>CM074490.1:12390405-12440794 GCA_037389245.1 Oryzias sinensis
AAACAGCATAAACATTTCATTTGTCCTCCTTTTAGTGGAGCAGATGCCTATCAGTGGGGCCACTGTACTTGCATACTACAAACATGTGTTAGTCCCACCTTGGAGGAATTGTGAATGGGGCTCATATGGTACATTTTTTAGTATGGTATAGTACGAAAAGAACTGGGATTAGAGTTAAAGTTGGGGTTAGGCTCTAGACTAATGGAGGAGGTCATTTCACTTTCGCTTTAAGTATAATAAGTATTTGAACACCCTGCGATTATGCAAGTTCTCTCACTTAGGATTCAAGGAGGCGTCTGACATTTTCATTTTAGGTGCATGTCTGCTGTGAGACACTTAATCTAAAAAAAATCTAGAAATATCATTGCTCTGTTGGGGCAATTATTAGAAGATGGAAAAAGACAGACATGACTTAGTAAATTGGGGAAATTGTAGCCAATTTTCCCTCCGTGTAGAAACCCTTTTTATAGTTTCAACTTATATGAAAAGTTGTATTAAATAACTGGTTTCTGTGATAAACTTCAGCGGCACTGTTCACTTCCCAGGTATTTATCTCTGAGTTGCAGTGGTAGAATTTTTGACTAAAGAAATCCTGGATTCATTTTAGGTCAATGAATTGGATGGGTTAAAATGAACCAACATCAACTAGGAATCGTATCAGCAACCATAAATTATATAAATCGGATCGTTAAAATGAATCTTTATGCCCTTTAAAAAATATGTATGGAAAAAGTAATAACTGGAGCCTCTTTGTTACTGTCTGTAAACCTTTTACATTAATATTGTACTTGTCCATTTACATGGCGACTACACCTGGATAACAGAGTAATCAGTTCAATCCTAACTGACTATGAAAATGTAACTTTCAAACTTCACATTACTTTCAAACAGCTGACCAGTCAAAAAAAAAAAAAACTACTTGCAACATTGTTGCAGCACTGATAGACGTGGAATCAGTTTTGCTCATGTGGGTGCTAGTATGTGTTCAAAATAAACAACACTGTTTTGGTTTATAATTGTGAGATTAAAGTCAGAATAATGATATTAAAGTCAAAATTATTAGATTGTGGTCAGAATTTTTCATGACCCTAATTTTTCATCATGGCCCTAATCCTCTTCGACCGGTTTGCTTTCAAGCAACGTTTGAGCTAAGTTTTGAAGGTTTGATCATAAAAATTGTTTTGGCTGTATTGGGCAGGATTTATAAAGCCACTTATCTACAGGAACCTTGGCCAAAGTAAGAACAGAATATAAAAATGACTTTCATCTGCGTACATTGAATTTCCTAAAAAACACATGCATTTTGCAAATCAATATGTATGTTGAAAAAATATTTTTGTTTACATTCTTCAGTGATTGTTAATTATGATAAAAATAAATTAACCATGATCAGTGATAAGTTTACTGTCCACTGTGTGACATCAGCTTGTTGGTGAGTACATACATTTGTAGTGGTGGTGGTGGTGGGGGGTGAGTTAGTAGAGGAGACATTGAGGGGTGGATAAATAAGCATAAGAATGGAAGTTCTTTGTGCTATCTTGGATGACCCCACCCTTACTTTGACATGTTCTCCCTACCATGACAAAGGTGGATAAAGGTGGAAAAATTTCATGTAATCCATTGAACCAGTGAAGATCACAAAAAATTGAAAAAAAAAAAGGTTCAGAGCACTGTCTAGTGGGTCTAGATGACCCAACTCCCAACGGTAAAGTGCCTAGGATAGCACAAGGGTTACTAGTACTGTTATGCCAACTAAAATTAATGGCTGACACAAAAGAAGAAAACCCTAACATTGCATAACATAGAGCCTCAGAGCGCTTACAATATATCTCCATTATTCATTCACTCCTCAGTCATACTTGATGATGGTAAATTACTGATATAGCCACAGCTGCCCTATGGCAGACTGACTGAGGCGTGGCTGCCAGTATGTGCGTACAGCTTCTCTGACCATCAGCGGGGCATTCACAAGTATTGATACACCAGTGGAGTCACACTGGAGGCAGGGAGGGTGAGGTGCCGTGCACAAGGACAGTACAACGGTTGACTGGGGGGAGCGGGCATCGAACCGCCAGCCCTTCGATCATTGGCTGACCTGCTCAACCGCCTGAGCCACTGCTGCCCTTTTTTAAGGGCATGAAGAAAAATAGTTGATTAATTAGGTATATTGACGAATGCTATGTAATCTTCACTAACAGCTGTAAGAAGTAATCTCTGACAAGGTGTCCATTATCACATGAAGGCGTGAATGGGGGACAAAGTCTATTAATTTCTGACAATGGACACCTTAATAGGGTTTTATCCTGCTTATGCCATGGTCACTTTCGAAATAAATAAAAATAAAATCTAATTTTCAGGGATGTGTGGTCATGGGAGGCAGCCTCACCTGTCATCATAATATGTATCTTACCGTCTAAAAGCAGTTTCCTAGATTGCTTTTATTGCAAGAAATTTTCCCACTTAACTCTGATCATTAAATGTGTAGCAACAACCAACCATTTCTTTCATTACTAAATTATAACATGTTTTATAAACCTTTGAGCTATCCTAGACACATTGGGAGTTGGGTCATCTGAACCTTTTTTCTTCAATGATGTATGGTCTTCACTGGTGTCCATGGATTACATGAAATCCTCTCCACCTTTGTCCACCTTTGTCATGGTAGGGATAACACGTCAATGTAAGGGTGGGGTCATAGGATAGCACAAGGGATATTCAGTCTCTATCAAGCCAGAAGGTAAGCAACCCAAAAACTAAATATAACGGTGGAAAAATATATTTCAATTTACACCAGCCACTTTATTAGGTACGCCTTGGTAGCACCAGGTTGAACCCCCTTTGGCATTCAGAGCAACCTTAATCCTTGGAAGAGATTCAACAAGGTACTGGAAACATTCCTCAGAGAATTTGGTCCATATTGACATGATAGTTGCTGCAGATTTTTTGGCTACACGTGCCAATCTTCCGTTCCACCACAACCCAAAGGTGCTCTATTGGGTTGAGATCTGGACTTTGTGGAGGCCATTTAAGTCCAGTTAACTTATTGTCATGTTCAAGAAACCAGTCTGAGATGATTCCAGCTTTAAGACATGACGCTTTAACCTGCTGGAAATAGCTATCAGGAGATAGGTCCACTGTGGTCAACTACAATGCTCAGGCCGGCTGTGGTGTTGGAACCATGTTCAGCTGATACTAAGGGGTCCAAAGTGTGCCAAGAAAATATCACCACATCCATAGTGTGGCGACCTGGGGGTTAACCCCACCTTCAGCCCCTAAGGCTCATGGAAAGTGGGGAGTTTTGGGGTGAAACCTTGAGTGAGAGGGGTGGAAGTTGAACTCACCTCCATGCTGTTAGGTTGTTTGTGTGTGGTTGAAATAAACGGGCTTGATGCTGAAAAGTAATCATTGCTTCTCTGCCTGTTTCTTTCACTATGAGATTGTCTGGGGTCGTGCGGTGTATGGGGCACGGACAGCTCTTCAATGAAGCCATCTATCTAGCAGTTTGGCTTTCACTACCCCGCTTAAGTGACGGTCCGGCTGGGTCGTTTCATTAGTGTCAGAAGTGGGATGCTCATGCTGCTACGCCATGGAGAGCAACGTCGTGGATGGAGAGATGGAACAACAAACCCTGGAGGCAGATCCGGTCAAGGGAGGAGGAAGGGCAAAGTCATCTCCCTGATGGTTCGAGCACCCGCCGTCATCTGCAGCCTGTCCCTTGGAGTCGGGTCCTCACGCCACCGATGGACAGTCAGGAGCAGACTGTGATGATGGTGTGCAGCCGAGCTGAACTCTCACGACACAATGGCTGCACACAGCTGGAACTACACCTGGTTCAGGTCAATTTGGCTGGAGTCAAGAGGAGACGTCTCACACACCCAGGCCTGGGAAGTGGCTCATAGGAAGTGGAGAGTTTTGGGGTGAAAACCTTGAGTGAGAGGGGTGGAAGTTGAACTGACCTCCATGCTGTTAGGTTGTTTGTGTGTGTTTGAATAAATGGGCTTAATGCTCAAAAGGAAACTTCGGTGCTCTTCCTATTTCTTCCACCCTGAGACTGTCTGGGGTCGTGCGGTGTATGGGGCACGGACAGCTCTCCAATGAAGCCATCTAAAAAGCAGTTTGGCTTTCGCTAACCCCGCTAAAGTGACTATCCGGCTGGGTCGTTACGATATACTACCACCACCAGCCTGTACTGCTGATGCAAGGCAAGATGGATCCACAGTTTCATGTTTTTGTTGTCGAATTTTGACCCTACATCCTAATGTGGCAGCAGAAACTGAGACTCATTAAACCATCCACTCATCTGGGACCAGGTTGCAGGGGCAGCAGTCAAAGCAAAGATGCCCAGACTTCTGTCTTCCTGGCCACTTCCTCCAGCTACTCAAGGGGGACCCAGAGATGTTCCCAGGCCAGCCATGAGATGTACTCTCTCTCCACTGGGTGGACCCGGGACCTCAGCCCAGTGGGACATGCCCATAACATCTCCCCAGGGAGGTGTCCAGGAGGTACCCAGACCAGATTCCCGAGCTTCCTTAACTAGTTCTTCTCGATGTAGAGGAGCAGCGGCTCTACTCTTAGTTCTTTCTGGGTGATTGAGCTTATCACCCTATTTCTAAGGTAGCGTCCAGTCACCCTACGGAGGAAGCTAATTTCGGCTGCTTGTCTTCAGAACCTCGTTCTTTCTGCAATTACCCAGAGCTGATAATCATAGGTGAGTACTGGAACAAAGATCGACTGGTAAATTGAGACCTTCGATTTCTGGCTCAGCTTTCTTTTTGCTATAAGGTACTTGTACAATGACTGCATAATGGTAGATGCCTGTCGATCTCACACGCTGATCTTCCCTTACTCCTAAATATGACCCCGAGATATTTAAACTCCTCCACTGGGGGCAGGAGCATTCCACCCACCCAGAGAGGGCAGACTACCTTTCTCTGGCCAATAATCTTGACCTCAGGCTTAGTTGTGCTGACCCTCATTCCAGTCGCTCCACACTCCAATGCATGCTGGATCTGCTTGCTTGATGAAGCCAACAGGACAACATCATCTGCAAAGAACTGAGAGAAAATCCTGTGGACCCCAAACCGGACCCCCTCCAGCCACTGGTCCATAAAGACAGTGAACAGAACCTGTGATAAAGGGCAGCACCAGGAACAGGTCCGACTTACTGCCGACTTTGCGAACCAAGCTCTTGCTCTGGTCATACAGAGACAGGACAGCCCTCAGTAGGACTCCCTGGACCCATACTCCCAGAGCACCCTCCACAGGACACCATGGGGACATGGTGGAACAGCTTCTCCAAATCCACAAAACACATATGGACTGAATGAGCAAACTCCCACAAACCCTCCAGCACCCTAAAAAGGGCGTAGAGCTGGTCCACTGTTCCATGACCAGGGCGGAAACTGCACTCATCAGACCAGGCAATGTTTTTTCAATCTTCTATTGTTTAATGTTTCTCTTGTCTGTGTGAAATATAGCCTCAGTTTCCTGTTCTTAACTCTCAGGAGTGGCACTCGGTGTGGTCTTCTGCTGCTGAAGCCCATCTGCCGGAAGGTTGGAGGTGCGCCTAAAAAGTGTCCAGTGTGTTTGCTCAGAGTTTCTGTTGTTCTCAACACCAACTGGTCTCAAAAAAAGGAAATTACCAGCCAATTAAGTTTACAAAAATGTAACTTGTCATTTCAACCAGAAAATTTTATGCTTGTAAATCTTACATGAATGAATCATGTCGATCGTACATAAAAATAATCCATTTTAAAGTTACTAATTTCAATCATGTTGATCCAACATGATACCATTCAATTGGATAGATTAGTAATCACAAGGAATTGTGGGATACCATTTTCTTTGTCTATCTGGGCAGATTGGGGTCTAAGTGTGAGTTTTTGTCCATGGGTTTTATTGTCTAGCTGTTTTACTCTGTTTTAACTAGTGATTTAAATTGTTGTGTTTTTTTTCTGCACCATAGTTTGGTAGAGGATGATTACCAACCCCTTGTGCGGCAAAATGTTAATGTTCCAATACTTAAGACAGAATTTGCAGTATTTGAGCTCCTGTCTTATGATGTGGGACTTTGCTGCGTAATCCATGTCTTAGATGTGAATATTAAAAGACCCATTGGTTGTAACTTTGGAAAACATTCTCAATGTCAGATGTATAACTAAAATTAAAGCAAAAAATAAAAATTCAAGTTAGTTAGATCAGTATAAATTGTGTTGGGTAGTCATACAAATTTAATTTGAATAAACTTAATTTAATTAGGTGTGACCAATTGAAGGGATTCAATTAAGTTGGATCAACTTTTTTCTTTTGAGAGTGACCAACAATATTAATTTAAAGTTGGGTCCAACTGTAGTATTTAGATTGAATCAACTTAAATTTATTAGTTTGAACCTAAGTACATTAAGTTGACCCAACCTAAATACATTAAGTAGGACCAATATGATTCATTTTTGTTCAAGTAACGCTATCTAATCATGTGGAAATCATTTCCATAATTTTTTATGTTCATTCAAAGTGAACGTTTTTTGAGTGTGGTGTTAAGGTCAGCTTAATAATTTAGAAAATTTAGGCTTCTTTTTAGTTGTCTATTATCCTTTTTTATTGGACATACTGCAGCCAAACAGAACTGAGTATTTACCCAGACCATGGTAAAATTCTGTTCTGCAGGAGGCAGACATCCTTTTTTAGTTAACCTCCAAGAATCAGTGGTTATTTTGTCAAGCAAATTTGATGACACTCTAAAACATCATCTACAAGCTAAATTTCTAATATTATCCTGAAGAGTCAAGATTATAACTTGAAAAAAAGAAAAATCCTCGTAGTGGCTTAAAGGAAGAGTCATCTTTAAACTCCGAGAATGAATATTTATTTATGTTTGTGTTTTTAATTTAGCAGTAAATTTTGTAATCACTTCTTGATGCAGGTACCATTGAATTGTTTTACTTTCCACTGTAAGCTCAACAAAAAAAAAATAGATTATTTTGCTTAGGCTTCAAAGTTAAAACTAAAAATAAATATGTAAAAATAGAGTGACATGTAGTTGCCATGCTGGGTGGTAAATTCCAAATACATTTTCTTAAGTTTGTAGGATCTTTTCTTTAACACTTGTACCTATCGGTGCCTGACTCAAAGTTTCTATGCACTCAGACTTACATGACTGCAATTAAAGTAATATAGTGATTTTCTTCCCCTTCATTTCCTTTTCTCCCCTGTTTCTTGTTGCTCTAACTGTTCCCGCCCTCTTCGCCAGTTTGCTTTGAAGGGAGGAAATGTGCAGTTTTGCAGCAGCAGCTGGGGATTAAGTGATTCGCTGCTCAGAGAGGGGGTGAAGGAGCCGTACACCTCTGCATCACTTCCTTTCTTGTTACTTTTCCTGCCGTCAGCATTGCTGTTTTGTTCTGATTTGTGTTGTTTCTTCTACTTTTTTTCTCTGTGTTATTTTCTTCCAGAACCTACCATGATAGTGGCTAACTTAAGAGCGATGACCCTTTTAGCTTTTGCAATGATGGCTGCTGGTGAGTATATGATATAACTTTCCCTTTTGGTCTTTTGAACACAGACGAAATTTTCTCAACCAAAAAACGTTTCTGGAATTCCCTGATATGGAACAAGTAGTCCAAAATGATGTTTTGTTGTCACTCTGGGAATAGTGGTCTAAACATCTGATTGTAGCTGTGGACACTAGTTCACCATCACTAAAAATAGCAGTAGAGCTCACTAGTGCTTTTAGCACTGCTGGCTGGTGTGAGACTCTTCAAATGGAATACATTTATTTAAAGCTAGTTAGTTTGGTGTTCATTCACTTGCACCACAAGCTTTTCTCTGTTTTTTCTTTCATGTAACAACTGTAACAACTTTAACTTTAGAGAGTGAAACTTTTCAGTAAGAGCAACATTTGTTTTGTCATATAAGAAAAGTGACTTTCAAATTGCTAATCAAATGCTTGTGAGTAAATATATGGAAGTTTTTTTTCACCCACAATTTAAATTGATATTCGATTCTCAAATTACAATTCTATTAACAATTTGGTCATGCAATTTGCAAATGCATTTTACTTTTGACAAGTCAATATTCGATTTAGCCTGCAATGTGACAATACATTTTGCAATTTATAGCTTAACACAAAAACAATTCAATTCAATCTTACATTTTTAAAAATAAATTTTTGAATAAAAACAAAATCTGTTGCCATTTTTATTGTCATGGGGTTTTGGTACCAACATTTAAGTGAATATGTATTTTACATTTTACAATTTAATATGGATTTTGGTCATACATTTTAAAAATGCATTTTGCAGTTAAATGCTGAATTAAGTCATGCATTTAAAAAAAAACATATGCTAATCAGAATTACATATAAAAATGACATTACAATTCCTTGTTTTTTTATTTATTTAATTTTAAAGTAACTTAAAATCTATTGCATTTTAATTTGACAGATAAAAGACAAATAAAGAACACACTCTTTGACACAAAGTGAATCTCTGACCGTTCACTCAAAAGAAAATGTCAGAACAGGGAAAGATGGCTTTGTGCGATTATCCAGCACATTACGTTACATAGCAAAGAGCTGCATTTCAGAATTACATTGTTTTCGTAAACTTTTGAAGAGTTTTGCCTCAAATCCAGAAGAAATTGCAAAACAGTGCCCCCTGGTGTAATGCATTTTGTTTGCACAGGGTGTTAGCTTTTTCTGATCCAAAATTCAAACTGAGAATGCAATCTGACAGAATCTTATCTGGGTGGGGCGGCCAGCCAGCATTTGCTAAGTCCAGCCTCCTCTGCCTTTTGGGTGTTTCATTCAACTCTGTCATTCTCATTGACAGAGTTGTCAATCTCAATGCAGAGGATGGAATAGCTTTCCTTCTAATAACTCCAAAGCATGATGATTCCCCATCCATGTTTGGGGTCATGGGCAGCATTTTTCTTCTCTAACTCTTGCCATGTTGTTTTAGGCCAACTTCTTATTTGTTACAATGATCACGGAAACCCCACCAGGTGCAATTTTAAGCAATTCAATTATGCTGCGTATTAAGCTGCGTAGATTACATTGAAGAACATGGCATCCACACATGAAAATAAATGAAATATGTTGCAGTTCCCAGGAAGTTTCTTAAAATGGTTTAGCGATATAAAAAAAAAAAATCATGTTTTGTATTTAGAATGCCAGAATGTCCTTTTTTATGCTCTTCATGTTGTTGTTTCCTTCAGGACAAGCCTTTGAGAAGAATTTCTCTACGCCAACCCAGACTACCAAGATCATTTCCCAAAACACTGCTTCTCTTCAGCAGTCTACTTCTTCAGTTGAGGCTCCTGCCCCAGTCCTGGTCCTCCTTGCAGTTCATTGGACTGGAATATGCGAAGCCACCATCTATGTGACTGGAAATCAGTTTTTGAACTACACCTCTTTACCTCTTAGTTCTTCGTCTGAGATAAAAATACAAAGGATTTTGCAGAAAGTGTGTCAGAAACAGACAGGCTGCAAAAACAAAATGAGCTGGAAGAATATGTCCAGTGACACAGACTGTTACAAAGTGGATGAGAAAGGACCAATCAGGACATCCAATTGCTTGGCTCTGGGGGTCAAATGCGAAGGTAAGTCTGCTTATTTGGTCTTTGGTTGTTTTTGATGTCTAATCTTACACATACCACAAGCCAAATACTCACACTTTAACACCAGAGTTGTTGCCGGTGACAAATAAATAACACACTCTTTGACACACTGTGAATCTTTGAACGTTCACTCAAAAAAAAAAAGTCAAAATGGGGAATGATGGCTTGTGCGATCATCCAACACTTTATGTTACACAGCACAAAGCCGCATTTCGGAATTTCATTTTTTGCGTGAACTTTTGAAGAGTTTTGGTATTCGAAAAGAACGTCAACACTACTGTTTAAGGTGGAAGCTAACATGAGTGTGATTATTTTAAGTTTCAGGTTCATATTTTTGGAAAAAAATTCTCTAAAGCAGAATGTTTTTACTCCTTTTAGATTATTTTATTATTTACCCAACCAACCAAACAGGAGAATTCTGAATATCTGAAAACACATAATGTTTTTCTAACAGAAAGCACAACATTTTTGAACCTTTGAACAAAATTTCAGTCACCTACGGGTTATTTTACTCTTTATTTCCTTTCATTTGTGCGATACTAAGTTTGTGTTTTTAGTCATCTAAATTCTATTTAGCTAAATATATAAATTCAAATATTTCATTGAGATAACTTGAATCTAACCAGTCTTAATCCTTGGATGTAAGTTTTTGTTTATTTCTTTTATTATTTCTAAAGTAAAGGGGTTTCTCTTATGTGCTGTCTTACTGGAACGTTCTCACTCTGCATAAAGCTTTTTGAAGCGACTTCAAGAATATCTTTGTGTTGTTTTGAATGCAACTACAAAGTGCTATTGTGTACCTTTCCCAAGTCCTGGTAAAAGCAGGGGTTTGGGTGAAGAAGGGCTTCTACTACAAAACCAAAGTCAAATGTAAACCCTTTCAAAATCTAGCGCCCTGAGACTTAGTACTAGTCACAAGACAGAAGGCTGAGTACTAGTGAGGGTGGGAGCCACTACCAAGGATGAAACATCCAAGATCCACGAGTACACCAACCACACGGCCTCAAGTGACAGTGTGGTCAGGGAATGCCTCAGGCAAGGTTTAACACCTGCATGTAAAATAATTATTATTGTAATTAAAGACTTAGTCACATGCATAGAGGGGGGGGGGGGGGGTGACACCCATATGACTGCTGCAGGCTTTTGGGTTGTCTGGGCCCGTGGAGGATTGTAGAGAGGATTGGCCGCATCTTCAAGGGAGCACAGGTGAGTCCTGAAGTTTCCTTAAGGCTCGTACCGTTAAGTGAACACAGTAGTTAAAAAGACCACTTTGTTACAGGGAAGGTCTCCAGTTGATGGCCAACTTTAAAACATGTTGTGTTTGTTTATGATTTTAGTTGTGGTGCTACCAGATGAGCGTTCACAGCTGCAGGTCTACAAGGTTGTGACAGCTCTACTAAGCTGTGGACTGCTTGTCATGCTGCTAGTACACTTCACCAAACCCACAGTGGAGGCACTCCAGAGAAGATGTAAGTATCATGATGCAGGGACATGCTCAAAAACGATGAAAAAGTGGTTCAAATAGAATCATTTTTATGTCATGTCTAATAATTAGTGTGTGCAAAACAATGTTTTCTTCATAATTTGCTCTAATTACTAAGAAACTAAGAACCACTTTACAAACATGACAACACTTTATAAAAATCCACAGTTGGCTAATAGGAAGGCTTTTAACCAACTGTGCAATGTTTGTGTCTTTAAAATAAAGCTAAAAAAAAATTGTAACCCGGTGGTAATTTTATTTAAAATAATTAAATAAATAAAGTGCAAGATTATTGTTTTGGTATGCATATAACTATTATTCTGATTAAATAATAGGGTTTGGGTTTATATTTTTTTTAAATGGTAAAGGAAAAGAAGAAGAAAAAAGAAGGGGTAAATTCATTTAGTTTATTTCCTTGTGTAATTTTGATTATTGGTTCGTTTATAAGTCCCTCGTTTTAGCCAATTGTGATTGGCTCTGGAGACGTGAGGGGGCGGGGTCAAGGAAGAAAAAAGAACGGAGGGGAAGGGAGAAAGTTCGAGAAGTGTGGACGGCGAAAGATTTTTCCCTCCAGATCTGCGGGAGAGAAGTCTGCGTTTTCGAAGAGACAAAAACCGGGACACAAACGAAGAATTTTGAACGGAGAGTTAAAAAGAAAATCTTGGCTTCTGAGTCGGGGAACGGCGGGTGAGCTGGAAGCGAGCGGCCGTTTTCTGGGTCGGAGAGGACGGTGCTGGAGTCGGGAGCGGAGGCTGCTAAGCTATGGATCATGAGGCATAGCAAGCTTCGTTATGCTTGGATCCAACTGGAGTATTTCAACGCACTCAATGTTTTGCAAGAGAAGCAACAGGCCTGCAACGTGTTTTTTTCTTTTGCTTTTGAGGTGCCGGTACCGTGAGTAAACTGAACTGTGGGTGTGAGTTACACACAGACGCAGAAAAGGTTTCAAACGGCAAACTGTTAATGTACCACAGTTGTTACTTATACAGCACTTTGTTAACTAAATAGTAAATATCTGGGAAACTTTTATTTTGTGGCATTTATTTTGTAAATTGGGTTGAAAACCAGTGTTTACCTTTGTTTAGATTAGGCCAAAAGGGGACATTTTGAGTATATTTTAGGTAACTGGTGTAATTTAATTTTATCCACTTTTTACTTACTGGAGTGGTTTATATTTTGGTTGGGGTATCAACTTATATTTTATTTACCAAATTATCATAGTTTATTAAACAAAGCCTTAAAAAATTTACAACATTGAAAGATCTCTGAGTCTTTTTATTTTCTTATTAGGAGACACGTTGGATTTCCATCAGGTGCACCTTTTCTTGCATCCACCCTGACATTGTGCCTGAACCCAAGCACCCACCCTCCTACTCTAAACTAACAGGAGGGCTCCATAGGTGCTACATAAAATTGGAGGCACCGCTGGGATACTTTTTTGCTTTAGTCCATAACTGGATTAAAATTAACTTGTAAGTAGTTTTAACATTAATATTGACCCAGAGATCTAAATATTTGTCCAATAAATAAAAATAAAACCTGTTGTGTACAATCAATATAAAAACAAAAATTGTTTTTGATTGAAACTTTGAATTTAGCATATTAAAGCTGAATTAATATTAAAGCCTACCAAATTTACTCTAACAAGTGACACGCACAACCTGGGGATGGCTCAGTTGAAGAACTGGTGTGTTGGAGAAGGCCTGGATCCAATTAAAGCCTTGCTGGTTAAAGATATACCTCCAGAAGTGGATGTGGGTTTCATCGAACCACGCTACAGACTATCAAAGCCCTTGGAAGAGTCAAAGTGAGCGGGAGAATATATGACCCTCATCCCAAAGTTTAACTGCAATTATGTGAGTGCAAAGAGAGAGTGAATACAGCAGCTATTCCACTTGATGTCATTCCCGAGGGGTCTGAGGCGGCATGGAGAATCTTTGGACCCTCTGAGCGTGAGGAAGAATTACAAAGACACGTAGTCGGAGATGGTCAGACAGACACAATCTGCTTCCAGTTTTCTGTAGTCACCACTGCAAGTATCTACTCCTGAAGTTTATCATCAGGGCTGTGGGGGATATTTGCAAATGACAAATAAACCTGCCAATAATGACAACAACATGTACAGAAGACTGCACATTTTTTCAGGGTTATACCCACACCTGCTGGAGAAGAACAGTTGGAGAACTGGGTTGAACAAGCCAGACTCATGATTGAAGAAAGTGAGCATCCAGAAAGAGAAAAGAAAATGAACATCATGGAAAGTGTGAAGGGTCCTGGGCGCCAATCTGCAGGCTACCGCTTAACAACCCTGCTGCAACTTCTACATACTTACGCTGACATTCTTTGAGACCACGTTGGCACCCTGAAAGTGGTGAAGAACTATATTTTGCCTTTAGAATGTTGTGTCAACAACCTAATGAGAGACTCTCCGAGTTTCTGAGACGCCTCGAAAGAGTTCTCAACAATGGTGAAAAGGGGCGGACTCCCTCCATCAGCAGACAAAGCACGTCTGGATCAACTCATCAAAGGGGCCATCAGATCAGATCTCATGATCCTAAACCTCGGATTAAGAGATCGTAGAGACAGTCCTCCCACATTTATTGAACTCTTAAATAAAATACCTCTGGAGGAGGAACATGAAGCTTCTCGTCGCAGACTGCTCCCACCAAAGCCAGTCTATGTCAAGAACACATCTTTGACGCTTGACCCTGAAAACTCAGAACTGAAAGAGTTAGTGCTGGAGGTTCACTGCTTCGGAGCACTAGTAAGTGAACTTCCCTACCTTCTGCCAAGACAAGTCCTGCTTCTGCGAGTGCTCTACCATCAGTTACTCCTGTGGTGGAGAGCTCTGAAGACAAAAATATTCACACTCAAGAAAGAGGTTTTAAATCAGTAAGCAAGTTTCTGTAATGTCAGTGAAGTCAGTACCAGACGCTCTGAGTCGTGGTCAACAAGAAATGCAGCCAAGATGTACATGCAGCAAAGGTCCAGAGACTTTAGTGATTTCTTCTGTTATCGTGTGGTGGAGTGATGGACACTATGCAAATAAGTGTGTTGCTCCGAAAACTACCAGAAAGAAAGAAACTAATGCGTTTAAGAGAAAGCTTCAAACCAAACCAGACATCTAAGGAAGAGACAAGAAACAAAGACCACCCATGCAAGTGTAAGGAGAAGCTTTGTAAATGCTCCAATCAACCGCTCAGTTCGGTGGGATTTGTTGGACGACCATCCACTGCTCAAGTAAAAGATCACGGCGAACCCTCGCACTGCGCTGATGGACAGTGGTTTCGTTACCATCATTTTTGACAGCTAAGTTACATCTAAAACACCTACGTGATATCCCACTTAATCCCCTCTGACTGGTTTAGCCATCTGGGGACTGGGAGGAGTCCGAGAGCAGTTACCCTTACAAAGGCAACATTCAAGCGGATCTTTGGAACTGCCAACAAAGTTAAACCCAAAAAGTTAACTCGGTTCCTGTCCTTGAACTTGGTGTCCTGATCCACGCGTTTCGAGACAATTTCTGTCTTGGACCAGCACAAACGCTCAGGCTATCCAACCTTTGAAGCTGGGAGACACTGAGATAGTATACTCAGTGTGTTCAGGTGCAAGAGAAAAGCCATTTACCTGTCCCCAGAGCTACCTACACAATTGGCACAGTTGGTCAATCGGGAGATTAACAATTCTGAGTTTTCTGTTTCAAGAGAAGCTGATCCGAGTTAGATCAATCAACTCTGAGTGGACTGATTCGGAGGTGAGCGTGGCGCATCGCGAATTATAAGAGCCATTATCAATGGAGCGCAGGATATCACGAGTCACCATGGCAAATCGTGGAATAAAAGAGGTCTGGCGTGATTTTTCGCCAGCTGAACTTGACGTACAAGCGCAGAGTTACAGTGAATACATACATATTCCAGAAGAAAAGCAACACCGCGTATCTGCAAAACAGAGACAGTTAGCGTGGGAAAACATAGCTGCTCAAGTTAATGCCTAAGTTTGCATTTAAATCATTGTTATAAAATATTGACTGTAACAACTTTTAAATAGCTGCAAGGGAGGAAATAAAAAATGGCGATATTTAGGTGTACTTTTGAAGTGTTATTCCTGGTGTAAATGCATGAAATGCTGCATTATAGTGTACAGAACCAATCTGGGGGGGAAATGCATTTAACGTCGGTAATGTTTAGAGGATTCTTTTGTTAACCTTCCCTTGCAAACGTTGGTCAGTTTAATATTAATACGTAATTGTGTTAAAAGTGAACTTTGTCTACTGTTGAACCCGCGCGAAGACTCCCTTTCCTTTCTTCTTTCTCTCGCCTTTTCCCACCGGTGATCAGAAGCGCAGGGGAGATTTCTCTTCAGGGCCGAAGGAATTCTCCTTCGGGTTCACTTCTGCCTGAAACCCTCAACCTCCAGAGCCGATTAAGAATGACTCCAAAACAGTTATTCTGGGAATGACACCTTCTCTTTATTTAACTAAGTGCTCCGTCCTCCGAACACACAATATACCACGCACACACCTCTGCTCCGTGCTCACCCCATCTGCACCTTGACTCGCTCTCCCTTGTTCCTCGTACCAAGCACCCCGCTCAGCACACACACACTGCAACACTACCCCTTGTATTGATCAAATGGTATAGGCTTATATGGGGATTAAGAAAGTAAGAAAGTAGCAAATTAGTTTCAGACTAACTTTTTTTCACTAGAGCACTGTGGTCTTAAATGAAAATTTTAGGGGCACAACCTGAAAAATTTAGGGGCGCATACCGTAACCAACATGCTAACCAAATCTACACTTCACTGTATTATAAATACACTAATTAAAAATAAAGTAATAAATACTTTAATTATAGATGCAAAAATTACAAAAATTACAAATTCAGTGTCAGATTTTATTCTGCACTTTTGAAGATGCAACAAGAAGGTAAACTGACAGCAGCATCGCTGTCATGACAGTACCACAGCAAACAAAATACCATAGATTTAGAATAAAAAAAAGTTTTTAGTAACAAGTGATTACCGTAGTAACCTTTCGGTCATTTCACAGTTTCAAACAATACTTAAATGTATAAACATAGGGGATGGAAATCATGCAGACACCAACAGGTGCAGCCAAGATGCACAATACTTCTGAGATCACCCAGATGACCCAAAGCTGCACAGATCACCTGGTGTGAGACATATTTTTGTTTTTGCTCCAACATCACCTGTCAACAAAAATATCACCAGAAAGGGGCAGAAGCAAGACCCCAACCTGAGCGAACGCAGCTGGAAATTTAGTACTGAACTGACTGAAAGCTGCTCCTGTACATCACAAACAATGCATAATGACATGTCCGATGGTTTTTTTGTAGTTCACTGATCAATTAAAATAATTTAAAATACCAACTTTGTTTGCTTCGGTGGAGTTTGAGACCTCAAGGTACACTCTGGCACTGGTACACTAGCTGCAGGTCGGAAGAACGAATCAATAGTTCGCTTTATCCATAGCTCAGACACACATATCAGGTTGTGATGATTTGTCTATGCTTTCCCACAGATGTTTACTGCACTGACATCTCTAAATCCCGCTCCACATATTTTAGCCACTCAGAGTGGCTTTCCTATTCTTCTCACACGCACACCGCTTCTCTTCAGGCATCACCTCAATGACATGCGAGTGTGCGCCGCGTGCTCCAGTCTCACGAGTGTGTGTCCGTCTGCATGCGCAGGGCTCAAGGCCTCATTGATGATTTCATTGCTCATTTCATTGATCATTGACTGGCTGCCCCACGCTTAATGAATAAAAATACGGAGGGTGGGGGAGCAAATTTATTGAGTCACAAGACAGCGACTGGATGCAAAATCAGTCGCGACACTCTCAAATTTATCGCGCGAATATGCGAGCAGCTGGTCGCAGTCCAAGCCCTGAAATTGTGTTTCAAAAGTAATTGTTACATTAATCTAATTCAATGTCCCTGAGTTCATTTTCACGTAGATGCAATCCTGCAGGAATTAAAAGAACATGGCAGCAGCTAAAAGTGAAAAAATTGAGTCTTCAAAATCCTTTGCACGAGGTAAACATAATTCTCTATGAATTAATGCAGCCTCCTGTCTATTAAGTCCTTCCAAAAAGGACAAGATATTCTGTCACTTAGACTGTCTCTGTGTGATGACATGTGGGCAATGAAGGTTAAAGCGAAAAATACCATTGCCTTTAAAAAGGAGGGGACCGAAGAAACTTTTGAGTTTAGAGAATAAAACCTGCTCCTCGACTGTTAGGTTCACAGCATAAGTAAACTTTGACACTGATTCCTGAGTAGAAGTTACCTCTTTCAGAAACGGGTTTGACTTACTCTGGCTTTCTCTCTGGTTTAACAAACCTCCCATTCTGAAACGGAAACCCAGGGTTTCCCTGGATTTTGTGGTTACACTCAGAGTTTACACTTAACCTCCTTTCTGAAACAGGCCCCAGGTCCCCTCATTATTCCTCCTGGCACTGAACAAGTCATAATTTGTAAAGTCAAACAGAAACGAGACATCGGAGACAGCATCCTCATTACTGAACGGGCCCACTCACCCGTTTCTTACCACCAAGTGTGCTGGTCCAACCACAAGTCCTGTTTTCCGCAGTTGGACCCAATCAAGTTCTTGGTGCTCCTTCGTAATGAATCATTGAAGCAAACAGCCATTCCAATGGGCACAGTAATTGCTCACCTATATGTTGCTGACATGGCACTGATCTGCTGCTCCAGAGGGGAAACTCAACTATTGACCCTTTCATTTGACTTGGGCATTTCCATTAAATAAAGAGGAGAGACTCAGCCAGAAGCTAGCCAAGCATGCCAATGTGTTCTACTGGAAGAGTGGGATGTTGGTTTAGCAAAGGGGGTCGACCATCGTATCCGTCTAAGCGATGACACTCCTTTCAGAGAGAGGTCAAGACGCATTGCTCCAGCTGATTTGGACGATCTCAGGCGGCACCTGCAGGGTTTACTGGCTGCTGGGATCATAAAAGAGTCGAGAAGTCCATACGCTTCCCCGATTGTACTGGCTCGTAAAAAGAATGGTCAAATTCGCATGTGTGTCGACTATCGCACTTTAAACCGCAGGACTATACCTGATCAGTATACTGTTCCACATATTGATGATGCTCTCGACTGTCTGTCAGGCAGCAAGTGGTTTTCAGTGTTGGATCTGCGCATCGGATACTATCAAATCCCAATGGCTGAAGAGGACAAAGAGAAAATCACTTCATCTGTCCTCTAGATTTCTTCCAGCTTGAGCGGATGCCGCAGGGGATCACAGGGGCTCCTGCGACATTTCAAAGACTGATGGAAAAGGCAGTCGGAGACATGCACATGCTCGAGGTCATTGTCTACTTGGATGATCTTATTGTGTTCGGCAAGACTCTAGAGGAACACGAGTAAAGGCTCATCAAGGTCATCACTCGTCTAGAAGAGGCTGGGCTCAAGCTGTCTCTGGACAAGTGCCAGTTCTGTCGCCCACAAGTCACCTATGTGGGGCACATTGTGTCTGAGCGGGGCATTTCCACAGACCCAGCCAAAGTGGAAGCTGCGACACGGTGGAAACAACCATGTGATCTTCCTTCCCTGCAGTCTTTTCTGGGTTTTTGTGGATACTACCGCAGATTTATAAAAAATTACTCCCTCATCGTTCGGCCACTCACTGAGTTGTGCAAAGGGTATCCTCCCACTCAAAAGAAGAGAAAATGTTTTACTTTGCCAGATAAGAATTACTTCAAAGTCACTGAGCCTTTTGGTGACCGATGGGATCAGTCCTGTGCCGAGGCCTTTCAAAAGATCATCCAGTGCCTCACAAATGCACCTGTACTGGCATTTGCTGATCCTACCAAGCCTTACGTCCTTCATATTGACGATAGTTTTCATGGGCTCGGTGCGGTTCTTAACCAAGAGCACCCTGATGGTTTAAGACCAGTTGCCTTTGCAAGTCGCAAGCTCAGTGCCTCTGAGAAGAATTACCCAGTACACCAGCTTGAGTTTTTGGCGCTCAAGTGTGCTGTGGTAGACAAATTTCACGACTATCTGTACGGAGCCCAGTTTACCGTAAGAACTGACAACAACCCACTTACGTATATTCTTACTACTGCCAAGCTCAATGCGACAGGTCACCGCTGGTCTCTGCACTCTCCAATTTACAATTTTACTTTGCAGTACAGGCCTGGCTCCAGTAACATCGATGCAGATGCCTTGTCACGAAATCCTCTTTCTGCTATGGAAGACGGCTGGCAAATTATACCACCTGAAAGCGTAAAGGCTCTGTGCAAGCAGATCAAGTGCCGCGAAACTCTTGAGGAGTCTACCATTGTTGCTGAATCTCTTGGAGTGTCACCTAATGGCTTGCCAGAGTGCTTTGTTAACCCAGTTCGGTTAGAACTTGGTTCACTGACTCTGTTTAGTCACCAAGACCTTGTCAGAGCCCAAGACAACGACCCCACTATTGCTCCAGTCAAAAAGACTGAGTGGAGGTCCATCAATTCTAAGCACAGACAACCCAAATTCAGTCCTACTGAGCAAAGAAGCAAGCAAGCTTGTTGTCAAAGACCAGTTGCTATACAGAAAAGTGGAGAGAAAAGGAACTGATGTAACGCAGCTGATACTGCCCAGAGAATTTGTCCCAATGTCTCTGAGATCTTTACATGATAAGTCTGGTCATTTGGGCATGGACAAAACCACTGAACTTATTAGGGATCGGTTCTACTGGCCAAAGATGGGAGCTGAGGTTGAGCAGTACATAAAGAATTGTGGCAGATGCATCACTCGTAAAGCTTTTCTACAAAGAGCTGCTCCCTTGCACCATATTACCAGCCAAGGCCCTCTAGACCTCGTCTGTGATCGATTTTCTGTCACTGAGCCAGATTCACAAGGGTTTGCAAACATCTTGGTAGTGACAGATCACTTTACTAGATACGCCGGCTTTTCCCCAAGCAAAGACCAAAAGCGACAACAGTGGCCAAAATTCTGTGTGAACGCATTTAGGCATTACGGACTCTGCCCGCATACATTCGGATCAAGCATGGACTTGAAAGCAAATTAATTAAAGACCTTCTGAGAAATGCTGGGTGTTCGCAAATCAAGAACATTCTTACCACCACAGGAGACCGCAACCAGAGAGATTCAACCAACATTGTCAATGCTTGGCACTCTTGGACCAAGACAGAAGCAAGTGAGCTGCAAGATCAGTCATTTAGTCCACGCCTATAACTACCTCGTAAATGATGCAAACAGGTTAACTCACCTTACCTGTTAATGTTTGCAGAGAAGCTTCGCCACCAGTAGACATTCAGCAGGTGACTGATATAAATCAAAGGACTAAAAGTCTATCATCAGTATGTTGAAAAGCTCAAGCAAGATCTTGAAAGAGCTTACAGCCTTGCTACAGAAACAGCAGACAAGAACCATAAAAGAAACCAGAAAGCTCATGATACATACCAAAGAGCACAAATTCTCAGCAAAGGAGACAGAGTGCTGTGTTGAGAAACCTTTGGAGTTACTGCAAACAAGTTAAAAATGCAAATGGAGTAGTCTTCACCATATGTTGTGGTGGTAGCCACCCACCCTCCTGTCTACACCATCAAGCCAGAAAGGTTACTGGAGCAGAGAAAGACAATACACCGTATCCATTACACCACTGGCATTTGGTGAGACTCCCTGATGACCAAAGTGAGGATCTGACTAATCAAGCACCTGTTACCAGGGCCCAAAAAGAAGGGTGAAGGGAACCAGGTCGGGACTGATAACCATGATGAGGGAAATGTCCTCAGGATCGGAGTATGAGGAAGTTAACCTCCCACAAACTTTGGAGTTCGACTGGAGTAGGGTGGTGCCATTTTCTGATGTGTCCGCCGAGCCGACTCACTCAGTCAATTTTGAAGCTGGAGCTAAAAGACCGGCCCTAGATCTGGTTGAGACAGAGTCATGTTGCCGCCCAAATTCTACCTGACTGAATCTGAGGTCAACGTCATAGAAAGGAGCCTCAAAAACACTGATTCAGAAGTCAATGTTTTAGAAGAGGGAGCTGATCTCAACCCAGATGACAATGCTGCAGCTGAGATGGAAATAGCTGGACGAGAAAAAAGAATCACACGTCCAGTAGTCAAGTTATGCTACGATCAACTGGGCAAGCCTTGTGATCATCCAGTGAATTGCTTTAGCCATGGAGTGCTGGTGGGAAGTGGACTCTACAGAGACTCCAGAAGCAATCCCTGTCAAACTCTCTGGTGCCACCCCATGGCGTTGTGTTGCACTTGTTCCTATTTGGCCCCTACTCGTAACTGTAAATCTATTAGAGTCTTCTAAATTTTATTTTGATGAGGGCATCAAAATCTTCTAGAAGGAGGGTGTGTAAATTCCTGTGGTACTTTTTATTTAAAATAATTAAATAAATAAGTGCAAGATTATTATTTTGGTATGCATATAACTATTATTTTGAGTAAATAATAGCTTTTGGGTTTATATTGTTTTTAAATGGTAAAGGAAAAGAAGAAGAAAAAGAAGGGGTAAACTCATTTAGTTTATTTCAGGCGATTTGATTATTGGTTTGTTTATAAGTTCTTCGATTTAGCCAATTGTGATTGGCTCTTGGAGACGTGATGTTATGGGGTCAAGGAAGAAAAAAGAACGGAGGGGCGGGAGAAACGGAGAAGTGTGGACGGCGGCGATTTTTTCCCCTCCAGATTCGCGGATAGAAGTCTGCGTTTTCAAGACAAACCGGGACACAAACGAAGAATTTTGAACGGAGAGTTAAAAAGAAAATCTATTTCGGAGCTCAGAATCAAGCAGAGGCTGAAGCAGCGCAGCCGTTTGGGTCGGAGAGGACGGTGTTGGAGTCGGGAGCGGAAAGCGTTGCTTGGGGTGTGCATCACGATGGATCACATTGAGGCGAAGTAGTCGTGTTTTCTGTTATGCTTGGATCCAACTGGAGTATTTCAACGCACTCAATGTTTTGCAAGAGAAGCAACAGGCCTGCAATGCTTTTGCTTTTGAGGTGCCGGTACCGTGAGTAAACTGAACTGTGTGTGTGTGTGTGACAGCGCACGAGAAAAGGTTTCAAACTGGTTCAAACGGGTAAAACTGTTAATGTACCACAGTTGTTAATGGTATACAGTGACTTTGTTAACTAAATAGTACATTCTAAACTTGTTTGTGAAATTTTTATAAATTGGGTTGAAAACCATACCTTTGTTTAAATTAGGTCAAAGGGAGACTTTTGAGTATGTTTTAGGGTAACTGGTGTAATTTAATTTTATACATTTTTTACTTAATTGGAGTGGTTTATATTTTTTGTTGGGGTATCAATTTATATTTTATTTACCAAATTAATATAATTTATTATAAAGCCTTTGCAAAATTCTAATAAATATTGAAAGATCTCTGAGTCTTTTTATTTTCTTATTAGGGAGACACGCTGATTTATCAGGTGACCTTTTCGGTATCCACCTGGCCATTGTTCCAGTGATGAAAGTCTTCGTGAATTCCCGGAAATCCGGCTTTGAGCAAACCGTAACGCACTTTCCGGGGAAATAAGACCTGATTCACGACAACCGCCCGATGAAAAAATGGTCAGAAATCGGCTTAATTTTAGCTTTATTTTCTATTCAGCTGATCGCCTCTATGGTCAGCGCTACTGCCTTCTCCCGCCTAATTGACCAATGACGGACGCGTTTTAGTTAAGCTTTCGATGCGTCATTATTCTGGATTGGTTTTTCCTGTTCGTACCACGCCGGTCAGCGCAGGACAGATTCCCTAGAGACCAAAAATGGTGGACCGACGCTAAACTTTCGCAAACAAATCTGAAGAGTTTGCGATAAAATTTGTGTTAAAATAATGGCGGCATCGCCATTATTGAGCGCGGTCACTTAATTTCAGTTGTGAGAAGATCTATAAAAACAAATTGAAGTGGTTTTGCTGGAAGAAAATATTTTTAAGGTAGTGTAGGTCAAAATAATTTTTTAGAAATAACTTCAAAACCAAATTCAGAAATAATTTGAAGTTTTAGTTTGGAGTTTCAGCTTTTATTTAACACATTACTTATTTAATTTATTTGTATTTCCTAATTACCATGATTTAGTGTTCAGTATAGTTGACATTAATTATAAGTATTTGATGTTTGGACCTGACTTAAAAAGAATGTTTACAATGTTTAATTTAGTTTGTATGTTTGTTTTGATATTCCCAGATTACTTAGTATTGGTGTTAAAGAATTGATGTGATTATGTTATAGAAAGATAGTTTAAATAGATCCCATATTTCGATGTAATTATAGCTTGAGAAACAGTACAAGTGGATGTTAGCATCTGTCATTTCTAAAGCAGAAATAATGTATAAATAACTGAGGTTTTTTCATAGAATATCATAGTTACTGGTGTTCTTTTTGCCATTTGGGGCTTTGATGTTACTATATCGTTACTATGTTTTGCACACATCAGCATAATGTGACATTGTCACAGTATATTTTAGGGTAACTGGTGTAATTTAATTTTATACATTTTTTACTTAATTGGAGTGGTTTATATTTTTTGTTGGGGTATCAATTTATATTTTATTTACCAAATTATCATAGTTTATTAAACAAAGCCTTTGCAAAATTTGGCTAAATATTGAAAGATCTCTGGAGTCTTTTTATTTTCTTATTAGGAGACACGCTTTGATTTATCAGGTGCACCTTTTCTGGTATCCACCTGGACATTGTTCGAACCCAAGCACCCACCCTCCTACTCTAAACTAACAGGAGGGCTCCATGGGTGCTACAAATTGTTAAATAGATGTTTACCCTGTTTCCGCTTCTTATCATTGACTATCCATTAAAAACTGATATAGATTTTATAGTATTTTACTAACATATATAATTCAATCTTGACTATTTGGACTGAATTGAACTACAAATATTAGAAATGAATTACACAACATTTATTAAAGCTTAAATTGATGTTTATTTCTTTTTGTATGGCGTCTGGGACTTTATAAATCAGCTTATAATTATATTAAATAAAACAAATCCAAAGCTGAACCATTCTTTTTCTAAAACATTTAAAGAATCTGAACATTCAGCAATATTAATTACTGGATAAAGAGCTATCCTTCAGAACTGATTTTTGAAAATATATATAAAAAAAATGAAAGTTTCGTAAAACACAACATCATCTGATAAATGCACAGTGGCGGTTTTTGATATGGGCGATGTGGGCGGTCGCCCAGGGCGGCACTTCATAGGGGGCGGCATTTGCCATGCCCGAAGCGAAATGTGGTACATCATATATTCAAAGAGGTAGCTTACAGCTTTTAAGTTGAAATTGCTTCAGTAGCCGACATTTTATACTTTTATTTTGAAACATCAGACTCTTAATAATGTCTTCCTCCTATTTCCTCTTCACACTCATGGTGCAAAAAAAAAAAAAAGAATAATTCAGAGTGAAACAACGTAAAACGGGCACATGAAAAGGATTTAGGCAGAAAAAACATCCGTGCTCAACCCAATTTCGACAAAAGCAGGCAATGGGGGTTATTTCCCACAAGTCTTTGCTCCCACACAGCAGACCCGATGCGCACGTGACCACTGCCCTCTGTTGCAAGACGCTTGCGGCCACACCTCTTTGCGGTAGTCTTTGGAACATTAGTAAAAAAACTCGAGAGGGGAGCGCAATTCTCTGGTGGCTGGGTGAATCACACTAACAGGGGATTGGGAGTCTTTTTCTATCTGACAATCAACTCTGGGCCGCAGCTGCGCCTCCCGTCATAGAGACGGAGCCGCGTGTGTCAGAGGGAAGGGGAAAGGGGGGGGGGGGATGAGCGCAGACCATTTTTTATGTATTGAGGTTTTTTGGAGGATTTCTGCTGTTGGTGTTGCACAAATTTAAGGAAATGCCAAATATTTTTGGAGTAATCCCACTGATGAGTTCTAAGATTTAGTCTTTAATGTTTTATAAGACCTAAACATATTAATCACAATAAGTTTTATTTTTTAGATCTAATCCCTCTGATATGTTTCACAAAGACACACACAGGACGTCACACATTAAGAAATTATTGGTAAAAATGAATCAGGAGTTCAGCTCTAAAAAAAAATGCTCTAAAAAATGATGAAAGAGCAAAAAAAATGGAATTATTTGATATGTAATTTCTTATTAATATTTCCAGGTTTTCTTTGTTTTGTCCTGCAGCATGTTCATATTTGTATAATTTGGACAGAATGTATTTATATGGAGAGAAAAATATTACAAGTTATTTAAGATTTAACTTGAGTTATTCTGGATTAATGTTCCTGTTTTTATTCACATTTATGTTCAAAAAGTTCAGTTTAAAAGGTTTAAAAGTTTAGCTTTAGTGTGTTCAGTAAATGTTTATCTTCTTCGGCCCAAAACCTTAAGCGTGTTTTTAATTTAGGCCCCTGTGTGACTGAGTTTGACCCCCCTGTGATACGAGTCTAGAAAATTCATGCATTTTTTGAGTAACATGGCTAAATAGAAGATAGGGAACACAACAGGATGTTGTCAAGTTTTGTATGTGTGCGGGGGGGGGGGGCGCTGGTGGGGTTACTCGCCCAGGGAGTAAGTTAGTGTAGAACCGCCACTGTAAATGCAATACAACTTCTTAAACCAATTCTTCATGCTTATTTGCAAATCAATATGCAGCTGTTTGCTCTATATGTTTCTTTATTATACTCTCATTATAGTCTGTTTAAAACAAACGGCTCTGTGGAACTTGGATCCAACCAAATCAGAAGATCCTGAAAACATGGAGCTTTTGTTAAAGCATGTATCAGTTCATCCTTTACATCATATATTATATTTTATTGATAAAATGAACCTCTTTGCTTTGAAGTATCAGAAAGGAGGGAGCATCGCTGGATTGGACCAACACAAAGTCACAGTGGTGAGCATTTTACTTCTGTAATGACCGACCTTCTGCGTTCCTCTATGTCTAAATCGATGCAGACTGCCGTGCTGTGAGAAACATATTCAGTCAGCAGGAAAGTAGCTTGTGAAGCTAAGACAAACAATGTCCAAGATAGAGAGGATCCATAAATAAAGCATAAATATTTCTTAAAAGGGGATCTGTCCGATTAACAACCACCAAGAGCACGTTGCTAAAACACAATTTAAAAACAGACATGTTGTTGCTGAATTAGATTATAAACTGGTTATTTTCATCTTTTTTTTTTAAACTTACACACTACTGGGAAGCAACAACAAGGTCAGGGTCCTCAATATGTGCAGCATGTTGGGTCCTTTAGCTCTACAAAAAGGTGATTCAGCTGTGGTCCTAATGTGAAAGTTAAAATACAGGACCTAGACGAGATTCATAACTTGGTCTTTGACATTCATTTCTTCAGAAGTAAGCTCTTCAGTTACCCTCACTGTTTACTTGAATGATGAATCATTGCCAGTGTTCTAGGTGGACATATCAATCTGAGTGTCAATAGTATCGATACCAAGTATCAATACTAGTGTGCTGAGATCGATATTTTCAATACTTTTGTCCTAGTTTTTTATTTAATATGTACAATGAAGACCTTGATTTACTTACAGAGTTCATCCAAGTGCAGCATCTAACAGTCTGCAGTGTTGCCAGAATGGGTAAAAATCAGGCCAATTTGAGTGTTTAGCTGCCCACGAAAGTGCACAATCTGGCAACACTGTCTGACTGTGTAAACGGCACACCTCTATGGGGTCCCAAATTGTTCATAATTAAATATGAATAAAATAAATATGACCTTGTGCAATCACACAATCAACCAATAAATCTCATAAATATATAAAAAGATCATGAAATTGTGAAAAACCTGCACACAGATTTTATATTAGCCATTATATTATTGAATATATTTCATTTAACTTTAAAAACATGTTCATTATTTTAAAACAGCATTTTAAAATATTCATGTTTAACCATGTTGAATATTATTATAATTCTGTCTTTTTTCCTAAACTTGGATTTCAAAATCAATATTTTCCAAAGTAGCTTTGTTTTTATTTCACATTGCTGTTTTTCAGAATAACTTATTTATTTCATAGTGAGCTTTTTCAGCAGAATGAGTCTGTCTGTCAATCAAACCAAACAAGGCGGAGACACTATTGTTATTGGCTACTCCTTTACTCAGACTTAAGCAGCAGCACCCTAACTACATGGATCAAAGTTGCTTCAACAAATGTGCACACCTCTCAGCACTAGGTGGGAGTTTGCACCTCAACACATCGACAGTGTTGCCAGATTGGGCGGTTTTGGTTCTCAATTTGCGGGTAAAAATGGCTTTGGGCAGGCAGGCATAATTTGGGCAGTTTAAGGGTAATTTTGGAGGGGTGTTTTTCTCATGAAAATATATTAGCAGACTAAGTCAGGCTGTGTGACTGTTAGAGTTCCGATAATCTTCTATGTACTGGAGCTCCATGAACGCACCAGGCAGAGATGCTTAATGGCCCTGGCTCTGTCATATAACCTCCTGTTGGGGGTTTGCTGCCCTGCCTTTCCAAAATCGCGTTCTTTAACCCTTGTGCTATCTTAGATGACCCCACCCTTGCATTGACGTATTCTCCCTACCATGACAAAGGTGGATAAAGGTGGAAAGATTTCATGTAATCCATGGACACCAGTGAAGATCACAAATGATTGGAGAAAAAAGGTTCAGCGCACGTCTAGTGGGTCTAGATGACCCAATTCCCAATGTTAAAGTGGCTAGGATAGCACGAGAGGTTACAGCTTGACACCGCAGCCGCGTGTGGGAGGAGCTACCAGATTATGTTATTAGGTTGTTCACTGCATACAATACAAAGAAGAAACTGAGAAACAAGAGAGAGAGAGGGTTTTATTTATTTATTTATTTATTTTATACACTGTATTTATCCCATGAAGGGAAATTCTTTCTCCGCATCTGACCCCTCCCCTTGGGGAGCGGTGAGCTGCAGCCGAAACCGCGCTCGGGAGGCGCTAGCGCTTAGGGGCTTCCCTAAGAACCCTCACTGGGTGATGTCAATTGCTTGCCATTGATATGGCGTTCAACAGGGCATTGAACAGGGCGTTCAAAGTAAGGTTGCGTCGGTGTGGGAGCGGTGGATGAAGAATACCAAACACACTTATACTGAGACCGGGAGGCAGCGCCGGTTGAGTTATGCCACAGTTTGTGAATAAATTGTAGATGCTTTGGCTAATGTGTCTGCATGCACTGTTCTTCGAGCTTTGGCAAAAGCCGGCATCAATCACAAGGAGCCGCACGGGAAAGAGATGGACTCTGACAATGACATGAAAGGGAACCTGGCATGTTTGATAGAAATTTAGACCAGCTGTTCATTTCTGTTACAGAAGATGATGATTTTGATAGATTTTTGGATGCTGATTGATGACTGAAAAAATTAAAAACAAGTTATGACCAACTCAGTTTTGCTCCCGCTGCCTTTTTGAAACACACTAACATGCATGTTTTACCGGTATGTTTTAAGGTGCCCCTGCCTTAAAACCTGTTGCGCCTTTTGTATGTGTTAAATACAGAATAAGCACCCATAACATTCAGACGCCTTTGGGGCTGGAAAACTGGGACACTGTCTGGCAACACTGGACAGATAACGAGAGTCCTAAGTTTTTCAACCGGCACTTCAAGACGTGGACGACCGGCACTTAACCCTTGTGCTATCTTAGATGACCCCACCCTTGCATTGACGTCTTCTCCCTACCATGACAAAGGTGGATAAAGGTGGAAAGATTTCATGTAATCCATGGACACCAGTGAAGATCACAAATCATGAAGAAAAAAGGTTCAGCGCACTGTCTAGTGCGGGGGTCGGGAACCTATGGCTCGCGAGCCATATCAGAATCAGAAAGCCTTTATTATCATTGTTACACAAGAAACTTGTGACAACGAAATTCTGGTGCTCTCCAGCTGCTTAAATAATATAAATAAGTAATATACTAAAGAACATTAAAAAAAAATACATATTTACATAGCTGCATAAAATTTCTATATTGCACTATATTGCACCTGGGAGCTGTAATATTGCACATTGGCTACAATTATTGCACGAAGTTACAGATTATTGTGGGATTCACATTTGTTTAGGAGGTTGACTGCTCTGGGGAAAAAACAGTTCTGAGTCTGTTTGTGCGAGCCTTGTGGGATCTGTACCGCCGACCTGACGGTAGCAGTTGGAACAGGTAGTGGTTGGGATGGTGGGAGTCTTTGATGATTTGCTTGGCTCTGCTCGTGTAGCGAGAGCTAGAAATGTCCTCTAGGCTGGGCAGGGGGGAGCCGGTGATTTTCTGGGCTGAGTTGATCACCCTCTGCAGCGCCTTTCTGTCTGCGACCGAGAATCCTGCATACCAGGCTGTGATGCAGTACGTCAGGATGCTCTCGATGGTGGCTCTGTAGTAGGTCACCAGCAGCTTCTTCTCCAGGCTGTTCCTCCTGAGTATTCTCAGAAAGTGGAGACGCTGCTGGGCCTTCCCTACTGGCGCCGTGGTGTTTGCTGTCCAGGTGAGGTCCTCTGTGATTAGCACACCTAGGTAGCGGATAGAGTGGATCCTATCCACACTGTCCCCTTTTATATAAAGAGGGGGCGGTTCCACTCTCCTATTTCTGAAGTCCAGGATTATTTCTTTGGTCTTGTTGGTGTTCAGGTGGAGGTTGTTGCCTACGCACCACTTTTCCAGTCTTCCAGTCTGCTGACTTCATCACTGTAGTAAGTCTCATCTTCCCCTGAGATGAGCCCGACCACAGTGGTGTCATCAGCAAATTGATGTTGTTACCGGGGTGGGTCGGCGTGCAGTCCGATGTGTAGAGCGTGAAGAGGAGTGAGCTCAGTACACATCCTTGTGGTGTACCAGTGCTGATGGTGATGGTGGATGAAGGGTGGGGTCCGAGTTTGACAGACTGTGGGCGTTCCGACACAAAAGTCTTTAATTCATAAGCATGGGGGAAGAAATGCCCAGGTGAAGCAGTTTCTCTGTCAGGATGTCTGGGATGTATGGCTTTTTTGATGGTCACATGTTGCTCGCAGACAAATCTTTAATTATACTTTTTTTTCTTCATTAGACCAGTCCTTCTCGGGTGCGATGCGATGCCAGGGGGCATGCGCAGTAGTAGCAGTGCTTGGAGAGAGAAAAAATTGGCACCACTATCAATTTAATATTATCTATTATTTCACAGAGTTTGTAACAGCCTGAAACCTGCGAACTGCCGTCCCTGCAACTGCGCGCTCCCGTTTCAGAGAAAGGGTGCACAGTTGCAGGGACGGGATGTGTGAGGAATAAAACAGAGGTTGGGGGTGGGGGTGGGGGGTTGTGGGCATTGGTAGCAAGGTGAATCGCGCAGGGATTGTCAAAACCTAAAACACGCGTCACCCACTGCAGCGTGAGTGCGTTTGGCTTTGGCATCGCGCCGCATCACGTAACATATAGTCCGCGTCGCGCAGCACCACCGCTGCAGTCAAGATTCGGCGATATATATATGCTGATCTTCCCAAAAGGGTTGAATAACGTATCAGTTCAGAGAGAAAGTTCACCTCTTACCCCTTGTTTTTTCCAGATGATGAAGCAAAAGGTTGTTTTAAAGAAGCTGGCGCAGTGATACAAAACATTTAAGCTAGCTAACCGGAACTTCTTTTTTCACCGTGCATTTATCAGGTTTTAATGCACACCCAGCAGCCAATCAGAATCGAGTATTCAACTGGACCATGGTATAATTATTTTTAAACATATTGTAGCGGACTGACTTGGACTGGGTGGCTGTTGGGTCGCGTTAAAAGTTCTGGAGTTCATTGAACGTATCAAGCAGATATCTGATTGGCCCTCATTTCTGTCGCTCAGCCTGTCGTTGCGGAGTTTGGACCAATGGGGTTCAGCCATGGCCCGAATAAGGGAAATGAAGTGCTGGCTAAAGTTGGGAGAAGCGCTCTCAGCGGGAGAGATAGAGGAGTTGCTGAATTAATTGTACGGCGTTTGTTGCGGTCTACAGTAACCAGAATAAAGAACCCTAAAAGAGGTTAAGCCTCCGTGCCTCAGTGTGGGAAAGGGACACTACATTATTGAATGGCTCTTTCGAAATTACATTTAAAAAATATGTGGCGTTTATGGCTCTCTAGGCCAAAAAGGTTCCCGACCCCTGGTCTAGTGGGTCTAGATGACCCAACTCCCAACGGTAAAGTGCCTAGGATAGCACAAGGGTTACAGAAAGCTCCTCCGTGGTGTTGTCCACACTAATCCGGTGCTCAATTGCTCTCACAGTAGCAAAAACTGAGTTGTCTGTGTTTGGATCTTCTGCAGCAGCAGATAGTTTGTCTCTAATGTCAGCAAAGTCATGTGGATGTTGCCAAAATACGTCATCTTTCAAACTGGCACACCGCAGAGCGGGTCAGGAATACGATTAAATATCAAGAGATCAGCCAATGTGTGTGTTAGATCCCACCCACTTTCACTGTTCGACAGACAGACTCATTCTGAAGCAACAGTTTTGCTTTTTTCACTAGTTACTTTGATTAATACTGCTTTTATTTAAAAAAAAAAAGTTCTATAATCAAACATTTGAAGGGAAAAGTATCAGTATGGATATCAGCAATACTATCCCTTTAACTAATTGTTATCAGATCGATACCCAAATACCCAGTATTGCCCACCCCTACTGTGTTCTAAAAATCCACATCAGGTTATGCCCCTCAAGTTCACTTTAGTTTTTACTGACATTATTTATTAATTATTATTTGCTTCCAATCTGTTTATGGCTTTCAGTGTCTTACCATCGAGGGAAAACAACAGTAAAAAACAATGATGAAGAGAACAGATTGTCCTTCCAAGGTAACACACCTTTTACTTTGAAGAAACAGTATCAATGGAACAAGTTTATGTCCTTAAATGTGTCGAAACAATTGTCTTGAAGTTAAAACATGGCACCTGGAACTAAAGTCTTTTCTCTGTAAAACCTTTTAGTATGAAGCCGTTGTCCTGACATGGAAAAAAAAAATCTCATTCCAACAAATTCATATTTTGTTCCCACAAACTAATATCTTCTCCCCAAAAAATGATATTCCTTTCCCACAAAATACTATTTCGTTTCCTTGAAATAATTACTTTGTGCGAACGAAATAATTATTCAAGGATAAACACGGATATGCTCTTAGTCCGTCCTGCTGCAAAAGCCACTTACAGCTGTAACTTCTGTGTCTCTGTGACCCACATTCTTTCAAGAAAGGAAAAAGAAAAACAAGAATGATCCCTTTATTATTGTCTCAATGAATATAAGAAAAATATAAGATTTGTGGCATGTAGCCTACTAGCCTTTGGATGTACAGTGACTGCTAACGAGTATGTTAATAAACGACAAGTCCTGAATATTATTATTCCTATTCGACCCTAAACTACAATATCCAATACCGCAGCTGGCTGGCTGTCTAACGGCCAGCCAGCTGCCCTAGTGCCGGCATGACAAGCAAAAGAGCTAGGAGCTATCGCTGCGGTATGGCGAAGCAGCAAGATGGGGCATCCTAAATCTTTTGATATTATTTTGTGGGTCACAGAGACAAGGAAGTTACCGCTCAAAGCAGCTTTTGCGGCAGGACGGAGAGCATATCCGTGTTTATGAATGACTTATGACGTGAAAAATCACTTCGTTCGCACGAATTAATTATTTCATTCGCACAAATTAATTATTTCGAGGGAACAGAATAGTTATTTGCGGGGACAAGATATTAATTTGTGGGAATGAGATATATTTTATTTTTTCCATGTCAGGACACGGGCTCCGTATTTTAGCACTCATTCAAGACATATGCTACAGAGCTTTGGAAATAACATTTAAAAAAAATGTTCCCCCTCAAATTAATTATTTGTGGCCAAAATTGAGTATTTTGTGCACACAGATTAGCATTGTGGCCACCATTTATTGTTTTTTGGGCAAAAATTTGTAATTTTTGGGCACAAATTAACATTTTGTGAGCACAAACGATTTATTTGAGAGAGCTGTTTGTTTTATTTATTCTTTGAGTGTCATGCCTAGGGCTCAGTAACACACTGCAAAGAATAAAAAGAAAGACAAAACTAATACAATTACAGCCATAACAACAATATGTAATAAAGAAGTAGTTTTGTCCTGAGTGTCTTCTGAGATGCTGCTGTCAATGTTAACCAGAAATGGTTAAGGAAGTTGCCTGTTCACCTTAGTTCCAAAGGTTGTGGTTTTAAAGAAAGAGAACGTTCTGCAGAGTCACAGAACTTCTTTTTCTATTTGTAAAATACCATAAAAGCCTTAGCAACTTGCTGGAATTTTGTAGCTTTTTGACTGAGTCAAAAATTTATTAAAACACGAGCTGATTGTTTTGAAATGTTTGTAGCAAAAATGTGTAACCTGTGGCTCTTTCCGTCTCATCAAACTAGCTCTGGAGCGTCTGACTGTTGGCAACAGCGGTGAGCGGACCAGCACCTACAACTTCTAACACCTAAATCTGAAACATCATCATGTTTAATAGCAAGAGTTTTGTCTGATTGCTTTCTGGTATTTTTCAAGGAATGAATCACAAATTTATTACAGATTAAGGTGATTCTTAAAAATGTCTATGAAGAACTGTTTTCTGATCCAATGAAGTATTGTTGAAGTATTGTTGAGAGATTTTCTTTTGAGCACTCAATTTGTATATTTGGTGTATCATTGCTAAATGAGATGTAATGTTTTTTTATCTCTATAAGCCACAGGTTTGGATGTCAGGGATGTACGATATGTCATCCTATCAATGTTTTGTAGTGTATCTTGAATTGTTGTTAGCCATTTACAGAAGATAAACATACCAATAGCTAAATATTTTTCCCCTTTGTTTTGAGCTCATTGCCTGTTAAGTTTCATTACATTTATTAGAAATAAAGCATATCTTTCTGCAAGAACCCAAAGATAAAGCCAAAGCAGATGCTCAGAGAAAGGCTTCTAAAGTTAATTGCTAATGGCGTTCTCCTTCATTAGCTGAAAGAAATCACTTCCTTGTTTTACCTGCTCTGTCTGCATTTGTAGCGCAGCAGTGAGTCGGCATCTGGACCGATCCAATTTGTCCAACTTTGCCTACACAACAAGCTGGCGCAGCGACTTTAGCCAATAGAATTCAGTGTTCATGCCCACAGAGAAAATGTGTATGAACAGTTGCACTCTACAGTCTAAAAGATATTGATATTTTCTCCGGGCCATCAACGTGCCCCATATAGATTTGCTCATTTTTCACCTGCAGACAGCTCGGATCCACCTATAAGGGCAGTTGTGAACAAGGCACAAGGAAGTTGTAGCCATCCTGCCAGGGAAACTCTGTTTAGTCGTTTTGTCAAGATTCTTCTCAGTGATGAAACATAGGTCACTATAGATCAGCGGAATGAGCGGAATCTCTTTCAAGCCCGTACAACTACGTTTGTCATACTCCATCCAAATCCCTAAGATACAACTTTTCCACTTGTGGTAGGAGCTCTCCACCCACCTGGAGAGAGGAGAGCCCGTATTTCTGAAGGGAGCCCTGGCCTCCACTTGGAGCTGCTAATTCTCATTCTAGCTGCTTCACACGTGACTCCAAACCACCCAAGAGCACATTGGACGTTCTGGTTCAATAAGGCCAACAGAAAATTATTACCAGCAAAAAAACAGAGATCAAATTCTGAGGAACCCAAACCTGACTCCCTCTGACCTTTGGCTGCCCACAAAACTTCTGTTCTTAGTAACAGATCTGGTGACAGAGGGCATCCCTGCTGAAGTCCAGCATGTATTGGGAACAAGTTCATCTTACTGCGGGCAGGCTCCTGCTCTGGCTGTTCCTCCTCTTCATGCAACATGGTGAGAGTCCTCAAGAACAACGTCCAGTCTCATTCAGAATCAGGGTCTACTTAAGGATCACAGACTCCTACCAGTTAACATTTGTAACAGGAACCTCTGTGGTTTGTTAATGACAGCAAAACTACCCCCCCCTTAATCAAGCCTTGATCCAGAGAACATGGACAATTTTCATACATCAGAACCAGTTGTGTAGCCATCATTGCCAAAAGATATTTCCTTTCCTGTGCAAAGGCAGCCCATGATGGGGATTCAGGGAGTTCTGAAAATGGATGGATGAATGGACGGACAGATGGATGGATGTGTAAAGACAGCCCACATTCCAAGAACTGTATCTATGTGATCTCTTGTTCAATGTGTGGTATAGAATATGTGGGAGAGACAGGCAACACTGCTGGTTGGATTTAAATAACACAAACACAATATGACATTGAAGAAAAACAATTGCTTGGTCCAGGACTTCACCTCTCTGGGATACAGTCAGTGAAACAGTGGCTCAACCCAATCCCAGATGGTCAACCTCTGAAAGTAGGAGGGTTGAGAAGAATTAGATTGCCACATTAAAAAACTTATTTTCCAGAGGATTGAATGTCAAGAGGTCATTTTCATGACTTTTTTCTAACTGAATAATTCGAACAATTACTGTTTTTGTCCAGCAGAGAGAGACTTAGAGCAGTCTGTTCACATGCTCATTGAGTCCATTGAGTCCAGCCTCTAAATGCCTCCGCTCTTGCTCTATTTTTAACCTGTCCTGCTTCCCTCGTCTTCATCCTCTAACTGCTTCCCCCTCCTTCTTCCTATCCTTTGTGATTCTCTCCAATGGGCCGAGAATCGCGAATGGGGCCGAATTTTTTTTAAAAGTCAAAATACAGTTATGAAACCAAAATACACATATTGGGGATATTCCAAGAAAGTTTTGAAATCATTATGGGATGACCACACGACCTACAGCTTGGCAGCCATTTTGTGGCAAACTCTGAGAATTGGCGATTTTTGTGTTTTCCCACAATATGGGAAAACGACACTTTTGTTTGAGTGATGTTTACGAAATTGCACACTCTTGCTGCCAGCTCCAGTATACAAACACCACAGAAATGTTGTTGACCTTTGACCTTAATACCTAATTATCCTAAGTTAGATACGTCTCTTAATGAATGAATGAATGAATGTCTGAATGCTTATTGTATTGTTTTGTTCATTATTCCGTTATTGCTTGAAATAAACAATTTCAAATCAAAAATCAAACTATGATTTTGAGGACTCGAGGCAGACCAAGGGGCTGGAAACTGGAAAAAAAACAGGAGAGTTTGAGGTAAGTTCGTATATTTATTTTCTTGCATGAACAGGAGACGTGGCGAGCTTGAGGAGGACCAATAGTTCAGATACAAATGAAAACTCGTCCTAAGGATTTTTAGCGATTGTCTCGTAACTTCTCAGGCATCCATAGCAAAGTACTGTGGACAAAATGTTGGAATTAGAAGTTATAGATTTTGAACGGCGTGTCTGTGGCGAATTCGCAACCGTTGCGATCATGGCTAGCTTGTACATATTTTATTGGAATGGATTTCGTAAAAATGAAATATGAGATTCCCTGGCCCGCGCTGAACAAAACGATGTAACATACGACAAGATTGATAAAGGAATGTGGGCATGGTAAAAAACATTGCAAAAAATTGTGCTGACTCTGCAAAAGAAAAAATGGCCGTTAGGTTTGACAGCCATTTTGTGCCAATTTTGTCATTTTCGCATTTTTCTACAACATAGAAAAAATATTTTTTTTTTAGCAATTTTCACAAAATTTGAGAAATGTGCCGCTAACCCAAGTCTACAAACACCTCTGGAGTTTCCTCAACCTTTGTCTTCAGGAAAAGGCCGTCATCTTCAATTAAAAAAAAGCACATTTAACCCTTGTGCTATCTTGGATGACCCCACCCTTACTTTGACATGTTCTCCCTACCATGACAAAGGTGGATAAAGGTGAAAACATTTCATGTAATCCATTGAACCAGTGAAGATCACAAAAAATTGAAAAAAAAAGGTTCAGAGCACCGTCTAGTGGGTTTAGATGACCCAACTCCCAACGGTGCCTAGGATAGCACAAGGGTTACTATCAGAAACAAAAGTAAACTTGTTGCTGGGATTTTAATCAATCATTTTGTAACTTTTTAGGCATCAATGGCAAGCTACTATGGAAAAGATGTTGCAATTGCAAGTTGTAGAGTTTGAATGGTGTGGCTGTGGCGAGCTAGGAAAGTGGCATACTGTTATAACTCTTTTGTTTTTCAATGGAATACAGTGAAAATTGAATATGTGCATCCAAGGCTGGAACTGAACATCATGAAAAACACTGGATATGGACATATAAGGAATGAGGGTGTGTTTAGCAAAAAACCTCTGTTGCTAAGGACATCAAAAAGTTAGCTTTTTCCGATTTGTCTGAAACTGATGTCGATCTGTCATCCTAAGGTGACCAAAACATAAAATGGTTGCTATGGAGATAAAATAAACAAAACAAAAAAAAACGCCATTTAAAAAAAGGGGATTTTCTAACAACTTATGACATGTACCTCTTAGCAACTTAAGCAATTTGTTTTTCTGAGTGAGTTAATGATGCTGATCGCAATGCTAGCACTTTTAGACACATTACCAAAACTAGTATGTTTAGCATATTTAGCATATGCATCTTTGACTAGCCTTGATCGAAGGTGGGCGATGAGGGCGGCAATGCTGCGTAGAGGTGGGCAGCGGTGGTTGGCGGCGGGTAGCGCCTGCGGGCCATGCAACGCCGCTTGCGGCTTTAATTTTTAATTCCTTTACTCACCTATTTTTCTTTACTCTAACCCTAACCACCTTCTTCTTTACATTTCAACCATCCCCTTCTTTCTTTTTATTCCCCCATCACCCCCCCCCTTAATTTCCCCCAAATCCTGCTCCTTTTTTCTTAACTTTAAGTATCTGTTTTCTTTCTCCAGATACTGATTTCCTTTATTCCATACAGGTCCAGGTCCTGAATGGAGGGAAGAGTGGAACCAATTATCCTCTCAGCAGATCTGATGATTCTCTGTAGTCTGTTCCTGTTGTGTCTAGTTGCTGATCCACACCAGACCGTGATAGATGTGGTCAGGACAGATTGGATTATTGCCGTGTAGAAGATGGGCAGCAGTTCCTGAGGCAGGTTGAACTTCTTGAGTTGTCGCAGGAAGTACAACCTCTGCTGAGCCTTTTTCCAGAGTGAGTCAATGTGAGCGGTCCACTCAAGGTTCTGTGAGATGGTGGACCCCAGGATCCTGTGTGAGTCTGTTGAGGGTACAGTGCTGTTGAGAATTGTGGGTGAGGGGTGTGTGGAAGGGAGGTTTCTCCTGAAGTCCACTGTCATCTCCACCGTTCTAAGTGGGTTCAACTCCAGGTGGTTCTGGCTGCACCAGAGGACTAGCCGCTCCACTTTTCCTCTGTGTGCAGTCTCATCACCATCCCCGATGAGCCCAATGACTGTGGTGTTGTCTGCAAACTTCAAGAGTTTCACAGAGGGGGCTCCTGATGTGCAGTCGTGTGTGTAGAGGGAGAAGAGCAGATGGGAGAGAACACAGCCCTGTGTTAAGGATCCGATGATGGAGGAATTATACAAAGAAAATAAGTTCTGAATTGCATTTCTATGTTTTCCTTGCATTTAAATCACTCACAGCATACTTAAACACTGCACTAAGCATCACTCAGTGTGAAGTATTGTTTGTCCCACTCACATTTTTTTGCTCCAGTATCAACAGTTAAGTAAGAGGTTTATTGAATCATGACAAGATTTCTTGAGTTTTTTAATAAATAAATTTAAACAATGGACAGACCTGCAGTCTCTAAGAAACGTTCAGCCATTTATAATGGTTTTGGTTTAATTAATTTATCTCTTTTCTTTGGTCCTTGGCATGTTTTTTTTATATTTGACAACTTATCCTTTGTAGGTTTTTATTTGGCAAAATTAAATTAAAATCCCAAATAACACAGTCCAGGTTGGTCCATTTTATTCTGCACACATTTTTCTTACAGAAAAAAACAGAAAGGAGAAGTTTTTTCTTTCTTTATTGCTGACATGTAAACACTCTGTACTGTTCCAGCATCTCATCTAAGCCCAGGCATGTGGCTCTGTGTTCTTCCCTTTGACACTCCTCTGCTGTTGGCCAATACTCAATCCAAGTTCTCTCTCCAAGGGTGTACTGATATCTGAAAGCAAAGAGGAAGTGGATGAGCGATTGAATCTCGGTTAAACCTGTAGCTAAAGTGAAAACCACAGGTGAGTCCAAGTCATGTGAATTGTGTGGGGATACAAGTGGACACTGATTTGCATAAACCAAACTTACGTCAGCTGTTTTTCATCTCTGTGGATGTCTCTGGATGATCCCATGATCAGGTATGTTTTACCTTTTTGCAGATTCAAAGCATCTCTGCAATGGGGATAACTGAGGAATGGCCGCAGTTTTCCCATGGGGCCAACATCTGTACTTCCTGTAATAACAAAGGGAAATGTGTATGTGAGGGGGATAACTTACAGACGAAATAACCTTAAAAATTCGATTACAGGCAAAGACCATCACAAATTTTTGTGCCAATACCGGAGTTTAACAATCCAGTCCTAATGTGTCTGACATGGAAAAAGCATATACTGTAACTGTGTCCCTCAGGATATATTGTGAGTAGTGTGATACATAAACAGTTATGTATACTCATTCCATCCTTTTAAAAGAGTGGGGACTTTGTTTCTGCAACCAACAGTAAGTCAAACTTTTGAAAGTATAAAGAAATCCCCTCCTTAACTTTATGGACAACATAATTTCAGCACAGCCAAAAGGAAGAAGGGTGTCTCTTTGGGAGTATTAGAATACCCTCTGGTGTTCGCTGATGAGTGTGGAGAATCAATTCATAAGAATCAGCAGCTCTAGTTAGTGGCCATGGTTCCCAACCAGAAAAAGATTACATTCCCACTGCTGCTTAGAATGAATTACTCTGCCAAGTGGTTAAAGTTTGAGGGCTTTAGCATTCTGTTCCCAATTGATGGACACTTGAAATATGAGATTCACTGATAGAATGGTGGAGAATGGCTTCATGGCACCCCCCGAGGCGAACGTGTTTGCTCGCGCTGCTCCAGAATGCCGGCTTTTTCTTATTTTTTGCGTATTTATTGTGTTTACTGCACTGCACAGATGCCATGCAGGGCTGGCATACAACAGGCAGACACTGCTTAACATTGCAGACCTGCATCATTTTGGATTTAACGGATTTATACCTCCGGACCCGCACTTTATTGTGCGCCCTTATGACCACCGCCGCCACTGTCATCGGGATGCCCCCGGAGCGCCGGCCTCCTGTGAACCAGCTGACCCGAGGAGAGTGCTTCAGAGACGGCGCCGCAAGAGAGGGAAGAGGGGGGGTCTCCACGCTCGGCTAAAAGCCTGTGCAACTCGACCACCGCTACCCAGCCTCCTGTTAGCCAACGTGCAGTCTCTGGACAACAAACTGGACGAACTAAGAGCCAGGACGACGACACAGCGGGAAATAAGATAGTGCTGCGCTCTGATTTTCACTGAAACGTGGCTCTCAGAAAACGTCCCAGATTCCGCTCTGCAGCTACAGACGCACTCCATTCATCGGGGAGACCGGACAGCAGCCTCCGGTAAAACGAAGGGGGGCGGCGTGTGTGTGTTTATCAACAACACGTGGTGTGGGGACGTACGGACTGTCCACCAGCACTGTTCTCCTGATGTGGAGTTTTTGTTGCTAAAGTGCCGTCCCTACTACCTGCCAAGGGAGTTTACAGCCGTGTTTTTAGCTGCTGTTTACATTCCCCCGCGAGCCAACTCTGCAGCGGCTTTCGGCAAGCTCCATGACGTCATCAGCGCTCTAGAGACGGCTCACCCTGATGCTGTTTTTATTGCTGCGGGCGACTTCAATCAGTGCAATCTCCGGACCGTATTTCCCAGATATTACCAGCATGTTGACATTCCCACTCGTGACAAGAACATCTTGGATCACGTTTACACCAACATAAAGGGTGCATACAGGGCCGCCCCCCGCCCCCACTTTGGACACTCTGACCACATCTCTTTGTTTCTGTACCCAGCCTACAGACAAAGACTCAAACAATCTAATCCAGTCACCAAACAGGTTCAGCTCTGGACCCCTGAGACTGAGAGCAAATTGCAGGACTGCTTCATGACAACAGACTGGGATGTGTTTAAAGCTGCAGCCACTCTGGAGGACTCTTCCGTCAGCATACAGGATTATGCTGACTACGTGACTGGATACATCAGCACTTGTGTGGAGAACATTGTGCCCACCATCCAAGTCAGGAAGTTTCCTAACCAGAAGCCCTGGATAAACGGCCATGTACGTTGCATGCTGCGTGCTCGCTCCACTGCATTTACATCTGGTAATGAGTCCGAGTACAAAGCTGCGAAGTACGGCCTGAGGAAAGCCATCACAGCAGCAAAGAGGCAGTACAGAGAGAAACTGGATGGCTTCTATTCTACTGCTGACTCTGGCCGCATGTGGAGGGGCCTGCAGCAAATCACAGACTACAGAAGTAGCACCATCACCATCAGTGCTGCAGACAGCCTGCCCGACGAACTCAATGCCTTCTACACCCGCTTTGAGACGTCCACCCCACACACGGAGGGACCGTTATACTCTTGGACCATTACAACCCCCTCACCCCCACCAGTCGTCTCAACAGCCCAGGTAAACAAAGCTCTGAGGAGGATCAACACCCGCAAGGCGACCGGTCCGGACAACATTCCTGGACGAGCCCTCAGAGCATGTGCTAACGAGCTGACAGACGTTCTCACCTCCATATTCAACCTGTCCCTCAGCCAAAGAGTCGTCCCCTCCTGCTTCAAGACCACAACCATTGTTCCCCTCCCCAAGAAGAGCCCTCCCACCTGCCTGAATGACTACAGACCAGTGGCACTCACTCCGATCATTATGAAGTGCTTTGAGAGAGTGATGCTGACCCACATTCAGAGCAGCATCCCAGACACACTAGACCCCCTGCAGTACGCATACCGGCCCAACAGGTCCACCTCGGACGCCATTGCTGCAGCACTGCACACCTCCCTCTCACACCTGGAGAATAAAGACTCCTATATCAGGATGCTCTTTATTGACTACAGTTCTGCATTCAACACGGTTGTTCCCCACAAACTCGCCCACAAACTGTTCTCCCTTGGAATACACCCCATCATCTGTGACTGGCTCCTGGACTTTTTGACTGGCAGGCCTCAGTCTGTCAGAATAGGGAACAGGACTTCAGCCAGCATCATCACGAACATTGGCACACCACAGGGCTGTGTTCTCAGCCCCATCCTCTACACCCTGTTCACCCACGACTGTGCGGCCTCTCATAAGGACAACATCATCCTGAAGTTCGCTGATGACACCGCTGTGATAGGACGCATCACTGGTGGGGACTAAGCAGCCTACAGGAGGGAGGTGGCCAGTCTGGTGACATGGTGTGAGGACAACAACCTCACCCTCAACACAGACAAGACAAAGGAGATGATAGTGGACATGAGGAAGGAGAGAAGGAACCCTCATCAGCCGCTTCTTATCCGGGGTCTGGAAGTGGAGAGGGTGAGCAGCTTCAAATATCTGGGGGTACACCTCAGCCAGGACCTCACCTGGACACTAAACACGTCACAGCTGGTGAAGAAAGCTCATAAGCGGCTGTACTTTCTGAGGAGGCTGAGGAGGTTTGGCATGTCCCCAAAGATCCTCAGTAGCTTCTACAGCTGCATGGTTGAGTCCATTCTGACCAGCTGCATCACAGTGTGGTATGGCAGCTCTACCGCCATGGACCGCAAACCCCTGCAGAGAGTAGTGAAGACTGCGTCCAAGATCACCAGGACTCCTCTGCCCTCGCTGCAGAGCATATACAAACGCAGGGTCTGCAGGAGAGCTGCCTCCATTGTCAAGGACCCCACCCACCCGCAACGAGGACTGTTCACTCTCCTCCCCTCAGGACGGAGGTACAGGAGTGTGAAGTGTAGGACCACCAGACTCAAAAACTCTTTCTTTCCCTCTGCCATCAGACTCCTTAACAGCTGACAGGAGTCTGAAACAACAACTGCAGCTTTGCACATCCCCACTGTCCGCTACTGTTATTGTCACTTTTGCACTTTAGTATTGCCACCCGACATCTTGTGTTTTGTGTGTATGTTGTGTTTAGTATTTTTTTCCTTCTTCAGTTTCCTCTCCTTTTGGCATTCGTAGCAGGCAGCAAAGAAAGAATCTCATTGTACAGGGAAACCCGTTTCTTTACTGTGCATATGATAATAAACCTCTTTGAATCTTTGAAACTTGAATTTGAAGTTAGATCTTATGGAAGATATTTTGTTGGTGAAAAAATCCATGAATCTATCACAGCTGCTGACACTAGCATCACTATGGGTAAGTGTGGGGGGCTTAAGCAGAGAGTGTGTGGTGGAAAACAGCTGTTTTAAATTTCCAGTGTTGCTATTGATTTTGTGGGAATAGAACTTTGACCTGGCTATTGTAAGGGCTCTACAATAGAGTTTTTGATGGTCTCGATAGGCCTGTTTGTGTACTGTCAGGTTGTTTTTTGCGAGTCTTCGTTCAATGGCTCGTCCAAGTCTTTTAACCCTTGTGCTATCCTAGGCATTTTAACATTGGGAATTGGGTCCTCTAGACCCACTAGACAGTGCTCTGAACCCTTTTTTCAATGATTTGTGATCTTTACTGGTTCAATGGATTACATGAAATTTTCCACCTTTGTCATGGTAGGGAGAACACGTCAAAGTAAGGTTGGGGTCATCTAAGATAGCACAAGGGTTAAGAATTCTTAGTTCCTCTGTGTACCATGGGGCTGATCTAGTGAAAGAGACAGTTCTTGATTTCAGGGGGGGATAGGATTGCAGAATGTTATGAAGTGTAGAATTGTAGCGGTCAACAGATTCATTAACTGAGGTGAGTGGTGATGGCAGAGAGAGTTTTTGTATATCCTCTTGTATGGCTGCATGGTCAATGTTTTTCAGGTTCCTGAAATATATTTCCCGTTTTGTGTTTTGATGTTGGTGAGCTAATGCTACTTCCAATGAAATAACCTTGTGGTCAGACACGCCCAAGTCATAAACGTCCATGTTGGTAATAGGGGCTGTGTCAGTGATAACCAAGTCAAGAGTGTGTCCTTTAGAGTGTGTGGGTTCTTTTACGTGCTGAATTCGCTGTAAGGTGTCAAGTAATTCCAAAAACTCGACAGCAGAGCAGTTTGTAGGAGTGTCCACATGTAAATTGAAGTCACCTAGTATGAGCGTACTAGGTGATGTTGCGCATATTGTCGTCAGCAGGTCTTGGAGTTCAGTGAAAAAGCTGGGGTGCATTTTGGGTGGTCGGTAAATAGGGATTACTGTTATTGTTATTTTTTCTGTTCTGCATTTGAATAACAGGCATTCGAATGTAGACAATACAGGTGGTGAAATGGGTGTCGGATTAAGGTTTCTGCGATATAAAACAGCTAAGCCTCCTCCTCGTCCAGTAACTCTGGCTTTTTCAAGGTAGGTGTAGTCTGGGGGCAGGCTTCATTTAGTGGCAGGTATTGCTCTGGTTTCTGCCAGGTTTCAGTTAGACACATCACATCGATTTGTCTTTCAGTGATGTGTTCAGATATTAAAGATGATTTGTTTGAAAGTGACTGCCAATTAACAATTCAATTTTTAAATTAGGCGTTGCTTTCAGTCTTGGAAGGGAGCAGAGCATCCGGAAATCCACTCCGCGTTTTTGATTTCTCCAGTGATGACGCAGATTGTTATTAGTCCAGGTAGTTGGCGTGTTCTGATGATGCAAGCGGCAGTGGGGTTTTGCGGCAGCAGGAGACCGGCAAAACGGCTTGCTGGGGTATGTCCAGATATTGTTCAAGGTATCCGGTTTGTAGGGATATTTTGGGGGACGCACAAATCGACGGATCCCTGTGTTGTCTGGTGTGGCAGTGGCGGAGGTTTTTGAGGTGCTTGAGTTTGTGGGTTGGCATGGCGAGGCCGGCCATGGTGTTTCCCTATTGTTCCGGGGGTGCAACGGCTTCATCCATCCAACTTCTGAAGTGTCATCACAGCACTCATCGGGGGGATGAGAAGGTTCGGGGGAGTATGTTGGTTCACTTTGTAGAACGTGCATAGTGAATGTACCTGAAAGTTTCCGGAGGTGCTCCTGTTGTTTGATGGTGGAGTAGAGAAAGGTGTCTCATTAGAGCTGGCAGCTGGTCCGGGGCATTGATGAATATCACCGGACAGCAGAAGGTAGATGGCGATGACCAAAGCAAGGCTCTGTTGCGGTTTTAATTTAATTTCAGAGTGCGTTTTTATACGCAGGTAGTAGTGATGTGGATGGGCGAAGGTGGTAGCCAGAGCAAGTTTCCCGAATCCAAAGTGTTTGTTTAGTTGGAATTCCGTTTTTGGTCGGATATATGTTGACTTACTACTGCTGTTTAAAGTACGATGACAACTATCAAACCTTAAATGTCAATGAATTAAACTATTAAGCAATACATAAACAAGCAGAGCTGCGACTACACCTGCTGAACCTGGCGCCGCCATCTTCAAACGTTCAGTGGGTAAGGCCAGCTGTGACACCAGATCATGGTCTATGAGGCTTTGTTCCGCGCCAGAATCCACCAGGGCTTAAAGTTCTTGGTACTTGGTGTGCAGGCATAACTTGACAGGAATAAACATAAAACTTTGATTAGAATGGTTGCTTTTACCCACCCGCGGCCTGTCCTCTAGCGGGGGGCTCTGGCGTTTAAACGGAACTGGGAGATGAAATGGTCGGGTTTGCCACAATAGAAACAGGAGCGTTCCTCCCTTCATCTTTGTCGTTCCTCTGGTGTTAATTTCGAATGTCCGATTTGCATTGGTTCATCTGGGGTCCTCTGAGGTGATTCCTGTATGGGTGAAGCAGGAGCAGAATTAAGCAAAGGAGCAGTATGATTGGAGTTGGTATATTGTCTACGTGACCAGCTGGTTTTTTCGGCTTGTCTTTCTTTCAGGCGAGCATTAGAACGGAGTGCTGCAGAAACTAACTCTACAAAGGTAAGAGCCCCAGGTTGTGAACATAGATGGTCTTTGATAGAGTCGTTTAAGGATTGATAAAAAATGCCTTTTAAGGCCTTGTCCGGCCATCCAGCTTCTACTGCCAAGATTCTGAAGTTAATTTCATGATCGCTCACGGGACGGTTACGTTGTCTTAAATTTAATAACCAACTCTACGCACCACCGCCGCCCTCACCGCCCTCACCGCCCTCACCGCCCACCTTTGATGAGGGATAGTAAAAGCTGCATAAGCTAATAATGGTAATTATGATAGTCATGCCCAGCCAGCAAAGCCAAGTGGGCCCCATATGGTTTCAAAATGGGCAGAAAATGTGGGCCCCGAATGGTTTTGTCCGCAGTTTCCATGGTGGCCCCAATTGTGTATGCCCGCATAGGCTTGAAGTGGGTGCTGAGTGGGTGTCATATAGGCCCCAAGTTGGTAAATAATATTAGAACCCATGTAGGGCCCATATTTTTGCCCATGTGGGCTGGAAGTGGGATTGAAATAGGGCCCATATGGGTCCCAACTGGGTAAACTACCCAAGACCCACTTTGGCCCCACTAATGTGTCAATCAGTATCTTATATGGGTTTTATGTGGGACCTAAATGGGCTATAATGTTGGCTATAAGTGGGTTTGTCCGCAGTTTCCATGGTGGCCCCAACTGTGTTTGCCCACATGGGCTTGAAGTGGGTGGTCAGTGGGTTTCCTGTAGGCCCCAAGTGGGTAAGTAGCATTAGAACCATACTCATAGTTAACCATAACTCGTAATTCTTCTGTGGGATGGAGGTATGACTGAAACAGGGCAAAGATGGGCCCCAATCAGGTAATCATCCATGACCCATTTTGGGCCCACTTATGCATCAATTAGTATTGCATATTGGGTTAATGTGGGTCCTAAATAAGCCACCATGTAGGCCATGAGTGGGTTTGTGCAGTGTTGTCATGGAGGTCCCACCTGTGTTTTCCTACAGTGCTATATACCAGTGAACCATTATAAGGTCTTCTTTTCCATCTAGCTTTCCTAAAACTCAAATGAGAAGATTCTGTAAACTCCCACTGTTTCACAACATAATTTTCCAAATGACATCAACAAAATGCTTTTTAAAATGCTTCAATTTAATAAAAGAAAATAAATTATCCTGATCCTGCATTATGAAAACGATATACAAGACCATGGCAAGGTCACCCAAAGGTTTAACAGATAACACACAGGATCTAACATACTACAGTTACTTAATAAAAGAAAGAACAACTTCACTTGGTACAGTACAATATCAACAACCTCAATGTGTGCCAATTATGTGACGAAAAAATAAATAAATCCAGTAAAACAAAATACTCATGGCATCCTTGACGGTTCCTGAGAACAAGCTCCATTGGCTTGTTATTCAAGCTCTCTTTGAGTCCTTATAGCTCGGTTTCCTCCCCTGTCACGAGCTCCCACAAACATTTGGAGAGGTCCTTCTCCAATTCCTTTAGTGGGACTGGTTGGGTGATGGCATTTTTCTTCACTGCCCCTAAAAAGAAATCACAAAAAACAAAGTATTCATTTTAGCCTGGGATTAAATTTACTAAATCCTTTGTCAGTGATGAATATAGATTAATAAATTCAAATCTAATTACCATAGAAGACATCAAAAAGACGCAACTAGCAGAACTTATTCTCTCCATGACGTCCAAACAGGTTATATTGCAGAGCCAACTCATTGGACATGAGGAAGCCCATCATTCTTCTGGTTGCATCGTCCAAAGAAGAGTCCCCAATTTCTCCAACCACAGCAACCTTTTTAAATAGAGAAAATATCACAAGATAGAAAGATGTAGTTAAACGTTAACAGCTTAATTACATATATAAATAATAAAATGTTACTTTAAGAATAAACTTACAACTGCTGACATGAAATCTATATCGGCGAGTCTGTCACAACAACTTGGGTGAAGCTGCAGGTGACCTGACCAACACAAGGGACAAAATAACTAAACTCTGAAATAACCATTCCCTGAAGCAAGTGTTCAAGTAACTCTAGGATGATAATTAAAATGACGTTTGATCTAATATATATATATATATATATACCGTAATTTCCGGACTACAAGCCGCTACTTTTTTCCTGCGCTTACAGTCCTGCGGCTTATTAGGTGACGCGGCCAATTTGTGGATTTAATTGGCGGCCGCCATGTACGTACTTTCAGGCTTGGTGAATGGTTCGAATTCTCCATCTCACATCAAACACAAGTCATTTGATTTTTAACACACTTCTAAACAGCCAAACAGCATGGAGGTCACTTCAGGTCTTAGACACTTCAGTCATGGTTCAACAAAAAGAAACACGCATGCCCGGCCGCATCCCAGAATCCTTTGGTGCCATTAGACCCAACGTGCACGTGATCGCCGCTACAATATAATGAAGCTTTCAAGTTATTAGCAATCGTTAAAAGCAGCGTGAAAAAATCCCCCATCAGTAAATGGAAATGCCGGTCAGCTGCGTGACGGAGGGAACAGCGCATGCTCAGAAGTGTATTTACCTCTAAGTCATAGTGACTCGGCTGGCTGCACGTAAATATGTGTGAATAACATCAGCCTTTATTTTGTCGGGACACGACTGGAAACACAAATCCATGTGCGGAATTTTGCATTGAAAAGCTCACAGCCGCCGAGTGAGCTTTTCGGATAGGAAGGGGGGGGGAAAGGAGCCCGCTTGGCGAGCGCGGAGCGCAGAGGCGTTGTTGTGAAGGGAAACTTCTGACGAACGCGCCGTGCTGAGGCGCGCGTATCGCGCTGAGGCGCGCTGAGGCGCGCGCTTTTCAGTCGCCGATGCTTTATTTTACTTTTTTTTAACCAGCCCCGTTAGTACCATAATGCTGCCGCGACACAAGCGGAAGGAGAGCTGTTCCCGTTCACCCCTCCATGCACTGCTGCTACTTGCTCAATCTTAAACACGTACAACAGTGTGGCGAGCCGTTCGCTGGCCCCGCCTTTAGCCCCTAAGACTCATGGGAAATGGGGGATCGCGGATGTAAATTTCCTCATCATAACTGAGGGATGTAATGTTGATTATATGGTTACTGTTAGTAATTTTATGTATGATACCTAGATTGTCAATAAGTAAAAAAAAAAAAAAAAAAACCATAACTGAGGAACTTGTGAACAGAATAGAGCTCCATGCTGTTTCAGACGTGGGTGCACTTGGATACATGAGCTTGAGCGAAGACAGTACCCGCCCATGCTGGGAGTCAGGACGAGATTTGTCGAGACAGCGGCTTGTATTCTGATGCGGCTTGTATATGTACAAAAATAAATAAGCACGTGAAAACAGGTGGGTGCGGCTTGAAATCGGGTGCGCTTTGTAATCCGGAATTTACGGTAATCTTTTTCCATAGCTATTTATGCTTTTTTATATAATTTAATCATATTCTGTTCTATTCTTTTATACTGCATTTTGTTGGATGTAATGTGTTGTAAAAAATAAAGTTGCAACAGATCTTGTTTTGCTTGATCATATTGTGTTTTTTAGTTCATATTTTTGCTCGTTCCTTTGTTCAGTCTTCCAGGACCCTCCCTCGTTACACCCTCCTCCTCCTCCTTGTTTGACCAATCTCAGTCTGAGGCATTTTTTTATCTCAATAGAACTAAGACAAAGCCAAAAAACTAAAAACTTCAATGCTAAGCTTTGTTTTGTATGGATTGCAAACTAAAACCACAACCACCAGTTTTCCTTGTACTCCTAATTAGACAATAGGATTTCAGTGCTGAGGCTTTTCCTGCTAAAAAAAAAAGAAAGATCTTTGACTCCAGCGCTGCTCGTCAGATTTCGGCACTTTTCTTAGAAGTCTAAGCTTTTAGACTCTTTGTCACATAATGTTTTTACAAGTTCGTGTGATTTGGAGCCACTCAAGGACTTGGCTGAGGCGAAGGAAAGGCCAGGACATGATCAGAGCGAACAAGTGTTGACTGGATGAGTGGAGACCGCTCACACCAGGACGTGCCTCCATGTTCCTGCGAATGGGGTAATAACCTCACCCAGCCAAGCACGAACAGGAGCCGCCGCTGTGGAGCTGAAACGTTTCCTCGCGACCAGCCAAAGAGAGCTGCGCTCGTTAAATCAATTTATCTCTCCAGTCATTACAGTCAAGTTGGCTTTTCATTACAGATCACAGGAAAACACACAAGGAGGCCACGAAAGAAGGAATCTTTCATTGTTTTATTGATCTAATGAACTGTTCTGGTCTTCTACGTTTAGCTCTGTTGGGGAATAGGAAATGCAGATTCAAATTTACAGATGCAGGAAGCCAAAAATGTTCAATTTGTAGTGCGATTTGGAGACGCTGAGCTTCATCATTTAAGCTCTGATAGCAGAAGGCAAAAGAGCAGAATCATTGATGATCAAAATACTTCATCTGCTTCTGACGCCACAAA
>CM074490.1:12449223-12460868 GCA_037389245.1 Oryzias sinensis
TCCCGGCCGCGTGTGGGAGGAGTTACTGCCAAATGTTTTAAGCCTGATCGCTATATGGAGCGGTGTATGTGTATAGCTGATTTCCAATGCATGAAAGACCCGGATAATGTTTTGTGATCAGAATTAGTTATTTCACAAATGCTCTACAAAAGCATGTATAATCATGTTTCATGTCTGGGTTCCTGTGATCATTCAGAGACTCTCGCGGTACATTCCTGCTGAATGATAGCTGGCTTCCGAGATGTTTCCGTCTCGTTATGACCCAGTTTAAAGACTTACTGCCCTGATTTAACCTGGGAGGGGGAAAAAAACCAAAAATAAAGGTAGAAGGCCTTTTTTTATTATAGTCGTGATGAAAATAAGAAAAATATCATAAAGTTCAGGAGACCTGAGCAGGCTACCTCCCCAATGCCACTCACCTGCCTCTGCCCGCCAGCCAGCCTCCAGGGGTCAGCACAACTGATCAAGTCACAGAACATGTCACATGTCCAAAGATGAGTCCCTGATTGGTAGATGTGACAACCTCGGCCAAGTTCAGATATTTGAACTCTGGCCGCGCCATTCAAATCGCGCCGCAGGACCTCAGATCTTGTCTGTACCTTTGACTCAACATTTAAACTGGCAGCACCAGATGCGTGAATTGCATTTTATGTGAACACAACTTCAGGAAGAAGAGAAGGCATTCGGACATAGACAGATATATATATATATATATATATATATATATATATATATGGGATTGTTCATGTTGGTATGTAGGGCATCGCCTAGTTGTAAACAATGGATGTAATTTTGCACATCCATTGCAATTGTTATCTTGCGGGGGCTTACCAAGGTTCCATCACTATGTGACTTCTGGTCTGCAAACCTGGGAAACCCACAGATCATTGGAACTATGTCCCGTGACCGCTTCCAAGACATCATGCAACACCTACGCTTTAATGACAGGTCCACGAGCGATCGAGCAAAGACTGATAAATTTGCTTCAACTTCCACTGAGTGGGGATCATTTGTCACCAACTGCATCACATCCTACAACCCTGGTCAGCACATCACTGTTGACGAACAGCTTTTCCCATCAAAGACTCGCTGCTGTTTCCTGCAGTACATTGCAACCAAACCTGACAAGTTTGGGATCAAGTTTTGGGTGGCTTGCGACTTGAAATCAAAGTATATTTGCAATGTCCTCCCATATCTTGGCAAGGACCCCAGTCGTCCCAGTGGGGAGCGACTGTCTGAAAATATTGTGATGAGGGTGATGGACCCATTCCTGGACAAGGGCAGAATTGTTATCACAGACAATTTCTTCACATCGCTGTCACTTGTGCAACGACTGCTTAGCCGGAAAACCACCATCCTCGGCACACTCAACAAGATTTGCCAAACACAGTCACCCTGTATAACACCACAAAGTGCGGAGAGGATGTGATGGACCAGATGGTGCGGGAGTACACGGTTCGCACAGGAACACGGCGCTGGCCAGTTTCTGTGTTCTATAACATGATTGACATGGCAGCACTAAATGCGCATGTGCTTTACCAAGCATGCATTGGGAGGCAGGAGAGAGAGGAGAGAGGACTTCCTGGTGGAGCTTGCAAGAGAGTTGGCTAACTCTCATGTGGGTGCAAAGAAGGCACAAAAAGAACAATTGCTTCGGCAACAACCTTCCACACCCAGCCCTGGAAAAAGAGCCACGTGTCAGGTCAAGCATTACTGCAAGAACAATCATGCCAGTATGCGATGTGTCGACTGCTACAGATACACATGTGGCAAATGCAGAAGAGATACCATGGCAGTGCCAGGATTGTGAGTGATTTCTGAAATGTATTCATTGACATTTTTTAATTTGTAAATATGTGTAAATATGTCAGTTTTTGTATGATTTCTATAAATAAATCTCAGTGAAGGAAAACACCTATGTGTGTTGATCTCTCCCCAAGATGACAAAGTGAAAAATGAGTTTCAAGTTGTATTTATCCATAAAACCTGACCAGAATGACCATATAGAGAAACTGAATGCCTGCATCAGAGACATAAAGATCTGGATGAAAATGACTTACCTCTGTCATGATTTGGTGTCTTTGCATTAGTTTTTGCTTCCTTTTGTTTCTGTCATGTTTGAGTTTTGTCTTATTGTCTTATTTTATGAGGTTTCCTTTTTTGTCATGCTTTTGAGTTTAACTTCCCCAGTCCCAATCTCTCTTCATCATGTTCACCTGTGTCTTGTCAGTCTTGTTTTGTATTTAAGTCTTGTATTTAAGTCTCTGCCTTCGTCTTGTGCTGAGGGGTATTCCAAAAATCAGGCTATTTGAGTTACCACGGTAAGTTTGAGGCTGAAGAAGTGGATAACCTCAGCTTTCGGTTCCAAAAATAGAGGTTTGTTTCAGGGTATGTCAAGTTCCCATAGCAACTCATGCTCTGAACATAACCTGCTCTGGAGCAGGTTTAGTTAAAGGTGAAGGAGCATGGGGTGTCCATTTGAAGATGATTTAGTGGATGAAGAAACTCAGATAATACCTTTTCCACCATGAGAGGGTGATAAGACCACATATGGATGTTGTAAAGATAAACTTTTTTACATTGATTTAACTTAATTATTTGTTTCAATTGAGATAAATCATTTTTTTTTAGTTCAGTCAACTATAAGACGTAGTTATCAGACAGTTATTTTACCTTCATTCAAATTTATTCATTCAACCCAATGCCGGCTTTGGACTCTCAGCTGGCCCCTGATACGCCGACTCACCCTGACTTGGCCATGCCAGGCCCAGACTTTATGCCTGACCCACTGGTTCCATGTTTGCCTGATTCCCTAGACCTGCCTCGCCGGACAGCGCAGCCCCCCGGCCATCCTCCGGACTCATCCTTTTGGCCTCGCTGGTGTGCCCTGCTTGGCCTCCAAGGACTCTGTTGCCTGTCAAAGTTTGTCCTTCGGACCCTCTCCTCCTTGATTGACTTTTGAAACCTCGTGCGGTTCCTTGAAGGGGAGGTACTGTCAAGGTTTGAGGGTCTTTGCATCAATTGTGTTTCCTTTTGTTTTTGTCATGTTTGAGTTCTGTTTCCTGTCTCATTTTGCAAGGTTTCCATTTTCGATTGGGACTTCCCTGGTCCCAATCTCTCCTGATCATATTAACCTTTGTTTTTTTAGTCCTGTTTTGTATTGAAGTCTTGTCTCTGCCTTCCTCTTGTGCCCTTCCTACCTGACAACCTCCTCCTGAATCCAGAAAAAACTGAGGTTATTATACTAGGTCCTAAAAACCTCAGAGATGCTCTGTCTGACCAGATAATTTCCCTGGATGGTGTAAGTATAGCCTCCAATTCCACTGTTAGAAACCTAGGGGTTTTATTTAATCAGGATTTATCATTTAAGGCTCACATATTCCTGGCATGTAAAACTGCTTCTTTTCATCTGCGCAATATAGTTAAGATTAGAAAAATACTTGGTAACACTTTATATTAAGATTCCTTAACAATCTTTGTTAATGCATTAACAAGCATTATAATAGAATTTTTAGGGTGTTAGTAAAACATTTATTAGTATAATAAGTCTAATAAGGTTTATTAAATTACTTAGTTAACATATTTACAAGCATTATTAGTAGGATGTTTTTAATATGCTAATGATACATTTATTGGCATTATAGATGCCTAACATTTTGTCAGTGTTAATAAGCTTAATAAGATTTATAAAACCTTTTTTTAACAAATTAAGAAGTATTATTGTTGTTTGGGGTTCTAGTAAGACATTTATTTGTATTATAGATGCCTCACACAAGCCCAAGTGTTCATAAGCTTAATAGGTTTTCATAATAGGCTTTATTAATGTGTAAGATGCTAGTTAGATATTTATTAGCATTATAGATGTCTTGCAAATACCTGAAAGTGTTAAACAGATTCATTAACATCTAAAGTCAGCCCATTGTCTTCAAAGTCCATATTACTAAACTGCTGATAAGCTTAACAAATGTATTAATTAACTTTGTTAACAGTTTATCAATTGTTTTGCAGCACCTCATCTAAAGTGAGGACAGTATTTACCACAAAAAAACACAAAGCATAAAGCTTGTAAAAAAACCTTTAACATCAAAACAGACTAAACATACAAAAAACTTTTTGTAAAAGAAATTTTAAACAAAGATTAGCCCAGTTATTTTAGGATTACACAGCACGTGAGCAAAAATACCAGCTTTTTTGTAAACTCATTAGAAATAACGCTTTTCTATGTTGTAAAAATGTATTCCCTCCAGTGTCTCTGGCTCTTCAATTATACACATTCTAAAAATTAATATTTTACTCTAGCATATGCTGACACGTCTTTTTCTTTGAAAATAATCTACTTTTTCTTTTTTGCTCCAGTATCAGCAGTTAAGTAAGAGGTTTCTTGAATCATGACAAGATTTATTGAGTTTTACATCAATAAACTTAAAAAATGGACAGACCTGGAGTCTCTAAGAAACTTTCAGCCATTAATAATGGTTTAGGTTTAATTATTTTCTCTCTTTTCTTTGGTCCTTGACATTTTTTTTTAACGTTTGATAGCTTGTGCTTTGCAGGTTTTTATTTGGCAAAATAAAACAAAATCCCCAATAACACGGCCTAGGTTGGTACATTTTATTCTGCATAAATTGTTTAACAGAAAAAAACAAAAAGGAGAAGTTTTTTCTTTTATTGTTGACATGCAAACACTCTGTACCGTTCTAGCATCTCATCTAAGCCCAGGCATGTAGCTCTGTGTTCATCCCCTTGACACTCCTCTGCTGTTGGCCAATACTCAATCCAAGTTCTCTCTCCAAGGACGTACTGATATCTGAAAGCAAAGAGGAAGTGGACGAGCGATTAAACCACTGGTGATTTCAATTCATGTGAGTTGTATGGGGATACAAGCGGACACTGATTTGCATAAACCAAACTTACGTTTGTTGTTTTTCATCTCTGTGAATGTCTCTGGATGATCCCATGACCAGGTATGTTTTACCTTTCTGCAGATTCAAAGCATCTCTGCAATGAGGGTAACTGAGGAATGGCCGCAGATTTCCCATGGGGCCAACATCTGTACATCCTGTAATAACAAAGCGAAATGTGTATGTGAGAGGATCATGCGCAGACTAAATAACCTTAAAACTTGGACTACAGGCAGAGACCATCACAAATTTTTGTGCCAATACTGGAGTTTAACAATCCAGTCCTAATGTGTCTGACATGGAAAAAGGATATACTGTAACTATGATCCATGAACAGTTATTGAGACTTGTACCATCCTTTTTAAAGAGTTGGATCTTTGTTTCTGTAACCAACAGTAAGTCAAACTTTTAAAAGTGTAAAGAAATCCCCCCGTTCACTTTATGGAGAACATTATTTCAGCACAGCCAAAAGGAAGAAGGGTGTCTCTGTCGGAATATAACAATACCCTCTGGTGTTCGCTGATGAGTGTGGAGAATCAATTGATAAGAATCAGCAGCTCTAGTTAGTGGCCATGGTTCCCAATCAGAAAAAGAGGATGTTCCCACTGTTGCTTAGAATGAATCCCTCTGCCAAGTGGTTGAAGTTTGAGAAGTTTAGCATTCTGTTCCTAATTAATAGACACTTGAAATATGATATTCACTGACAGAATGGTGGAGTGTCTGCAGTATTGCATTTGTAGTGTCGTTCAGAATGCTGTCATCAGAGCTACTGCCTAGAGCCAACCCTGGGGTCTGAACCAGAAAGCCAAAGCAAAAATAAGTCAGTTCAGTCAGTTTTTTCACAATGTTGGAGCCAGACAACTTCAGTAAGTAGTGATTGGTCTGAGTTGGTCTGAGTCAACATCTCTATGGCAATCACTGTCACCAATCAGAAATGAGCTCGATAAAAGGCCACACTGGAAACCAGGCTCTGGGGATTCTCTCAAACATTTCGAATGTTTGATGCAAGACCATATACCTTTCTTGAGGCATCTGATCAGTCGGTTTATAAATTGAACAACTTACAATAAAGAAATAATATCATGAAAACATTACCATAAGAACATGTTAAAGGTTGGTTGTTTTGCAAAATATAATGACTAAGTAATAGCTTTTTAATTCTCAATACAAGTCTGTGGGATTTTGCCTTTTTGCGAACAGCAGGTACTTCCTATTTGGAATATGATGAGGAACGATTAACTTAGTCCAATTCTGTTATACAGTCAAAGTGTGTGACCCAGGAGGACACAGCCCCGAAAGGCTAAATAGGATATTCTGTCTCTAACCCCACAACTTGCAGGAAGGTTTATGAGGGTCCAGTGCTGTCAGATCTTGGTCATCAATATAGGATTAGATCAAGGAATGGAATGTAACTTGTCTGCGAGGAAGGGGCTCTAAACTTGTAGAGGAAACTGAACTGCACTGGCATGAGACAGACGGACAGACAGACAGACAGAGCGAGCAGTACAGATTACATGACCTTCTTGGGTACTCCGCCACGATTTTTGGTCGGCTGGTATTAATACAACAGCCAGTGTGACCTGAACCCAAGAGGTGTTTTGTTATTGGATTTCTCTGCTAGTCAGTTTGTTCATAACAATTACTGTGTTTGAGCAGAAGGACTTGGGAGTATTGTATTTTGAATGTCTGGCTAAGCCAACACATACAATGGTATTTAACTCTATTAGTGTTAACCCAATAGGCCAACCCCAACCCATATATAGGAGAACAGTGTATCAGAATAAATTGCACAGAAAGTAGCATTGTTGGTGTCAGAGAGAAAAAAACAACTCCAGATTATCACCAACCTTCTTTGATGGAGTCCTGCACCCGCATGGCATAGATGTCTATAGACTGGTTTTGGACAACATCTTCCACCAGAACTTTGTACGCTGTAAGGCGACGAGAGCAGCTGTCAGTCTTAAAATGTGCATAGGGAAGATGAAAAACTCAAACAATTGCAAATGTAGCGCAGCTCGTACCATACTCAATTTGGCTGCTCTCTGTGCTCTCACAGATTTTAGATGTTCGCTCATTGTTGCTGATTTGACCCTTCTTCTGCATGCTGCAGTTCTCTAAAAACAAGCAAAGAACAGAGTAAGCACACTTTCTGAAACAGAAGCTAACATAAGGGTAAATTTTACTGCAACTGAAGACAGCTGACTGGTCTGTAAGAACATCTTATGAAACCACAAAGAGAATAATCCACTGCTTTTGTGTCCCAAGTCCAGGTAAATACAACAACCAGCAATATACAAAAAAAATGAAAGTCCAAAAGCAATTACTGCCTTAAATGACTCGTGTATCTGTTTTTATGTTGTTATTCTTACTACTATTTATTCATTTATTCATTTATTTATTTCTTTTTATTTTTACTCAAGAAAACTTGTTTATTGCTGTGTTCAAAGACAAATTTCTTTTCTTTTTAACAGACAGAAAAGTTATCTAAGTTTAGACAGGATTTAGTCAGAAGGGGCTTCTAATGGACAACAAAAGCCAAATCAATCATGGAAATCAATAATAGAGCTTTCGTACCAATTCAGTCATGGCCCATGTTAAAAAATACCATAATAATACAATTTTATATGTACTGTTGTGTTTTGGTGCTTTTCTTGTATAGCAGGGAGTTTTGAGTTTTACTTCTTTGGTCCAAATCTCTCCTGATCATGTTCACCTGTGTCTTGTCAGTCCTGTCTGTGTTTGAGTCTTGTCTCTGCCTTCTTCTTGGGCTGGTCCATTAACGTCTCTTCCCTGACTCCCTTCTCTCATGTGTTCATGTTATGCCCACAGTTTAGTTTAGTTTAGTTTTCCTGCTCTGCAGCGCTTTTTGTTCATTGAATTAACCCCTATGCCTTGGAACTGTGTGCCTCCCGTCTCTGCATTTTGGATCCTTCATGTTCATCAGCCCTCCCTACCTGACAGAATTGTCCAGCCATACTTTTTCCTGGACCCAGCAGATCGGGACATGTGTTTGCTGGAGACCTACTGCCTGGAAGCAGAGAGGACCAGGGGCCTCATTTATAAAACTTTGCGTAGGATTTGCGTCAGAAGTGGCGTACGGATGAAACATAGGACGTGCGTACGCACAGAAATATTCGGATTTATAAAACCGTGCGCACGCACATCCTACGCATCTTTCCTTTTATAAATCACCACCAATTCTAAATGCTGCGCAGCTTTTGCGGCTCCATGACACGCCCATAGTTGCCCATAAATAGTCCGTGAAACGCCCACAAATGAATATTCATTGATTGCGAAGCCATGGCACACACCGAGAGGAAATCAAAAAAACGTAACTTCACTCAACGTGAAGTAGAAGTTATAGTTGACGAGGTGGAAAAGAGGAGAAAAGTGTTGTCTGGAGGGCACAGTGTGGGCATTACTAATGCCAAAAAGGCACGTGAGCGGCAAACGGTGGCAGACGCCGTAAATGCTGTAGCCTAACAACCTCGGACCGTGGCCGAAGTAAAAAAAAATTTGGTCGGACATCACAGTCGCGGCAAAAAAGCGTCTGGCGCTGCATCCTCAGAGTGTGTCTGCCACGGGGGGGGGGGGGGGGGGACACCGGGGGACACCGGAGCTGACCCCTCTTGAGAGACTGGCGGCAATAATTGGGGAATCCCTTTTAAGGGGAGTGGTGACTGAGGCGGAGGGAGACACCGACGCGCCAGATGCACCGGGTGACACCCCCCCAAAAGCCCGCAGAGGTCCAAAGGGACGGCTCGAAGAAGTCGGAACCAGCTCATAAGACACTCGTCCTCGTTTGCCAGCAAGTCTTCTTGCTGTCTAAAGATTAAGATGCGTTCACTCCGAATTCTTTCATTTGCCACATCTTCCAAGAGCACAACATCAGCCATTGCGCGTCATTACGCATTGTGATGGGGCATTTTATTTCCCTCCATTTAATTACATTTGACAAGCTACAGATGTCTGTAATAATCGACGTGGAAATGGGAAATTGTTCAGCGCAAATGTAATTTCTTGTTGCTTTCTGAATGGTTGAGACCTACGCCATACATTGTTTTATCAAAAATAAAACAAACTGAAGGCATATGCATGAATACCATAATTCCGTAGCTTATGAAGAAATGTTTTAATATGAAAACAACTTTCCCCAGTGGACAATTAATACGTCCGTCCGTCCGTCTGTCTGATTCGCACGCATCTGGCGGCGCGTGCACACGCAGCGGCTCCTCTCTCCCCTACCTTCAGTGTTTTTTGGCTTTTTTTTGGCTTTATCTTTTTGGGTTTCAAGGATTTATTGTTTTTAAAAGAATGTATTTTAAGTGGTAAGTCGTTTTATTTATTATTTTATATGCTGCTTGCACTGTGGGGTGGGAGGAAAGCAATTTCATCTGTGCTGTATGTCTTACGGATGAAGCATATTTTACAATAAAGGTGACTTTGACTATATCTGCTCCACCAGACGGACACATTGACGAGAATATCAGTTTTGTACATTATTTCGTTCTGTTAACTATATTATTTATGAGGATGAATTGCCCTACATCCCAATATTGCAGAACATATTTCACTTTTCCTTTTTCAAATATGTGTTCATTTAAGTTTCTGTTGTAATTTTCGTTTGATCTTTTTTGTTTGTTTCACTGCTGATCGATCAAACAGGTGTTTGTGTAGGCTGTTAATTGTAAGACTTGCTTTGTGAAGTCATCATGTTATTTATGAGAGGCAGTATTGTCATTTTCACTTTCTCGTGTTTCTTCCATCTGCCGACGGTGTCGCCGTTTCTCATTTCACCCGTTTTTGTGCATACGCCTGGGTCAGAGCTTGCGTGAAGGACCGCACATTTTCCCGTCAAGTTTGCTTTTTATAAATCTCAACTATTGCGTAGAGAGTGGCGTACGCCTTCTTTTGTGCGTACGCAACGTTTATAAATGAGGCCCCAGGTCATACTGGGATTTTGACCTGCTCCAGTTCTGCACTCCTGCTGTAGGTTTCAAATAAACCTATCAGGGTGAGACTATGGTGGCCCATAAGGGTCACAACACAACACATTAACTTTACACACAACACATTAACTTAACACACAACACATTAATTTTACACACAACACATTAACTCACAACACGACACATTAACTCACAACACAACACAATAACTTACAACACAACACATTAACTCACAACACAACACAATAACTTATAACACAACACAATAACTTACAACACAACACATTAACTTATGGCCCAGAAGGGTCACAACAAAACACATTAACTTACCTCACAACACATTAACTCACAACACAACACATTAACTCATGCCCCAGAAGGGTCACAACACAACACATTAACTTACCTCACAACACTTTAACTCACAACGGAAGTAAAGCAGCAATTGAGGTGCTTTTATTCTGAAATTTCCACTGGGCTGAGCGGCTAACTACCTAACAGAAAGTAATGTCACAGTAAGCTGTGGAGGGAGCATGATTTTTCAACAGGAGGCTTCCGGTGTTGCAATCATTCACCCTTTGCCCTCTAGAGGCGATGTCTGCTGGGTTCTTCTCAGTGTCGACGTGTCTCCATTGTCTAACATCTGATGCTTGCAGAATGGCTGAAACTCTGTTTGCCACGAACGTCCAGTAACGTGTTTGTCTCATTGTGTAGATACTTTAGGACCACTGTACTATCAGTCCAGAACACTGATTGTGTGAGGTCCAGTTGTAACTCTCTTTTCAGGACGCCATCCATTTTTACTGCCACTGTGGCCGCTGTTAACTCCATCCTTGGGATGGTTGGTGCCCTCAGAGGTGCCACTAGTGACTTTCCCAGCATAAACACACAGTGTGGCTTATTAGTTATGCTCCGCATCAGGAGATAACTGACTGAACTGGATGCATCCTCACTTGCATCTGCAAAGTGGTGTAATTGTGCAAATGCACACTTTCCAAAATCTTCAGGCTTCATGCATCTGGGGAGGTAGAAGTGCTCTAAAGCAGGAAGACTGGCTAACCAGCCTAACCATCTGTCCTTGATGTCATCTGGTAATTTATCATCCTACCCAATCTTCAATCTGCACAAATCTTGCAAGATAAGCTTAGCTGGCAACATAACTGGTGCCAGTATGCCTAATGGGTCATATACTGAGCCAATGACTGAGAGTAGGCCCCTTCTTGTGAATGGGCGGTCTCTGACGGTGGTTTTAAATTTGAACGTGTCAGACTGTACACTCCAATTGAGACCAAGGGCTCTCTCCATTGGAAGCTCATCTCGATCAAGATCCAAGGTTTTCATCTCCTTTGATAACTCAGATTTTGGAATGGAGTCCAGGACTCTGCTGCAGTTACTCACCCACTTGTTGAGACGGAAGCCTCCGTTGCTACAGATTCTTCTAAGATCTTGGCACATTGATATAGCCTCCTCTTCTGTGGGAACAGACTTGAGGCAATCATCCACATAAAAGTTCTTCAGTACTGTCTGCACAATCTCTGTTCTGAAATGCTGACTTTGGTCTTCAGCGCACTTCCTCAAAGCAAAGCTGACGCAACTCGGTGATGATGTTGCTCCAAACAGGTGCACTGTCATCTTGTGCTCTTCCAGAGGTTCGTTGTAATTCCCGTCTGGCCACCAAAGGAACCGCAATAAATCAGAATCATCATCGGGTACTTTGACCTGATGGAACATTGCTTCCACATCTGCCATGATTGCAACAGGTTCTTGTCTAAATCTAACAATGACACCAAGAAGA
>CM074490.1:12460902-12523303 GCA_037389245.1 Oryzias sinensis
TAGCCCCCCACTCCTTTCACACCTCCCACCCCCTAAGTGATGGCAAAGGACAATGAGAAATAGGCCGAGCACAAAAACAGGATGCAGGAAACGCTGATAATTGGAACCTCCCCTTCCATGAACAGCCGCATAGACAGCCAAATGCAGCATCACAGGCGGGGACCGCTCCATCACAGCTAAGTGGTGATGCAGGTCCCCATCCAGAGCTGCAGTGGCTGAACAGCAGCCGACCCAGAGGGAGGGGTTCCAGCCGAGGAAGCACCGGAAATAAAAATGAGAATAAACAAGTAAACATATTGATAAAAACATTAAAATAAGGTAAATTAAAATAACGCGTTAAAAATCAGATTCAAGTTCATAAAACAAGATAAAATGGGTGAATAAATAAATAAAATAAAAAGTACATATAAATAAATAACTGAATAAATACATAAAAGCAGTAAAGCATTAGCTAAAAGCCAGGTTAAAAAGATGGGTCTTGAGCCTTTTCTTAAAAGCATTAATGCTCTCTGCGGTTCTCAGGTCCTCTGGCAGACTGTTCCATAAACGGGGACCATAGTGCTGAAATGCAGCTTCTCCATAGGTTTTAGTTTTTACAGTTGGAATGGTTAACAGACCAGTGCCAGAGGATCTCAGGGTCTGCGAGGGTTCATATCTTACTAAAAGATCTGATAAATAAGAAGGCGCAAGACCGTTAGGACATTTAAAAACAGTTTAAAAGTATCTTAAAATCAATCCTGAAGCATATGGGGAGCCAATGCAGGGATTTTAAAATTGAGGTGATGTGAGCTCGCCTCCTGGTCTTTGTGAGAACTCGTGCAGCAGAGTTCTGGAGAAGCTGATGGTTCTTAATGTTGGTTTTTGGAAGACCAGCAAGCAGGGCGTTACAGTAATCAACTTTACTCATGATAAAAGCATGCATTAGCATCTCCATATTAGCCAGAGAGAGTAGTGGGCGGACTCTAGCCAGATTTTTGAGATGATAAAAACCAATTTTAACCACCTGTTTTATATGGGGGATAAAAGTTAGCTTAGAGTCGAAGATAACACCCAGGTTTCTGACTGTTTCTGAATGACTTAATGAAAGTTCCTGTAGCTTCAGAAACTGTTTCTCTCTCTTGGCTTCAGGACTGATAACTAAAATTTCCATTTTGTCCTGGTTGAGCTGCAGAAAATTATTTGCCATCCATAATTTTACATCTAAAATACAGTTAAAAAGTGCTTCTATTGGTCTTGTGTCATCAGGAGACATAGCTATGTACAGCTGGGTGTCATCAGCATAGCTATGAAAACTGATGTTGTGGGTTCTGATGACATTCCCCAGAGGAAGCATGTAAATGTTAAAAAGCAAGGGGCCAAGGATGGAACCTTGAGGCACACCACAATTAAATTCATGGACCCCAGAGAAGTGTGTGTCCATGCTTACCATAAAGTTTCTCTCCATGAGATACGATTCGAACCACTTGAGAACAGTCCCTGAAAGGCCAAGACTTTTTAGTCTGTTTACAAGGATCAGGTGATCAACAGTATCAAAAGCTGCGCTTAGATCTAGTAGAACTAGTACTGAGATCTGACTTGAATCCAAGGCACATCTGACATCATTAACGATTTTTAACAAGGCTGTCTCTGTGCTGTGGTTCGTCCTAAAACCAGACTGGTTTATCTCAAAAATGTTGTTTTGAGAGAGAAACTCATTCAGCTGAATAAAAACAAGTTTTTCTAAAACCTTACTTATACCCGTCTGTAGAGAGGAGTTCATGATATTTAAAATCTCACTCTCAAAAGACCCGTAAAAGGATTTAAAAAGTGATGTAGGGATGGGGTCTAAAAAACAAGTTGTTGGATTAGCTTGGGAGAAAACTCGACCAAGTGTTGCAGCTTCAACCAGGTCAAAACTGTCCAGTGCTTCCTCAGGTAAAATCAAGCTGTCATTACCAATAGAGAGGCTTTTCTGTCCTTTTATGATGTTAGATCTGACAGAATGGATCTTGCTCCTGAAGTGGTCTGCAAAGTCCTCACACAATGAGACGGAGGCTGGCATTGTGTTTTTGTTTGCATTTGAGTTGATCAGGGACTCAATTGTGGTGAAGAGGACTCTGGGGTTATTTTTATTTACAGAAATGATGTTCGCAAAATATGAATTTCTGGTCTGTTTTACTGTTTGATTATATAGTTTTAGTTAGTTTTGGTATAATTGATAGTTTATTTCAAGTTTGTGTTTTCTCCAAAGTCTTTCGGCAGATCTAAATCTCTCTTCAATTGTTTAATTTCCTCAGTTCTCCAAGGGGGTGTGGCTTTGATTCTTATCTTTTTAGATCTTAGTGGTGCAACCGAGTCGAGACTGGATTTTAATTTACTGTTAAAACTTTCAACGAGTAGATCACAGGGGGCCGGCAAGACAAGCGGAGAGTAGGAGCGAACAGATGTAATAAACTTTTCGACCACTTCAGGAGTCAAGTAGCATTTTTTCACCGTTTTCACAGAGGTCTCCTGCCTTGTAAAACCAGTGATGTTAAAAAGAACACAGTAATGGTCAGATACAGCCAGATCCACAACAGTGGACACACTGGTAGGTAAACCATGACTGATGATGAGGTCAAGAGTGTGCCCCCTGTTGTGATTCGGCTGCATGACGTGTTGTTTAAAATCAAGAGAGGAGAGCAAGTCTAAGAACTGAGAGGTGCAATAGTCCGACTTCCCATCTATATGCAGGTTAAAATCACCTGTTATTAAAATCATGTTAAAGGAAGTGTGGACAGATGCTAAAAACTCAGAAAACTCCTCAATAAAAACAGAGCTCGGTTTGGGTGGTCTGTATACTGTGATGCATAAAACTGGAGAGTTGTTAAAAACAAAGGCATGATGTTCAAAGCTGGGGTACTCATCCAATGTTATCTGCTTTACTGCAAAGGAGTTGGACATTATAGATGCAGTACCCCCACCCTTTTTGCCCTCCCTGGTTGAAAAAACAAAGCTAAAATTGGGTGGAGAGGCCTCTGTGAGAACAGTAGATGCATCCGTGCTCAGCCATGTTTCAGTTAAAAAGAGTCCATCAATTTTATAATCATGGATAAAATAATTTATGATAAATGTTTTGTTGGACAAAGATCGAACATTAAAAAGTGCCAAGTTAAGAGAAGGGGGTGGAGTGGTTGTGGAAGCTGCTTCCTCAGGTTTTGGTGCTTCCTTTAGTGGACGAAGCCAGAAGATGTTTGCTTTTCTCCCAGCACTTCCCATCATGGAAGACCTCTCTGTAATAATGGTCTTAATGGGATAGACTGGGGGGGGGGGCTGCAGGTCGTGGCAAGGAAGCACTGTCGATTGAAGCAGTTTTTTGGGGAATGTGGGGGGGGTGATACCACATCCAGTCAGTCAGTTCCACAGACTGATGTCTGCACGGATGAGGACGAGGTCTGGACTGGTGTGGGCATGATGGGGGCCGGTGATGTCTGGACAGAGTGTCTGATGTTGGCAGCTAAAACATTGCTGCCCAGTGGACTGGGGTGAATCCCATCAGTTTTATAGAATGAAGTTCTGTTCCAGAAAAGATTAAAATTGTCAAGAATAACAAATCTGTTTAGGCTGGAAGGAGAGTGGAGCCAGGTGCTCAGACTCAGCTGCCTGCCGAAGCGGCCCTGGCCGCGGGAGAGAGAGGGGAGGGGTCCCTAGATAAAAACAGTCAATGGACAGGAGTTTAAAAAATTAAAAAGTCTGATGAACGCCTTTTGAGTCGTTTCAGACTCTCGATAAGACGTGTCATTAAAACCAACATGTAAAATCAGCCTCCTGATTGTGGAAGGGAGAGATCGCAGCAGGTCTGGGAGTTTTTCCAGAATATCCAGAACTGTGGCTCCCGGAAAACAGTGTGTGACAGCGTTAAAGAAGCGGAACTTCCCTATAATGGAGTCCCCGATTATCGCCGTTGTTGGGGTAAACAGTGGAGGAGGAGACGCGGGTGCAGGTGCAGAGCCGACAGGTACCTGCGTGACGACAGCAGCAGCGGCGGCCTCACCTTGCGGCCAGTGGTTCATCTGCGGCGGCGAGGTCCGAGCCTTGCTGGAATGGAAGCGGCGGCTTCCTTCAGGATCCGACGGCGGGTGGAAGATGCTGGAGCCCGCGAGGACGCGGGGAGATCCAGACGCTCGTCTGATCCTGATGGGGCTTTAGCGGTGATCCCCGAGGCCCGGTCCGGGTTGCTGCATGCCGCGATGCGTCCGTCCTCCTTCGGGATCACAGTGGCGTCTCTCCGTAGAGCGGGGAAATCCATGGTGGAGCCCAGGTCTGGTGGAGTCTGTGCTGCTGTGACCGCTGCGGAAGGAGCAGGAGAATCCGCAGCCAGACCGGAGAAGCGGTTTGAGAGACTCAGGACGGGAGCCTTCCGGGTCTCATCAGATCTCCTCCTTCTGGGCCTTCGGACAACCACTTCTTCATCCAGGGATCTTTGCTTGGGTGTTGAGAATGAAGAAGACCGTGGGCAGGTGGACGGGTCCCATGGAGCTGTGTCCTGGAGTGCGGCGCTGAGCGAGCTTAGCCGCTTAGACTGAGCGAAAGAGAACCGCGGTCAAGTGAGCCGACATCTGTGGAAGTGCGGTCACGCCAGCCGTCACTGACTTTTAGCATGCGCGTTTACATCATAGTTTACGGTGCACACGCCCAGCGAGCTGGAAAGACGGCATAAAGCGCTAATGTAGCTGCCACATTTTCTTTTGAATTTAGTGTGTCTTTTTTGAAGGGTTTTAAGGTTATTTTAAATGTGTAGTTTTATAAGCCACCTGTAGATGTCGCTTCGGTCAAATTAAGTTAGAAAAGCAGAGAAGGAAAAAGAGAGCACGAAGTAAGATCCATAAGGAAGATCAGCGTCAAGCAAGAAAAGAAACTTCAGAAAGAAAAGAGGTTCTAATTCCCAAAGAGGTTCTAATTCCCAAAGAGGTTCTAATTCCCTTTTTTGGCAGCATACAACCAACGAGGTATGTTTATTTTATGTTGGTATTTTTATTGTGAGTGTAAATGTTTATTTTCGAAATTTGTACTTGTTTTGATAAGCATTAATTGTTTTGTTTGTGCTTTCTATAGTTTTCACGGTGTGTGTAAGACAATAAAGACACCCGTTTAAGAAAACCACTTGTGTCTGGACTGACTGCGAGGGAATTACAGTGAAAACTCGGACTGTTCATCTATGCGAGTGGGCAGCGCATGGCAAGGCGGCATGATCAAAGAACCAACGGGCTCGTCTGCGCATGATTGGAGTTGCATTCAAGGAACGTCTGAAACGGCAGTTGCACGCAGGGACGTAAGCAGAGCACAGTTTGAAGAACAGTGTGAAGACAAGGCCATACTACGTTTGAACACTCTTAAGTTAAGTGTGCTCTAAGTAAGAAAAGCAAGATTTAAGGTTGCTTAAACAAACTGAGTTAATTAAGGTCTTTGTAGCAAACGGTTTCATGTGTTTATAAGTTTGACAGCTTTGTTATGTGCAAGTTCAAACGTTTGATTTAAAGAGCAAATATATTTTATTTCATATTGGTACATATTATTTGTAAATTCAAGTTTTGGCAAATACTATTTTGATTTTTTACTGAAAGCTATTAAGCATTATTTTTGTCGTTTTTGACTAAGTTACATTTTATAATCTTGTTACAGTTAAAGATTACATAGATTCTGCGTTAAATTTAATTTTCAAGAACAGACTGTAAACTACTGTTTAAGTTACAAGTTCATTTAATTATTCAACATTTAGTATGACTGACAAAGGACAGACCCATGTTCAACCTGAGCCCAGTGCAGACCTTCAAAAAGACTCTGATGAAGAACAAGTTACAAATCCTGAAGCCCAACACCAACTTGTGTCTCAGTTACGGAGAAGCAAAAGGATCAAAACTTATGCAGAGAAGAGCATTAATGGGCTTCAGCAGAAGTTCAATTACATTTTTGAAAAATGGAGAACACATGCAAAATCATCTAAGCAGTTATTGTCAAAATCTGAACCCTTAACTGAAGAACTGCTCAGTGATATTATGGGGGATGTTGCAGGCCTTTCTGCAGATGTCCAGCAAGCATACGAAGACTTACGCCAGCTCACAGCTCCTGATCAAGAAACACGTTGCAAAGTGGATGTTTGTGTGCAGACCTCTAAGTTTATTGTGTCCAAAGCAGGAAGTTACATGGAAGGAAAGGCTACAGAAGAGGACCAAGAATGGCCAGATGTAGGCTCTCTCTCTTGGAGTCTATGCTCAGTTTGCCACCACCTGTAGTACAATCAGGATGTAGGGATGATGCAGTGAGCACAGGTGTGTTGAAGAATATATCATGGACTGAGCGACAGAAGGAAAGGCCACATTCTGATGAAGTGACAAGTCTCCAGACAATTATTGATAACCTGAAAGGCACTGATACAGAGGTCCTGCAGAAAGTGATGCTGCATCCCAAGGGAATAATGTTGTGGTCGAAGAAAACGCTCTCTGTGTTTTACAAAAGAGGCAAAGAGGATATAGTGTACTTGGACGCAACAGGCAGCATCGTTAAGAAAAAAAGCAAGCAAAGTCCACCCTTCTATGTTTACGAGCTGGTGGTGAGAAACCCATCCAAGGGTTCATCCCCACTGCCAGTAGCCACATATGTTACATGTGACCACACCACCGCATCGGTCACATATTTTCTGCAGGCCTTTCAGACTGACCTGGTGAGACTCTATGGACATGGGGCAAACAAGAGACCTGTCATGATTATCTGTGATGGCTCCCTTGTCCTACTCCATTCCATCTCCATTACCTTTTGCCACACTGCGCTAGAGGATCTGTTGACTAAATATTATCAGCTGATCACTGGTCAATATTCCAAAACACAATTTGACCTGCCAATCCTCCATCGATGTTTAAGTCACATCATGAGGAATGCCAAGGACCTGTGCAAAAAGCAGTAAGTGCATCATATGGCATGTATACAAATTATGAATGTCTGTAAATGGTGATGTCAATTTATCCATCCATTTCTTTTCAGGATTCCTGCACACTACAAGCTTGGGATGCACATCTTTGGCCTATTGGCATGTTCATCCACTTTAGAACAGATGGACCAGGTTCTTCTCAGTGCTACTGCTCTGTTCAACAGTCCCTGTTCTGGACCAAATGTTGAAAAGAACTATGAGAACCTCATAGGACTGATGCAAGAAATTGGCACAATTGATCTTGACAGAACCATCACTCCAGAAAACTACAAGGTAAATATGTGGAGGGCAAGGTAAATATGTGGAGGGCCAAATACTAAGTGAAGTGTTGCCCACGAAGGTATTAAACATCCATCTGAAAATTATCCCAAACGAGAAGTTAATCCATGACCTCTGTCAAAAGATGGCAGGGTTGAGATCTTTAACAGCATTTGTCTGTGGTCTTAATTACAAAGTTATGGATAAATAACATGAATTTTAAAAGAATCTGTTATGGATTGATTGGGAGGAAATGATAAGGGAACGTGAATGTCGGAACAGACCAAATGACATTGTATCTTGGGAACCATCTAAATCACTTTGAGTCCAGTAATTATTCATATTTCCTAGAGAAATCACTAAAGTTGGGAGAGAATTAAACCACTAGGTGGTGCTAAAATGACGTAAACACAGGAGTGCAAGACTGCTGATCTTTAGAAGCGGTCTTGCACTGACTTTAACCTATTTGGCAGGAACTATTGTGGGAGGGGGAAGGTAAATAATGGTTTCCCACATTATTTTCCAGATGTGCTTTCATTAATTAATACTATTATGATTATAATTTTCAGCATGCAGTGGGAAGTGCTCCAATGATGTCTCATTTCCAAGAAACTATTCAGAGAGCCCCTTTGGACCATTGTGGGGTATGCAATATTTACTACGCCCCAGGATTCATTCCCAGTTTGGAGAAATATTTTCTCCGACATGCAACACTCTGGTCTGGATTAATGTTAGGTTTGTATCTACTTGATGTTATGTATAACCTGACTGTATAATTTTGCCCCTGTCATATCCTATATCATGCATTTATTATCTTTAGGAGATTTGGGGCGCCACGGTACCGGTCCGGCTTACACGAATCTCAGTAAGCGTTATAACGAAGTCAGCCAGACCAGGAAACAGGTAATATCCTAATTAAATTGGAAGCATTTCTTTGCATCGACATGGAATGCTTTGACTGGCTGCATAGAAGAATCTTAATTCCAACAAGAGACATATTTTGTAGAACTTCACAGTGGCAAACAGGACACAAGGAATCATGGAAAAAAGCCAGTGGGACCTAAAGCAAATTAGATTCCAAAGGAAATCTGTGAGCCGACTAGATGACTTTGTGACTGTTTACCAAAAGATGCATGACGCCCTGCTCCTGGAATATGCAGACACCGAGCTATCCAGAAAGAGAGTAAGATTTGACTGAGAATTGGCACATTACATGGCGGTCCAAATGCAATATTAACTCATTGCAACTTAAGTCCCATAGAGTGGAGGTTGAAAGGTGGAAGAAAGGCAGAGTGGGACGCAAAGGTGTCTATGTCTCACCATTGGCAACAACTTTGCCATTCAAGAAGCCAGAACCTGAGGTGCTGTGTAACAGTCTTGTGACTGGAACTATCAAAATTCATATTGTTGTTTTACCTGTGAATATCCTTCACTCAAAAATGTAGTTCCCTCCATCAAACGCTAGTATTTACGCTAGTATTTGTCTTTGTGACCCCTTTAGAACCGTACATTGACACAGAAGAAAGCACAGGTTTGTACCAGTCTTTTACCACATATTATGTCGTGTCAATGAAGTCGTTTTATGTTTGGTTTTTCATACCTGCAACACGAAGTAGAAACATTGTTAACATTACATCATTATAGAAGTTACTTTATTATTATGGCATACTTGTAACCAATATTCAGTTGTTGCAATTGAAGCACTGTTTCAATATTGGAATGTATTATACACACACATGAAAAGCCCATGTGTCATGCAAGTGGCTTCAATGTCGAAGTAGAGATGTTCTTTGAGGTTCACACCTCTGAAAGTGAAACCAGTTCCATTGAGGGATATCACAATGATTAGTGGCTGCTAAAAGCAATACTGCTCTACTCATGCACTCCACAACAGGAACAGCCAACAGCTGCACCGACATCTGGAGAAACACACAGGGGAGAAGGACATGCAACCATCTCTGCAACAGCAGAGTCTGAGGTGAGATTATGCACAGTGATCGGCACAGTAAATCCCATGCCCTTGCATGTCTTACATTGATACTGAAAGTGATTGCAAAGTATACTTTATGTCAGATCATCTACATGTTTACCAAAATATGTTTGTTTTAGCTTACTACATTGTGGAGGAGACAAAAGACGGAAGTGGTTGTCTCTGTCATTCCCTCTCAGATTAGAGGGAACAACCTCATTATCCACCACAGTGAACTTTGTTCCCTTGTACCTCATCAGTGGCTCACAGGAGAGGTTTGTAGCAATAACTAATCAAATCATGAGGTGACATTGGATACTAGCACAATACTGATCTTATGAGCCTCAGAAACCACAGGTCCCAGTGTATATCGTTGGATGGCCATACCAATCGACAAAGAATAGTGGGGGGGTGGGGGCGTATATAAATGTTAGTTGAGGACATCACCTTGATATAATCCAATGCTGAATGGCATGGCTTTTCTATGCATGTTTAGATCATCGAGTGCCTCTTGCATCTTACTGCCAATCAACATAATTTGTCAGACACAATCTACATCATGAACCACTACACGGCTGGAGTGATTGTGCATGACAAGAGAGAATTGGCAAAAGTAAATACCATTTCAGTTCTATGTGATATTGTGAATGAAAGAAGCTGCAGCATGTATGTTAAGATGTTTTGGCCAAAGCATAATATGCATGCAGTGGTATTGTGGTGTCAAATAAATGCTTATTTCCACTGTTTTTCCTTTTCAATCTGAAACAGATAAATTTTGAGAACTACAAAGCCATTGCATCCTGTGTTAACTACAACAATACACACTGGAAGTTTCTGGTGAGTGACTTCTTAGCCCAAATGTGAAATATTATACAAAGCATTTATTTCATGACATTATTTTGGTTGTAGTATATTAATGCAGCTGAAAGTACTGTCTACTTGCTCGATCCTGTGCAATCTACGACAGAGCTGGCAGAGTCTGATCATGCAGCAAAGAAATTTCGGTAATCCCACATCAACACCACTAATCATTCCACATACAATTCGATGAGTACACTTTCACCACTTGTCAGACTAGTATGCCTGTAAACTCATGCATACTTTTGTAAAGTCTTTGACAAAATATTTGTGTGAAAGATGGTAGACTTTCTTTTTTATGTAATGTATTACAGGGAGTATCTTAACATGAGGAGGACCTGCCACAACAGGACAGACTAGGTGGACATTAAATTTAGGGGGGGAACCATGACACACCCATGTCAGCAGGATGGAAGCAGTTGTGGTGTAATTACCATCATGGTAGCACAAGACTTATGTGTTATTGACATGTACCTCACCTGTATTAGCCCACAGTGAGACTAAGGTCCTTTTGCTTATATCATGTACTGTTTTGTTCAGATGGCACGGTCGATAATGCAAAAATTCCCAGACCCGCCAAATATTGTGTTCCAAACAACAGTGGTGGAGATGGCACAGGAACGAAAAAAAAACTGGCTCTTGCACTACTTCAGGCTTCAGGTGCAAGCATTAACTCTCCATCTTGGCCCACTGGACTCCCAGTGATGATTGACGTTCCTTTTCCATTTCAGTGTTCGACAAGACTAACGACTGTGCTATGTGTGCCACAACATTAAGTACTGGACCTTCCCACACTGACTGGGTAAGCGTGCAATATTGGAGGTAGTTCAGGGGGATGGTGTTGGAACATCTAATGGCCTTCAGATGTCTGTTTTTTTTTTTCTTTAATTTTTATCAAATTATGTGATCAGTGTATTGAAGCCATTGAACTACAACTTATGAAACCTGGTGGTGAGTGACGCTGTGCTGTAACCCTTCAGTAAGATCATTGTACAGCACCATGTCTTTAGCAAGGACTTCTGATGTCACAATAGTGCAGTGCCGTCTGAACAATATTCATTCTTTAAGTTAGGCATTTGTGTTTCTGACTTGCAGATACAATGTGATGAATGCAGCCGGTGGTTCCATGTCCAGTGCGTGCCAATGGATACAGCAGAGTATGAAGATGCAAAGGCCAAGGAGTGGAAATGCTGTTTGTGTGCACAGGACATGGAAACATCTTTCCTTTAACCCATCCTGTCAGTGTAGTCTCATTTACAGGATTATTCTTATTTTAATCTCTGAAAGTAAAATGTCAGTGATGTTTTTATATTTTTTATACGCCTAACACTACATATGTCAATACTTGTTTGAAAATTACTGCTTTCACTTAGTCACTCTGTATTCTTTGTTTCCCAGACAGGTGTTCCTGATCTGCGGTTACTTTTCACATATTCTCTGCTCTCAACCAGCCAAGGCAGATGACTGTCCATTGTTAGTCAGGTTCTGCCAGAGGTTTATTCCTGTTGAGTGGGTAGTTCTGTTGCTTTGTTACGTTATTTTGTTTTCTTTCTTCTTTATTTTTCAAGTCCCCCCTCATATGTAAATGTAAAGGCAAGGCATCCCCGGTAAGTATGTATTTATGCACTGAACTGGTGCGCACGCAATCCCGCACACACATCAACAAACTGAAAAAAACACACGTAGGTTCACATAGAACGCACGCAACATGCAGCTCACAGCCAGGAAACATTCATGCACACAACCCAAAGCGCTTTTCTGCGCAGGTAAAAAAAAGAGGAGTTGCTGTTTTAATTAATACAACCATTAACTGACCCAGAAGCCCGATTTTGAATCATTAATATATCAGTTACAATAAGGACTATTGCATACCTAGTGTCTATAGCCCACATGTTGACGACTCTTCCTTCTTTCATATTTTCACCTCACTCTCTGTCCCCTCTGTGCCTCCCTGCACTCTGGCTATGGGGGCCCCTGTGGGGTCTTGCTGGCTGGCCCTAGCCTGGGTGGCGGATGTGATTTCCCCGATGGGCGTTTGTTATCTATCTGCTACCGTACAAGTGTTCATCATTACTTGACCGTGATGATGAAACTCCAGAAATGTTTTTGCCTTATGCTGGTTCTTGGGTTTTGCTCCCCCTTCTATAATCCTCCTCCTACCACCCCCCCCCCCCCCCCCGAACATCACGCTCTTCTCCCCTCCTATTTTTTTCCGTTCACTGAGATGAAGTATAGCCTAAATTACAAAAGGGGTTAATTACAATATACACCTAGTGTGTCAAAAGATACATACCTCTTTTGGAACAGTAAAATATGTCCAACTCAAGAGGCTTTCAGCTCTCTTTGTTTGCTCAGCTGTTGGACATGACAAGTTATAAAGGAAACAAATAAAACAGAAAAGGGTCTTTCTGCCTTCCACATTAGTGCTTGCTCAGGATGGTGAGGAAATGTTTAATGCAACCTATTTTTTTCACAGGGACATCCACTATAGTTTTGTTTTGCTGTAACTACCTCTAATAATGCTTAATTGAACAGGTAACACAATGGTGTATGCTGTGTTTTGTTCTGCCATTTGGAAATCATTAGGAAACAATTCCAGAGGTTTGACTCCAGAAATGTGAACATCTATATTATGTATTATTTTTTACTCTCGTTGCAATCAATTTCCTCAAAACATTTTGTGATATAAGTGAGGACCCTTACCAACAATAATCCAGTGAATGTTTTGTGTAATCTTTTAAAAAAGTGGCATTTTGGATACTTTCAATGTTGTATGCTGAATGTGAATGAGACAGCCTGAATGAGACTATAATATCAATATCTTTAATTTTATACAGTAAATCTTCTTCAAACTTGCTGTGATGATTATGAACATCATTAACAACAATAATCCATTGAAAGTTTTGTGTAATCTTAGAAACAGGCCACTTTAGAAAAAAATGACATGACAGGACCTGATGTGCTCTTTTACATGGAGAATCTTTATTTCTGTTTCATTCCATTCAAATCCATGCCATGCTCAACAACACACAAAACACTCTTGTTAATGTTCACACTCACTTTTAGAATCTGTCTGATTGCATACATTTCAAACAAACACATAATTCTTGGTAGTTGATTATAGAATGTTCAGACATGCAACATAAATGAATAAATCTGCACATCAAATGACAATATAGAGCTGCAATGTCTCTCATTGATTTCTGAGCACAGTACATGTTATTTGATCATGAGTAACTGTGACATAGGTGATATTAGCGCTTTATGCCGTCTTTCCAGCTCGCTGGGCGTGTGCACCGTAAACTATGATGTAAACGCGCATGCTAAAAGTCAGTGACGGCTGGCGTGACCGCACTTCCGCAGATGTCGGCTCACTTGACCGCGGTGAAAGAGACGTCCATGAATCTGGACAGGAGAGCGTCCTTCATTTCCAGCTCAGCTTTCAGACGACGGATGTCTTCTTTGAGGTCAGTGATCATTCCAGTAGCTTTACTCAGAGACTGTGAAACCAGATCATTGGTTGGATTTGGTTTTTTTCCCAAGTTTTGGTCTGGACTCACCACTGCTGTTTCTCCGTCCGCCATTGTGTCCTAACCATCCTCCCTGTCCCTGCTGTAGATATACAGCTGTATGTGGTATGTACCACAATTTACCTTCCCGGTGCTGTAAATCTTCATCAGGCAACTGCACAGCATAACCCTTCTGAAGAAGATCCTTCATGAACTCTGTGTATTCCTTATGAAAGCAGTCATCCTTTTTGAACCTCTTTTTCAGACTCTGCGCTCGCTGTTCAGCCATTGCTCGATTGTTTGGCATGCTGAGCAACTTGTTCTTTATTGGCAAACAGATAACATAGTGGCCTTCTACCAGCTTAGCAGAGTCTGTTACCAGGTCCATAAACTGGTGATCTTCTCTGGACATTTCCACTTCTTCGTGTTTTCCTCCTTCTGGAAAATCCATCCGAAACTGTTGCAGCCACCAATGTTCCAAATTTGCTGCTGAAATCATGTTTGCTACAGCTTTCATAGGTTTTCTATTGTCATAATAGCTGCAGCTTTCTGTCAAAGGCCCATTTATTGTCCAACCAAGTTTGGTTCTCACTGCGTATGGTCCATTACCAACGCTGCTCACAACCTCCCATGGCTCCATGGCTTTTGGTGCATTTGCTCCAATAAGCAATCCAATGTTAGCTTCAATATGAGGCAGTTTTATGTCTCTGAGGTAGGGCCACCTTTCAAGGTCCTTCTGTCGTGGAATGTTTTCCTTTCCAACAGGTATTGTCTTATGAGTGAAAGCATCTGGGACATAAATAAACTCATCACCTGACAAACTGCTGAACCAGACACGACATAAGTAGCCACAGGTTTTTCTTCACTCATGGTTCTCAGTAGCATCTCTGTCTTTCGTCCGTTAACCATTAAGTCGTTCATTAGCGACTCAGTGCAAAATGTAGCCGAGCTTCCTGGATCTAGAAAGGCGTAGGTTTGCACTATTGTGTTTCCTGTCTTTGATTTGACTCGAACTGGAATTATTGCAAGCGTACAATCATCCTCTCCGGCCTCAGTGAGCTCCGGCTAGTTAGACTGAGCATGCACAAACGCGCTCAATACTGTCTGAAAATCATTGTTATCTGTCCTCCTTTCTGCACCAGTAACTGAGTCCTTTTTCTTAATGTGCAGGAGTGTGGGGTGTTTAAAAGAACATACCTCACAGCTCATTTTATATTTGCAGAATTTACTCAGGTGACCATGCTTGAGGCAGCTAAAACAAAGTCCTTCATTCTTCAAATAGTTCAATTTTCTTTGTGTGATTTGCATTTAAGCATGTCACAGGTTGCTACTTCATGCTCACCTTTGCAAAAGAGACATGTCAAGGTTGCTGAGGTGGTTGCAGCTGAGTGTTTAACAGATTCTGCATCTTTTCTTTGTTTATCCAACTGAACAGCACTTGTGGTGAATGACTTCCTAGCTATGCCTTTTCTTGGTCCTTTTTGATCACTTTGTTTAAATGAAGATGTTGTAGCTGCAATGCTGTCCCTTATTTCATCAAAGACTGGATGAAGAGCAACTTTGGTTCTGCTTACTGATAAACTCAGCCAAGTCCTTAAACTTCACTTGTCTTTCACATTCTTCTTGTATGCTCCACACAACACTTCTCCATTTTTCCCACAGCTTGAATGGAAGCTTTGCTACGATGGCTTTTAAGTTTGCAACATTGTCCAACTCTTCCATGTAGCTCACTTCAGTCATGGTGTTACAGCAGGCTGTCAGGAAGAGTGAAAATGCATTTAAAGCCTCTGCATCCTCTGGCTTGATGGGTGTCCAGTCCAATACTTTGTTCATGTAGGCTGCAGCAATTTTGTAGTCATTTTTAAAATGCTCCTTCATTAGCTGTTTAGCCCTTTGGTAACCTGCTTCTGGTTTCATATGAAGGCAGCTTTTAATCAACTCCTTGAGCCGTCCTTCAGTGAACTGTTCCAAATAGTAGAGACGATCCTTGAAACTTTCTGTGAGGGATTCGACACCATGCTCAAATGCTCTCAAAAATGAGTTGTAGTCTAGTGCAGTGTTTTTCTTAGATGGTCAAGTGTGCCGTGGGAAATTGCCCTCATTAACTGATCTAAAAACATTTCCCATCTCCAAGATATAAGCTCTGTGTTCATCCAAACAAACCCTGGTAAACACTGAGTAGTTAAGAATATCAAAGATCATAAAATATTTTTTTCTTTGTGTTTATTTGTTTCCATTAAAGACATTTTGTTAAGAATGACGGTACCGCGATTTAGCTGCATCTAAAGCCATTTGCGGAAAAGTCCCGCCCCTTTAACTTTCTCCGCCAATCATTCTTGAAGGCTTAATCACATGTCATCAGTCTGACCAATCAGATGTGGTTAAAATCTTCACTTCCTTGTTCCAATTTAGCTCAAAAAGTCTCTCAGTTCTAACAAAAATACCAGCTAAAGCTCGTCTTTAGCGGTGCAGCTTTCCACAGAATCCGGTGTCAGACTGTGGAAAAAGTGAACAAAACAATGAAGCTCAGAGACGATAGTCTTTCTGCCCTTTAGCGTCAGATTTCACACTACATCTCCCATGATGCATTGGCTTAAAGGGACAGGTCTCAGCGTACAATGAGTCCTCCTTGTTATACGTCTTGAAACCACAAAGAACACGCATCAAACAGATTTTTAATTTTCTAAATTAACTTTTATTTTATCTTAGAAAAAACAGCTGCAACTTCCACCTTTTTCTGCCACAATTATCACGAAAATGCACGTGAGATTGCGGAAGGGGGGGGGGCTGTCGATCAATACAGACTGAGTTTTAGCTTCTTTATTTTTGGATGCTGGTGTGCTGGTTTTTGTCAAGGTTAAAGTGTGCCGTGGCTCAAAAAAGGTTGAAAAACACTGGTCTAGTGGATCACCGCTGAAAGTTGGGATGTCTAATGGAAGTAATGAAATCATTCTTTGCTGCTTAACCATTAGCTCTGTAATGTTGTTCTGTCGTGCCATAATGCTGCAGAGCATTTCGACTGCATGATTGTCAGTGACATGATCTTCACTTGGCTGGTGCAAAGTGGCAAACCTTGGTTGTGGTGGTCTGATCTCACATTGTCCTTTTCTCATGTCCTTGACCGCGCTTTGCCTCTCATGTAATGGCAAAAACTCAGACTCGTTAGTAGTTCCTCCTTGATCACTGACATGCAACAAGTTTTCATTTTCTTACTTACACCTTACTTACACCTGCTGGAGCCATCTTGCCATAATGGGGAGTCGCCACCGCCGTCCCCTTCAACGTCTCATTCCTGTTCCGGAGGTGGTCCGGGACGCACCACAGCCTGTTCAAGTGGTGGTCCCGGATGCACCCCAGCCCCTTCCTGTTCCGGTTGTGGTCCCGGATGCACCACAGCCTGTTCCAGTGGTGGTCCCGGATGCACCGCAGCCCCTTCCTTGTTCGGTGGTGGTCCCAGATGCACCCAAGCCCCTTCCTGTACCGGTGGTGGTCCCGGATGCACCCCAGCCCCTTCCTTGTTCGGTGGTGGTCCCAGATGCACCCAAGCCCCTTCCTGTACCGGTGGTGGTCCCGGATGCACCCCAGTCCCTTCCTTGTTCGGTGGTGGTCCCAGATGCACCACAGCCTGTTCCAGTGGTGGTCCTGGATGCACCCCGACCTGTCCCTGCTCCCAGGGGGGTGCCGGCTGCACCCCCAACCGTACCAGATCCCAGGGGGGTGCCGGCTGCACCCCGACCCGTCCTTGCTCCCAAGGGGGTGCCGGCTGCACCTCCATCCGTACCGGATCCCAGGGGGGTGCCGGCTGCACCCCGACCTGTCCCGGCTCCCAGAGGGATGCCGGCGCCCCAACTTGCCCCTGCTACCAAGGGGGAGCTTGACGACTGGCCAGACCCACCCGAGCTCGACGACTGGCCTGACCCCTCAGTCGACTCCATGTCCGACGCCTCAGTCGACTCCATGCCCGACCCCTCAGTCGACTCCATGCCCGACCCGCCGGCCGACTCCATGCCCGACCCCTCAGTCGACTCCATGCCCGACCCGCCGGCCGACTCCATGCCCGACCCGCCGGCCGACTCCATGCCCGACCCGCCGGCTGACTCCATGCCCGACCCGCAGGCCGACTCCATGCCAAATCTCTCCTGATCATGTTCACCTGTGTCTTGTCTTTCCTGTCTGTATTTAAGTCTTGTCTCTGCCTTCTTCTTGGGCTGGTACATTAACGTCTTTTCTCTGACTCCCTTCTGCCATGCGTTCATCCTATGCCCACAGTTTAGTTTTCCTGCTCTGCAGCGCTTTTTGTTTAGTGAATAAACCCCTTGCCCTGGAACCGTGTGACTCCCGTCTCTGTGTTTTGGATCCTTCATGTTCATCAGCCCTTCCTACCTGACACGTGCAAATGTATGCTTTTGTTTGATACCAATTGGTTCATGTCATTCTTGCCTGGAGTCATCAGTGGAAGTCCTGTGACACAAATGTAACCAAGTTACCTTCTGCATATGTGCAGTTGTCATCTCTGAAGAGCTGCAGCAGCTGTCCTCCCTCCCTCTCTGGATGGTAAAACTTCACACAAGGTGTTTCTGTGAACAAAATGAGGGTATTCATAAAATTGACTTTTATCTTCACTTATCTTTATCCTGATGAGAACAGAGGCAGCCTGTACTTACGCTCATAATATTCATAGACAGAGACTGCTGCTGGCTGAAGAACGCCCACCTCCATGGTCTGCTGGACCCTGAAACTGATCTCCTCTGGTCGGGTGTGAGAAACCTGCAGGTAAATGTAATTCAGAGGTCAGTAATTTGCTGTCATTTGGGAATACTCTGATCAGCCAGTCAGACTGTTAGCTGAATGGTCATGTGAGCGGGCGTGTTCTTTCTGAGTTTCAGATTCTTCTGCTTGTGATCTTGTTTAATAACTCAGTTGTATGATATTTACGTTATACAAAGGTCAGAGGATACAGAACATGCAGACATTAACAAGAAGCAGCCAGGGGTCAAACCTTATCCAGGTAGATGATGAGTGAGCCTCGTTCTGACAGAGCTGTATTCATTTCATACTTGCTAATGATGGGGGCTCGCCCTCCAGACAGCTGCAGACACAAGTACAATTCATCATTGGTTTTAGGGACTCAGTGAATCTCATCTTGAACTGATTTAGAGTCTTACAGCTTGCAGGTCATCTAAGTTGGGAGTGAAGCCTGTCTGCAAACCAATGTCTAAGATGGACATGGTGGCATCACGATTGCTGTCCTTGTATCTGCAAAGGAGAGCACTATGAAGAAACTGCAGGGAATTGGAGCCGAGCAAAAACAATATTACTAGTATACTTACAAAACCTCTATCTGAAGCTTGTAGACCTTTTGATTCCCAATATTCTCAGCTGCAGGAAGAAACTTCTTATTATATGACTCAAAAAATAAAACAGTAAAACTCTAGAAACAGACATTTACCTGGAAGCAGCTGCACTGACACGTTAAACTTCTGGCAGTCACTTTCCTTTTCTTCAGGCAGAGCATAGTACAAGGACACCATCTGACCAACAGGACAAGGAAGATAAATGTGCATAGTAACCAAAGCAAATCCCGTTCATAGATACTGTCTGCACACAGTAGGAGGCAAAATGGAACCCCCCCCCAAACAGATTTTTGGGAGCAGCACTATGGTTTTAAAATAAGAACCAGGATTGAAATACTCTTTGCTCTTCCCAATTCAAAACCCCACGTTCAAACAGTTTTCCATAAAAGAGGTCAACTTTAAAGTTGTCACTTTAAAAGTCCTCTTCTCTCCATGTAGATGAATTGTCTTCATGATAGTCCTCTCTGCTATTGTCTTGAGTTTAATAGAAAGATAGAGGTTGTTTAAAAGAGATGAAGATGTTTCCTGGTGACTGTGGTTTAAATTCTGAGAATAAATATATAATTTCTGATTACTCAAAAACAGTTGCAGTCCTTACTTTGACAACAGCTTCTCCTGATCCAGTAGCCTTTACTTTTATATCTTTGTTTATGTCTTTGATCTGCAGGGACAGACTTCATCATAAATAAACAAAAAAATGAACAAACATAGAGCTCAACAGGATCTCACATTAGAGGTTCTTGTAGCATAGCTGTTTTCGCGGTTGAATTGATATTTGTCAGGCTTTGATTTGCCTGGCATCAAAATATCCACTTTCAGATCATACTCTGCTTCTTGAGCGTTGGTCCAGTACTCTGCTACAGCCTGGTACACAATAATTGTAGCCTAAAAAAAAGAGGCGGAAAACAGAGTTAGGGGCCCAGAAGGATTTTGAATGTATATTCCTGAAAGTACAAATAAGTCAAAAATATTTCTAACCTGGGTGGATCCATAACCCCCACCAACAAACTGCTGTTGGTTGAACCATCTCACAACAGGTCTGGCATCTTCAAAAGACTTGAAAAGAATACAAAACGCGTTTAAACAAATATACACCTCATGTTTCTGAAGTTACAAAACACCCTATTGTAACAGTAACAAACAAAATGTCCTCTTTAATTACATCCTGATCCAAAGTTTAGTTAAAAAGGAGCATACAGTGATCCCTCGCTATAACGCGGTTTACTTTTCACGGTTTCGCTACTTCACGGATTTTCATCGTGCATTGTGTTCTGCATTATGATTGGCTAAAAAAGTCACTCCGCTTCTTCTCTACCTGTGCGTCAATAATGTTGCAGTTTAATATAATATTTTTATTAGTTTAATATGTACACGTACGTAAATCAGCTTTCCAAATTAAGTACATGCAAATCATCTTGCAATTTCAAGTTTCTCTAAAACCCATAGAAAAAGAGCAACACCAACTGTCAATCACTATGTACTTCTCCCGAACAAACACACAAAGCTGCACCGCGGGCTTGAGAAGGAGAAAACACTGCAGCTTCTCAGACTGAAGAGCATTGAAATACACATGAGCCACTATTTGTCCGTTTGTGCTTTGTATTTTTTTCATGATCATTTTAAATTTTTTCCCGTTTAATTCAATTACTCTCGGGTCGCGGTGGGCGGGGCTAATCTCAGCGATTTGAAGCCTTCTGTTTACATCGATGATTCAAATTATTATTTGACAGTACAGAAGTTATTTGTTGAAAAAAAAGCATTTTTAAAGTACTTTGATTTGTGAAACAAGTGCTTGAGGCTGTAAAATGGTTTGTTCTTTCTTTTCAATGTATAATAGAGGATTTAATTGTATAATAATTGTTAAAAAGAAATAGAGGTTTCTACTTCACGGATTTTGCCTATCACGGGTTCTATTTGGAACGTAACCCCCGCGAAAAACAAGGGTTTACTGTATATGTTTTTTAAAGTAAATATGTGAACCAGCACAAGCAAGATTCTTTATGTGAATAGTGGATGAGCCCACCTTGGTCTTGACCAAAGCCAGAAGAGCATAAGCTGTGGCCTCAAGGGTAAAGAGGTGCTTTCCAGGAATAGGCCAGTGGGACAACTCTGGGAGATGAAAGCAAAACTGTTAACATGACACATGCCAAAAAGGGACATGTTATAAGTTATAAATTCTAGAATCAACGGCATTGAGTGATGCATGTCTGATGATTTCCGTTTTAGCACCTGGAGAAACAAACTTGTAGAGAATCTCGCGGTTTAGTCTTCCCTCATTAGCCAGAGCATATGATGTCATGGCAACAGCGTAAGGATTTGTAAGGCTGGGCAGTTTTTTCTCCAGGTAGGCAACTGTCTTGTTAATGCTGCCTGGCAGGGTCTACACAGGAGGGGGAGAAACAAATGATTTAAGAGAGTAAAGTTTCAGTGGTTAAAATCTGGAGTTCAATAAAGTGGAGATTAGATTTGTGAGGACTGTTATTTTGGTGCAGTTCCATTACTCTTGAAACACTAGTGATCTCTCTGTAATATCTGCAGACATACCAGTAAGTTTCTCACTAATCATTCAGAAATACTACAAAAAATGTAAATCACAATAGGACAACATCGATAAATCATGGACTAAGACAATCAGGCTGTCCTTCCTATAAGTTTTAAAAGGCAGAAAATATGATGAAGTTGACTACCACACATCTCTAATTTGCATTACAAGTTTTACAAAAACAGTATGGAATTGTGTAAAATGAGTTGTTTGTATGGATAGGTTGATCTGGTAAAGAACAGAGTGCCTAAAAAATGTGTCTCCTAAAATCTTAAACTGTGAAAAATCTCATTAGATGGAGATGGGTACTCCTACTTTGTAAAAGTTACAATAGCCTCCAAGGATTCCAAAGAGAATAAATTGTTTGTAGCACCAATGGTATGGAGGATTATGGCCTAAACCAACCACCTGGTGGTGCAACTAAGTAAGCTTTATTACAGCTTGGGTAGAAAATTCAGAAGTTACCAGTCAAAATGTTTCATACCAGTGGCTGTGGTAGTTTATGAGGTATAGACCTTGAAACTTTGGCCCTATTCATTTCCTATAGCAGAATTTTTTTTATAATTTTTTTATTTTAAAACAAACCATAACAACAATCAAATGTTGCATACTGGTGCAAAGCAGCTTTTCTTTGCATCAGAAGACATTGGAATTATGTTAACTACATAGAAGATCAATGAGCTACAGTTGTTCAAAGAGTGTGTTATTTGGTGTTACTGGTCACAGCTCCAGGGTTACAGCATTGAGTACATGACTGACAGTTACATAATCAGCTGCCATCATAAGTCAACATGTTAAATGGGGCAAGGGGAGAATCTACCACAGCAAACAGAGTTGAAGTGTGGCCCAGCAGCATCAAACCTCTCTGATATAATAGCATTGTTGAGACACATCACACAGAATTCTTACTTTGTTTGCTTTGAAACTCTCAAATCTTAGACTGAAAGTTTTATGGTAAGGCCAGATGTTCACAGATGCATGCAGACAGGTTGTTGAAGGTGTCTCCTTCAAATTTTTGTTGGGATTAAACTTTCAACAATCTGAATTTTTCGTTTGCTGAAAAGATCTATAGATTTATTCAGTTTATTCTGTTTATCTTCTTCCAACCCTTAGTGGACGCTAAGTTTTAAAGACAATTGTTATGATCAGCCTTGAAACTTCCTGCTGTAGCACTTTGTTTACTGTTCACTTCGTAACAAGTCGTACTTGATCTGGGTAGATGATTTGCTATAATGCAAACACTTCTAAGAAAAAAACAACTGCAATTTGCTTAAAAAAAAGAAAGAATGTTAAAAAGTATTTAGATTTAATATCAGAAACTTACATTGACAGTGGCTGAACAGAGCGATCGGGACTCCTGCATGGCAATGAGGCAGAACGCTGTCATGGAGGCATCAGAGTCAGAGCCACGGACATCACCCTAGAGTGCACACAAATATAAGCAAAGTCTTAACTTATTCTAAGTTAGAAACTTGGAGATGAAACAGTTACAGATCAGTGGTTTCACTTACAATCATCTCTCCATGGTACATTTTTCCAGTTTCTGTGAATGAGCCATCAGACTGCTGAGCTCTGAGTATCAGGAACTTCACAGCATCACAAATGTGCTCCTTTTTCATGGCCACCAGGTTGTTGGCCATGGAAAACACTTTAACAACATAGGCTGTTAACCTTGGGGAACAAAAGAAGACAATGCAGTCGTTCAGTTTCACAGATAACATATTGGCTGAGTGTGCCAAGCACATAACCCAACTACCTTATTCTAAAACTGTATTACCAAAGCATGGGGGCTTGAGGCTTACTAGAATGAACAGTTAACAAAGTTAACTTTGTAGTAGTTGCAGATAAATAAATAGTAGTTTGACAGGGTAGCTTTAATGCAGAGGTAGTGCAGGCGACCTCTGACTGGAGGAATCCCTGACAAGTCATTCTTCTAACGGTATAGAGCTGTGAAAGAAAAAGCCTGGAACAAGATTCACAAGATTTGCCCCACTTAAAACCTTTCACGCCAAGCCTCTACCAGCTGTAAGTAGTGGACATGCACTAGTGAACAATAGAAAATAAAAAACAAGAAAGAGCCTCTCTTTCCTTGTCCAGGGGGAACACCATGGGTATTTGGCCTTTCATGAACCCCAGTTTAGTGCGTTCTTGAATAAATACCTGGTGTGAATGTAGCTTAAGGCAGCAGAGCTGCCATCGGTGTGTGAATGTGTGTGTGCATGGGTGAATGGCCCGGTGACCGTAAAGGATGTGAGCATTTTAAGAAGGTACTGAAGCACTAAATAACTATAAAACATTAACTATTTATAATTTCGTGAGATTCCTTTAAAATTGTTTCACACTACTCTGTATTTTTTTAAGGCGCTATTTTGTCTTTTGTCAGCTCATGGTCTGTGCTGACTGCATACATCTGTGGCATTGCTATTGAAACCTGAACCCAGCACATCTCAGATCAATGAAACCATTTTGTGAGCACAGTTCGTAGTGTCAACAGATCACACCAAACTGGTCAGAATTTAAGGGACTTAAAAATGAAAAGCAGGAAGGGGGTGAGGGCCAGTCTTGCACCTCATCATTTGGTTTGAGTGAAGAAACATGTAAACACTTCAGCCATGACTGTAGAATAAGTTATACAAAACTCTGTAGCACGATGTCTCACTCCTCTTATTTAAAAATACTGAAGATGAGCCTCTTTTATAAACTAACATGTTGATGTATTTAGCATCTGTTTGGTAAATGGTAAATACAAATAAAACGTTGAAAGCATAAAGCCTAAAGTACTAAATAAAAAACCCACATTATAAAAATATGTAACCATTCTGTGCTATTCTTGATGGTCAGTACAATTTCTTATAGCACGTAACCCAAAATTAGATTCTGACAAAACCTTGGCTTGTTGTTTTGGCTCAGTGGCATGTCAGTGGATGAAAGTGTCTGTCAACAGCTAGACGTAAATGAATTGACAGATGAATAGATGGATGGATAATAATGATAACCTTACCAGGAGCTGCTTCCATGATCAGCCCATAAAGCAAAAGAGCCGTCGTTTTTTAGGTAGGCTAGCTCGTTGTTGTAGCCTGTACAGAAAAATAGATGTTTGTTAGAAAATGACCTATGACTTCCCTTTGCAACCACAGCTTTTCAACCCAGAACTTTCATCGTACCTGTTTTTATGTGCTGAAGGGCTTCATCCCGTTTCTGAATGCCAACGGCTTCCCATTGGTTGGTTTTGTCCAGATATGTGGTTGCAATGACAGGTAGGGTCATGTGGATCATGTTCCCCTCTCCAGAACCAGAGGGCTGATAAATCAGAGTACCCATTGACGTTCCACTGATGGCATTTTCCACTAGACCAGCTACTTGTTCTCGGCCTGTGTGCAAAATGACAAACCAAAGTGGATATAATAACCAACAACAATGCAGAGCTCAGTTTGAGGATGAAAACTGACCTGTCACTAAGATCTGAGTGCTTGTAGGTGAGTTTGGAATCATATTACTTTTGGGAATGTTGCTGTTCAGAACTTCCACTTGTTCACCATCTAAAAAACCCACAGTTGTGCCGTTTTGCAATACAGGAGTCCACAGAGACACTATTGCCATGTTAAAAAGTGACTTCAATTCATGCAGAAATTATGTATCAGACTCACTCTTCCCCTTATGAGTTGGATCCAAGGTTACAGTTTCTGAAGCTTTAACTAAAACTCCTGGAGGCTGAGGAAGAATTTATTGGACAATAAGCTTATTTTTGGTACTGCATACTGGTGTTTCAAGCTGATTTTCTTTGTATCTGTCACAATAGTTATTTTTGGGAAAGCCTTAGATGCTTTTATATAAATTTGGTCAATACAGTGCTATTGCTTTTTACTCAAAATTACTGTGTGAATCCCAGCTGTGCTATTTTTGTACAATGTAAACAGTTTCCAGGCTGAGACTTGTTGAAAAATCAATAGATTGACTTACAACCACCCGCAGGTCTTTCTTCACTCCATCACTCAGGTATGAGTCTTTGACAGCAGCTTTGACCTCGATGGGAAGAGTCCCCTCCTTCATGGGAATAATGATGAAGGGAACAGATCTTGTGGACATGGCGCCAACGTTCACCTCTTGTCGATATTTCCCACGTTTAGAAGCTGCGCTGCACATGTCCTTTTCTTCGGCTAGATCTATACGAACCTGAAATAAGACAAAATAATGGAGAACATTTAGACTCTTTCAACAAATGAAGATTAATTGTAGAATGAAGGTACATTTGTGGTCTTGTGTTAACATTCAAACTCATTGCTTACTCCTCAGTCTGCAATTAGCAGCTCAGAGCCCATAGTTACAAGAATTCAAATGTGTCATTGGCTGATCAACCATTTTCATATCTCTCATGTTAAAGTTTCAGTCATAATCCTGCTTCGCTGCTCTTACGGTTATGATCTCTGGCCTGTAGTTGTGTAGAATGGCTTTCACTTCCAGCTGCTCTCCGCGGACAGCTGAGTACGGCAGCCGGAGGTCTATGAAGAAATCTTTGCGAACAATCACCTCCAAGGACTCTCCCACACAGATGCCTTCAATAAATACCACAGGAATCAAACGTTTACAGAAGTGGTCATAGTACAGGGGTTATATAATGCAAACAGGAGCTGACTATTCACTAACCATGAGATCTTGAGAGGCTAATGCCAGTGAACTCCCAGGTTGTGATGGAATCGGACAGAGGAACATTTTTCACAAATGAAGTGGAACCACTTGAGCACAAAAAAAGGTGGGAGCACTTTTAGAGACAGCTGGCAAAGGGGGGTTACAAGAAAATGGTGGAGTGTCCCTCCAGCAGGACAGCCTTTACTGTGGACTCACCAGTTGGGTATATTTTGGGGGCATTGTGGCAAAATAACATCGGACCACAGCCAGCTTTCTGGGAAATTGCTGCTTTGGATGGTGCTTTTCTACCTTTCTCGACGTCCCAAAGAGCTTTACAGTCATAAAACCATCAACTAATTTACACAGACATTCACACACTGAATGAGGAAAGGTGGGGCTCAGTGTATTGCCCAAGGACACCGCAATCTTCCAATCAGGGGTCGACCGCCCTGCTACAGCCCATCAGCCACCACGTATTACACAAAGAAACTTTGAGGTTTTTGTGATGCAGTGTTGTTGATGCAGAAACTTACTGCAGGCCAGCTGCAGGCTCTCCTCTTTCTTTTCAAGCTGTTGTTTTTCCATTTCTTTGCAACAGGTAACAAAAGCATCGACACAAGCCTGACCACCATCTGTAATGTACTCAGAGCGACGCTCACATGTGTATGAAACTGAAGAGTCCTTCATGCCGTCCAAACAATGTTTCCGCTGTGGATCTTCCTTATACTGACTCACTAACCACAATGAGAAGTTTAGATGGAAACATTTAGGAGACAAATATTGTGAATAAAGTAGAGAAACTGTCTTTCTTCTTTAGAAATTGAAATGACATTGCATGTATTGATATTTGATTCACTTCTCACATAATGTGGTTCTAACATCCATGATGGTTGAGGCCCGCCTTCTCCTAGACGGTGCTGCACATTTGTTTTCTGAAAAAAAAAAAAAAAAAAACAGAACAGAAACAAATGAGCAAAAAGAAGCTTGAAAGTCCTCAGGTGTCAGCAGACGATCAAGAAGGGAAACAGTGAACATACTTCACTGATTCCTTATGTGTGGAAGGCTCTTTCACACAGGAGTAGTGGTCTAAACGTGTTTTAAATGACAGTTTCATTTGTCTTCTATGGTTTCATGCTGATCTGACACTCCTCCTTAGGTTTTTGTTTACAAAATAAACTGCTCACTTACAGTCTCCAAACTACGGAGCCTGTGTCTTGACATGAAATAAAAATCAAATATATCTTGTTCCCACAAATCTTGTTTGTTGTATCTTGTTCGTACAAATTATTATCTTGTTCCCACAAAATAATATTCAGTTCCCACGGAATTCTATTTAATTCCCTCGAAATAATGAATTAGTGAGAACAAAATGATTAATTGTGAACGAAATAATTATTCATGTCATAAGTCATTCATAAACACGGATATACTCTCTCTGTCCTGCCGCAAAAGCCACTTTCAGTGGTAAACCTCTGTGTCTCTGTGACCCCCATTCGTTTAAGAAGGAAAAAGAAAAACAAAAATGATCAATTTATTATTGTCTCAATGAATATACAAAAAAAAATGTCATAAGATTTAGGATACCTAGGCTTGCTGCTTCGCCATACAGTTCAACGGACATATCTCCTAGCTTTGCAGCAAAGCTCTTTTGCTTGTCATGCCGGCATTCGGGCAGCTGGCTGGCCGGTAGACAGACAGCCGGCTGATGTTGTAGATCAGTACATCCAAAGGCTAGTAGGCAACATTCTACCTAGCCCATCATCAACCTGTCATTCACGTCATAAGGCATTCATAAACACGGACGTGAACAATATTTGGATTTACAGCAGATACCTTCACATTTCTGTCAGTGTGTGTCTCATTACATTGCACGGAAGACACGGATGATGTTTAGAGTTTCAATTTATTCATTTTAAAAAACACAAAAGCATCGGTAATCACGTTTTCATATCTGGGTTCATTCACATCCTGGGACGATCTCCGTCCTGCCGTCAAAGACGCTTTTTGCCCCTACCTCTGAGTCTCTGTGACCGACATTCGTTCTAGAGGGGAAAAATGAAAGCATAATAATAATGTTCAGGACTTGTCTTTTATTAACATACTCGTTAGCAGTCACTTAACATCCGAAGGCTACATGCTACGTATACCATCATGCATCACATATGTCCCATAATGCATCTCGACCAGTCACCGTGGCCCTGTAACTGATGTGTTCAGAAACAAAAGGACATGCTACGTGCTATGATATGCTATGTATTATTCCTTATTGACCCTAAACTACAATATCCCATTCCGCAGCTGCCCGAATGCCGGGATCACAAGCAAGCGCTCCGCGGCCGAGCTATGTCCGGTGAATCGCTATGGTATGGCGAAGCAGCAAACCTAGGCATCCTAAATCTTATAATATTTTCTTTTATATTCATTGAGATAATAATAAAGTGATCATTCTTGTTTTCTTTTTCCTTTCTTGAACGAATGTGAGTCACAGAAACACGGAAGTCACCGCTGAAAGAGAGAGCATATCCGTGTTTATGAATGACTCCTGACGTGAAATAATTATTTCATATGCACAAATTAATTATTTTGTTTGCACTAATTAATGATTTCGTGGGAACGGAATAATTTTTCGTGGGAAAGAGATATATTTTATTTTTCCATGTCAGGACATGGGCTGCGTACCAAACAGTGTCATCAAGACAGTCACAGGATATTTGACAACATATATAAACACACATTTGTGCGTGTCCTGCTATCTATCGGTTGGTCGGTCTGTCCGTCCATCCATCTATCTAGTTCTGACTAACTGTGTGCGTGCATTTATAAAGGCATTCTGCCTCTTCACTGCAATGACCAGGCATTCACAAGAGAAAACAACACAACAGTTCAAACATACTGATGTTGTTGTGTTTTGAATATTTAAATCAATAGTAGTGTTTAAATCCAGCTGTCCCAAAACAAGATTTGTAGCCTAATTTACTTGTATGACTTTTAGAATTAAAAGACAGTAAATATTACAGATATTTTTTTGATAAATCATTAAATGGTATATACTTGTATTGCGCTTTTCTATGTTTTCAAAGGCCCAAAGCACTTTACAGTCACAGTCCCATTCACCCATTCACACACATTTACAGGCCCATTCACCCATTCACACACATTTACACACTGAAAGGGGTTGTGCTGCTGAACACTGACGCCATCCTTCAAAGGACATTGGGTAACGCTTTCTTTTACAGTAAAGTACTTACAGTGTACATAAGTGGTATGTACATGTACTTATTGTGTAACTACTGCATACTTACAGGGTATTTACATGGTATTTTTTATAAAATTTACTGGGTACTTACAGGGTGTTTACATGGTACTTTTTATGGGACTTACATGGTACTTTTTTGTGTCTACTCGGTACATACTTGGTACTTGCTAATTTATGTGGTGCATACGTATGTGGTACATACTGGGTATTTATAATATACTTACTGGGTATTTACATGTTGTGCAAATGTGTCTTTTGTGGTACTTACTGTGAAGGAAATTGTTCTATCATTATCATTGTTTAAATGTATTTGGTTAAATGTTTAAATGTTAACTCAATTGACCTTTTTACCTTTTCTGAAAACAGTTGTGTGTTTGTTCATCTGCTTCTCATCCCAATCCCAGTTAGGAAGAGGGGGTTTTACGACACACTGTCCTGAGTTGATAAGGAATACTGTTTGAACTTAGAATCCACCAAATGGGTCATTATACGACACCCCCTTATGAACTTTTTCTCTGTGTCTTGAAATTGTGACCTCCCACTTGAAGTCTTAATAAAAGCATCACGGGGAGAGGCAGTCCTTGGAGAAGAGAAACGTGCTGGATGTTTTCCGTCACATTTGCTCCTCTCCCTCGTGCATGAGAAACTTGATTCTTGTTGTGGTCTGTTGTTTATAATTGTGTTTTTCTTTAATGTCTAGATGCATTTATCTCACACTTACCATCTGTAAGAACAAGCTAAGTACAAATAAAGTACCTTGAATTTAAGTCTGCGCTCGTATGTTTTATGGTATTTAGCATAAATTTACCACAGAAACTACCCCTTAAGTACAAGGAAGCTGGACTGTAAAAGAAAGTCAGCCCTATTCCACTCAACTACATGGTGATTTCAGGACTAAATGCTGGGCATGCTCACTTGAATATTACTTGGTACTAACCTCTGAAGTCCAAAGAAATTGGACTGTAAAAGAAAGTCAGCCCGACTCCCACTCTAATAAGTGGTACTTTCAGTACCACAAATGCTGGGTATGTTCACATATTACCTTCCTGTACAGTATACATACACACTTGGTCTTCTGACCTTACCAAATGAGACAATGCTAACTTGTTGGTAAGGGTGAAGTAACTGCATTGTACAAATATATTCTGCCCTGATTACTTCTTGTAACGTGACAAATTTAAAGAGGCACAAGACAGCAGTGAAAACAACAATCTTTAATATGATACACTTCTGCAGCATACAAAGTATCATCACATTAACATTGGTTATTGTTCTTATTTATCTTTTCTTCCAGAGGTTTGTGTTGTTCCAGCAATGATTCACACTCCTTTGCATAGCTCATGGGTTTGTCACCCACAATGAAAACAGGAAATGACCCCAGATCCTCACCTTTTACAGTCAGTCATTTCTGCAATAATTGCAGTCAAATCTATTGTATTTTTGTCTATATTACACTGGCGACACGTTAATTGACATTTTTTTAAAATATTGGATGAATGATATATAAATGTTTAAACTGATCAAACCATCCAAAGAAGCTCATAGACTAACCTCGTGATTTCAAGCCGCTCTCTGTGTTTGAAACATGACGCAAGAGCACGTCTGCTACTTTAACTGCAACAATTTCAGTTATTTCAAAATGTATAACTTTTCAAAGTTTCTAATGAAAATTTACAAACATTGTTGTTACTTACCAGGAGAGCGGCCGTTGTAAAACAAGCACGTAGCCTAAATGATAAAGTCTGTTGTTCTGTGCACGTTTGAATGAGCGCACGTCTTTCTGGGAAAATCAAAGAAAGACGTTTGTTTAAAACTAATGATGACGTACCTCTGTCATTTTACAACTTTAGAGCAGCTGTGAAGAAGACATCCCAGAAAAATTTGTGAAGGCACAGAAGAGTAAGCAGAATAAGCTAAATCCAGCAACTCTTTGTTAGTGGTCATACTATTTACATACATGAACAGTTTAAAAGCCTTTTCCCCGTATTCTTTTTCTTTCTCATTTTTTATTTTATTTGTTTTTTTTCAAATATGCTAGAGACAACAATACCACCCAACAGTGAGGTTAACTGTTTGTAAGTTTAAAACATAGTTTCGTGTGTAACTGTGTTAAAATTGCCTCTTTATTTCTTTTTTTCCTTTTCTTGTTACACTGCTGTGTACACTGTGTATTATGCTAATGCAAATTGTAGGTGCAAATAATATTTATAAAGAAGAAATACATACAGTAATAGCCTATTAAAACATTACTTTTGGGTGGAATTGTCTAAGCAAATTAGATTTTTTTATGACAATTTAGATTTTTTCCTTTACTTTCTTTTTGTTGTTTTTGTTTAACGTAACTAAAATATCCTTTGTCTTCTTCCTTCTCTTTCGGCATATTCCCATCAGGGATCGCCACAGCAGATCATCCTCAGTTCCAAGGACGAGTCACACGGTTAATTTGGCAATGTTTTACGCCGGATGCCCTTCCTGACGCAACCCTCTCAAACAATCTGGGCTTGGAACCGTCACACAGAGGTAGAGAAGGGAACAGGGAGCAGCCCGGATTCGAACCCTGGTTTCACAGACAGAAGGCGCCGCAAACCAGCACAAGCTAAAAAGTTAAGTTGTTCACAGATATTTATCAAACTCATTACAGAAATGATTCAATAACAAAAATATACTTTGTACTTCATTAAAGTGGTTGTGCTGTTTATGTTCATTTGAGCTTGTATTGTGATTTTTCTTGTAGTTACAAACCCTGAAGAAGTCCTGCACCATTACCAAACTGCTGAAGGAATTTCGACGGACAAAAAGTACGACCCTCACATCTCCAGTGTAATATAGACAAAAATACAATAGATTTGACTGCAATTATTGCAGAAATGACTTTGGCTGTACAAGGTGAGGATCTGGGGCCATTTCCTGTTTTCATGGTGGGAGACAAACTCATGAGCTATGCAAAGGAGTGTAAATCAGTCCTGGAACAACACAAAACTCTGGAAGAAAAGATACAAATACGAAAAAATCTGTTCTTTGGAATGCTCCTTTTTACTCTTTTGTTGAGAACTTAAAACAAATTTCATTGTGATGACAATTTGAATGCTGCAGAAGTGTATCATATTAAAGATTGTTGTTTTCACTGCTGTCTTGTTTCTCTTTAAATTTGCCACATGTTACAAGAAGTAATCAGGCCAGAATATGTTTGTACAATGCCGTTACTTTACACTTACCAAAAAGTTAGTATTGTCTCATTTGGTAAGGTCAGAAGACCAAGTGTGTATGTACACTGTACGGGAAGATAATACGTGAACATACCCAGCTTTATCGTCACCAAAAGGTTTATGGCACTGACTCTAGATTCCAGTTTCTAATGGAACCACTATTCTACTATTTTTCCAAGTCTGTTCTAAGCCAACATGAGTTGAATCAACTTCCCAACTTGAAACAAATGCAATATTTTGATTAACAAGGGACTTCACCATGCAGAAAGGTCACTGACTCAGGGAAAATGTGTTTACCTCGTCTGTAAACTGTTCCTGATGCAGTACTGGACTCAAATAACAGCCCAGCATCAAAGAACACACTCAAGCCATTCTTCCCTCCACCAGGAGTGCAGCCAGTGTCAAACTTCTCCACCTCATCCCAAATCTGATGCAAAAAATTAGACATCTAAAGGTTATGGATTCCCTTGTTAATCAGGCAGAAAATCTGGTGATTGAGTTGGATTATTCTTGATTAATCGTCAAACAATCAAGAGCTTTTAAACGTGCAGGGACCTACTTTTTTCTGTGTGAGTCGGAGCTTGCTGTTTAGGACGTAAACACCTTTGTCTACGGCCACCAGTCCCACTGTGGCACCTGGATCTCCAGAGACCTTCAAGCCAAACAACCTGCGGGGCTCATAGGAAGGGGCAGGTCTCGTTGGCTCCAATGTCAGCTGCAATTCATGTCACACAGATGGACATAAAGACACAGGCTTCCTATGACGTCATTTCCGGGTGAGCATTACCCAGCACTAGTCGTGCTTGACTGCTGTCCGCTTGTTTGGCTGACTACTATTGCTTACTCTAAGGGTTATCTGGGTTAATATCCACATCTAGCACCTTTTAGTAGCGAATACACTACTGTTAAACCGCTTGCTGTTCACTTTCTCATTTTGCTAAATAAACCACTTCTCTTTACCTAAACACCGCTAGCCTTAGCTTAGAACCTAGCATGTCCACCACTCCTTCCACCTTTCCTTCTCTCTCCTGCTCCATGTGCCATATGTTTAGTGACGATCCTGCCTCCTTTAGTGAAGATAGCGGTAGATTTGTGAAGTGTAGTCTTGTGTTAGACTTGGAGGCCAGGCTAGAGCAGTTAGAAGTGCGGCTCCGCACAGTGGAAGCTAAGCGGGCTAGCCAGGTCGTTACTCGTAGCGCAGGCCGCGCTACCAGGGCTAATTTAGCTAGCACCCCAGCGTTCTCCCAGCAGCCCGGAGACAGTCAGGGGTTTGTACAGGTTGGGAGGAAACATAGTGCTAAACGCAAAGACTTAGAGCACCCGAGACTCCACGTTAGTAATAGGTTCTCCCCCCTCAGCGACACACCCGCTGAACCCTCAACTCTGGTTATAGGCTCTTCTGAAGTTAGAAACGTGGAGCTCCCAGCGGCTACAGTCAGGTGTTATCCGGGGGGCAGAGTTGGTGACATCGAGGGGAACCTTAGGATGTTAGCTCAGAGTAAGTCCAGGTTCCGTCGAGTCGTGATTCACGCTGGCGGTAATGATGCCCGACGGAGACAATCAGAGGTGGTTAAGTTAAACGTAGCTTCGGTGTGTAAACTTGCTAAGACGATGTCAGACACTGTAATTTTCTCTGGTCCCCTGCCGAACTTAGTCAGTGATGAAATGTACAGCCGCTTTTCATCATTCAACCGCTGGCTTTCTAGATGGTGCCCAGAAAACGGCGTTGGTTTTGTGGATAATTGGAGCGCGTTTTGGGGGAAGCCCGGTCTCATGCGGAGAGATGGTGTCCATCCCACTCGGGACAGTGCTGCTCTTCTTTCTAGACACATTTCTGATAGCCTTAGTCTGTCAACCTGACAATTCAGAGACGAGACCCGGGCACAGAGCAGCAGTGTAAAACGCTCCTCTGAGCCTCCCTTAGGGTTAATACTGGTGCAAAACCCATGCAGGGAAAGTCAAGCAGGTCCTAGCTTTAGCTTATGTGCTGAAAGACAAGTAAAAGGAGCGCTTCATAGAAACCTTAGTGACAGACAGCAGTTCTCACAAGCAGAATTATGATGTCATTAAATGCGGTTTATTAAACCCACATGAAGGTGGGATCCTCCCCCAGGACGGACAGGCGATTTACCAGAACTTTTAGAGAAGAATTAACTTATCTAACCCTACAACTACATATGTAAAGTCCAGCAGATGAGCTTCATCCAACCGTGGTTGGGGGGACAGTCGGGGCGCGAGGCGAGCCGGAGACAGGAACCACAGCCAGGTGTAGGAGCAGGAGCAAAGGCGAGGTACACGGTCAGGAACAGGAGCGCGGATGGGCCAACTGGAGTCTTGAAGGGATGCCAGTATAGCTTAGTCAGTTTGTTAGTCTATTTTATTATTTTCCTATTGACTCTTTGTATTCATGATCCTTTTGAGTTCATGTTTTACTTCAAAGCCCATCGAGACGACTGTTGTTGTGATTTTGGGCTATACAAATAAAATTGAATTGAATTGAATTGACACAAAGCAGACATGAGCTGCAGCACTTTCCATGCTGGGAAAACAGCTGCTTGAGCATGACTCACCGAGCCCATGCATGTATCTTTAACATCCACCCAGACTGAATCTGAAACCACTTCATTATCGCTGGGATGGTAGAAAGCAACGATCCGGAAAGATGGCAGCATCTCTTGGGTAACTGGAATTATGAGGGAGATCAGCACTTGGCCTCTTGTTTTGTAACGTCCAAACTTCCCCAGCTGACCCCTGCTGGTGATCTGGGGGGAGAGTCATAAATCCAGCAATCAGTAAACAATGAGTAAAGCATGTTTATCACCTAGAATCAAAAGCCTCACCAGATAAGTGATGTCTTTGCTTGGCTGCTTGTTCATAATTAGGTTGACCTTCAGGTTTTCACCTAATTTGACCTTAGGCGTGTCCACACCTGCAAGTGGGAAGAGTGCTCAAAGCCATGCAAGAGTAGACTGTATGATGTTTTTTATCATAACACTGGATCATTTGTTAATATTCTTGGATGTTCATTACTGATACGGCAAAGTATCAGTGTGATTGTGATTGAGATGTTTATAGTTAGTTTATTATTTTGATTTAACACAATTCAACTTAAAATGTGTACATTTTTCTGACTTGATCACTTTCATCACTACTAAAAGAACTGCTTTTAAATAGTGTTGTAGTTTAAACTTAAAGGTTTCACTAAAAAAATTAGGAATTTTACTGTAAACACTGTGGGTAACACTTTATATTAAGATTCTTTAACAAGCCTTGTTACCGCATTAACAAGCATTATAATAGAATTTTTAGGGTGTTAGTAAGACATTAATTATTACAATATGTCTAATAAAGTTTATTATAATTGCTTAGTAAACACATTTACAAGCATTATTATTAGGATGTTTTAAGATGCTAATGATACATTTATTGGCATTATATGTGTCTCACACAAGCCTAAGTGTTAATATAATCTTTCTTTTACAGAAATATTTTTGTATGGTTAGTCTGTTTTAATGTTATATAGTTCTTTTTACAAGCTTTATGCTTTGTGGTTGTTTGTGGTTAAAACCCTTCCTCACTTTAGATGAGGTGCTACAAAACAATTAATAAACTGTTAACAAAGTTAATTAATACATTTGTTAAGCTTATAAGCAGTTTAGTAATATGGATTTTGAGGACAATGGTCTGACTTTAGATTTTAAAGAATCTTATTAACACTTTCAAGTCTTTGCAAGACATCTATAATACTTTTAAATATCTTACTAGCATCTTACACATTGATAAAGCCTATTAATTTGTTGAGTTAGTTAATAAAACTTATTAAGCTTATTAACACTTAGGCTTGTGTGAGGCATCTATAATGCAAATAAATGTCGTATTAGAACCCCAAACAATAATAATACTTATTAATTTGTCAACAAAAGTTGTTAATAAATCTTATTAAGCTTATTAACACTGAGAAATTTGTTAGGCATCTATAATGCCAATAAATGTATCAATGGCATCTTAAAAACACCCTACTGATAATGCTTGTAAATGTGTTAACTAAGTAATTTAAGGAACCTTATTAGAATTATTGTACTAATAAATGTCTTACTAACACCCTGAAAATTCTATTTTGCTTGTTAATGCGTTAACAAAGCTTGTTAAGGAATCTTAATATAAAGTGTTACCACACTAGGTTCTGGTTGTGTTTTGTTTAAAAACTACTGCATTAAATTGCATAAAATGAATTGAATTTGATGAATGGACACTGCATTTTTTAAGTAAAGGTTGATTTGATTTTTACTACACTTGTATTAAACTTATTTTAAACTCAGCCGTACTTACCAATATGGATGTAAGTCTTGCTGGTAGTAGAGTACTGGTTTGCCTGCATTGTGGCTTGGGCTTGTCTGTCAAGTGACATGTTTGGATCATCAGTCTTGGCCTGTGAAGAGCATTTAGGGAACAAATTGATTTTATTTAGGGAAAACATTGGAGATCATTCAGCTACATGTCAGCAATTGCCTTTTCAAAAGCTGACTGTGCTGTAATCTCCCAGTGGAAAAAACAAATGATGCTGATCATGATTCAAAGGAGGCTACTTGCTAAACTAGTTTATAAATAGGACGTAAAAGGCTGAACAGTCACAAAGTAATACAAAATTCTGATTACTGTCGGTAAAACACAAAGAAGGTCTTTGGCACTTATGTAAAATGATTTAAAGAATAATACGTAACATATTTAAAAGTACAAAGCAAAAATGTGTGGCTAAGTAAGTTAATAAAAATGGAAATAGCTAAGCAAAGTAAACATGTCATTGGTTAATAAACATACATTATTAATTGTGCAGAAATGCCCAAATTGACAAATGTCTGTATTATCTGCTGGAAAATATAAAAAAAGAAACTTTCTTTAAAAAAAAGAAAAGCTAAGTTTTACTGAACAAATTTTGTCTGGCTTGTAGTTAGTCTAAAGATAAAGGGAATTAAACTACCATGAACTTTGGAATTTAGCAGATTTTTCAAAATTGCAATAAATGTAAACAAATTGTACTGAACTAAATTGATTTGAGCTACATTAAGCTGATATTTATGTAATAAACTGGATTGAAATGAAGAAATTCTTGCTCAGCTGCAGTTTGAATTCAATGACTTAAACTGAATTAAGCTAGACGGAACAGTTCAAAAAATGATACTGAACTAAAAAAGACAAAGTTTTTTTTTTTTTTTTCTAACTTGTCCTGTCCAACAGCTGGGCAGTCAGATGAGAGCTGAGGGCCTCTTGGGTTGGACATATTTTACTTTAACAAGAGGGGTTATTAATCTTCAGACAAACCAAAGGAATGTCTGAATAAACCCCTTTTGTAATTGAGGCCAAAGTTTATTAATTTCAAACATGTCTGAAAATCTTTGGTGTTGGACCGGACGGAAAAGGAAAGAGGGGAAGAAAAGAGAGGGACTTTAGAGAGAGGGGGGGGTAGGGGGTTACAATAGGAGGGGAAGGGGGATAAGACCATGAAGCAGCATAAAGCAACAAGTTTACTGGTTGTTAATCATTATGGTAAGGTTTAAATGTATAAAAAAATAAAACAAAAAGGGCGGAGCCTGTCCACACACACACTCAAATGTTATAAACACACCTGTTATTTGCAAAAATGTCCACCTGTCGACATGTACACAAAACAGATAGTGTTCACACGCATACTTATGCCTTAAAACCAACTAGTGTGAAATATTTCAGTCATTCAGGCATGCAAACTGTTAGTGCAAAAAAAAAAGACAAAGTTAAACCACAATGAACTGAAAAGGTTGTGTGATAATGGCAGCAGCTTTTCCATTGTATTGTTGTGGGTTTGGTCTTACAGAGATTAACAGCCTGTCATCCTGTGCTCCTGTATTGATGGTCAGCCTCGCCATCCCATTGGCTGCAGTAAAGCCCCTTACAGGACCAGGAGTTACAACCACTGGGATGTTCCCTGCTGGACTTTCATCAGGATTTAAAACTTCAACCTGTCATCCAATAAAAGAAAGGTTAAACCATCAGGTTAAGATTAACTTTTCTCTTTCAGTATTTTTAAAGATTCAGAGCAACAAACATTAGAATCAAAAGTTACAAATGTAGGTCAATGTTTTACCACCACATCAAAGGGCATTCCTGGTTTAAAGTATTTTGGAGTTCTTTTAAATGTGATGGTGTAAGGAGATATGACGATTTGGATGCCTCTTAGCTCTGCCTCCACCATCTCACTCCCTGTTAAACATTTGAAAGAATTGAACAATGAAGTCCTTTCAGCCCCTTTTTGAAGCAACACGATTGACATAAGGGTGGATTGTCTTCATCTTACCGCTTTCTGTCAGCACGCTAACAGAAACAAAGATGGAGGTGCCCACAAGCTGATTGATGTCCTGAAAGGTTTTTGTGATCTGTTCCCTCTTCAACACTACTTTTCCTTCTCCGTTTTCAATCTAAGGACCCAAAGACACATGCAGTTCTGACTTTCTGAAACTTTGCAAAAAGATCACTGTGACAGAATTGGAAAAATGTACAATCTGTTCTCACCGGCACTCGAGATAGAGAGTCAGGGAGGCTGTTCTTCTGGCCTTGGTCCATGACTCCAAACACAACATAGGCATTTCCATTCACTTCTTGTCCAAAAAGATACCTGCACACCAAACAAAAGTTACCATGGAAACAGGATTCAATGCCACAAGTTGTGGCACAGAAGATTCACCAACCTGGCTTTAATGTCAATCTCCAAAGTCTCACTGTCGATATAGAAGAAAGATCTCAGGGAGGAGAGCTTGACCTCAAAGCTGGGGTGCACTGTGAAAATGTATTTAGGTTTAGTCTTGGTCCTTCAAGAGAAATATGTATATAAGAAGGTGTATAGGAAAGTCTTTACCATATTCTTTGACCTCATAATTAGCAGAGAAGCTCTCCTGGGGGTTGCTCTGGAACTTTGCCACAATTTTCCAAAGTCCAGGACTATACAGACACACAGCATCAAGTAGATTAGAATTTACAAGAAATGAAAATGGTCCTGCACTGGATATATGTCTTGAAGCACACAAGTTAAAACAGACCTCTGCAGAAGGCAGCAGTGAGAATCATCTGCTTCCATTTAACCCTTTCCTCTGCATCTTCTGAACTCACACAAATCTCCCTCATTTCCTCCTTCTTTACTTCGATGAATGTCTTCTTTGTTCATCCTCTTTGTTTGTATCTCCAACCTCAGCATCATCATTGCCCCTCCTCCAAATTTCTCCAGACCATCTCCATCTGGTTTCCAGCATTAATCTCAAAAACATTTAAAGTCAGCCATCCCTCTTAAGTACTTTTCTTGATTCTGTCCATGTCACTCCAAAAGAGAACATCTTCAGCTCTGCCTTTTTCTTATTAGTGCCTCCCTAGGGAGGTGTTCCAGGCGGAGACCCCAGGAAAGACCCAGGACTGGCTGGAAAGACTATGTCTGCTGACCTTTGAATGCCTTCAAGTGGCCCTGGACATATTTTAGACTTAGACTGTGTCCCTGCAACCTAGACTGAAGTAAGAGGAAGAAAATGGATGGATAAATGGATGACTGCACTTACCATTGTTATGTATGACTTTCCTTTTATTCTGGCTGACACCATTTCCTTACATGTTGTTCACCTTTCAGCTTTTGCTGAATCCCTCTGGTGGTTGACCACAATCTTTGGCAGAGTTTTTAATCCCTTTTTGTGCCCTTCCTGACACAACACAACAGGAAGACCCAGATAGGCAGCAGAGTGACGGGTCTTGCCTAAGGATCGAACTTTTTAAGCTTTCTAAGCCCTGGGAAGCAAACCCAGGTTTCTTAAACCGAGCCAACTGAGCTACACCCTTTCCTTACATAACACACCTTTCAGTCAGACAAAACTCTTGCAGTAGAATACATTTATTTTCACATACTTAATTTACATCTTAGTTGGCATTCACAAACTTTGATTGGCATAAGGCTCCGTACAATTCCATGAGATAACTTCCATAAACTTTAGGGTAAAAAACCCCCAAAACCAAAGATCATCAAGAAGAAAGAATGTAAATGTATAATCAGTGTGTCATAAGATGAGGTGTGTTTTAGCGGCATTGCATTTTCATTTCATTTCATTCCATTTCCAAGTAAGACTGCTATGTGTGACCCGGCACCTTTGGGCCGCCCCCTTCTTTTTACTTCTTTTATCCGAGTTCAGCGCCACGAAGGGGACATACTATCTAATGGATCTGCTATGTGTGACCCGGCACCTTTGACCGTAGGGCCACCCCGTTCGAGTACAGCGCCTCTAAGGGGACACACTATCTAGTGGAACTGCTATGTGTGACCCGGCACCTTTGACCGTTGGGCCGCCCCCGTTCGAGTACAGCGCCTCGAAGGGGACACACATTATCTAGTGGAACTGCTATGTGTGACCCGGCACCTTTGACCGTTGGGCCGCTCCCATTCGTGAACCACTAGGGGAACATACTATCTGCAAAGAGAGAGAGAGCCTAACAAAAGAAAAACTAAACAAAACAAAGCAGGGAGCCAACATAAGAATCACTCATACCTGATTTTTTTAGAACATAAACCCACATTCGCAAGGAACTATAATTGACCGCCAAGAACAACCCGTATGAAGACACTACCTAACATCCAATCCAAACTTCCAAAAGCAGGCTAAGACATGCTTAAGTACCATCCGTTATTCATAGTCATCGTTGCAACACCAGATCAAGGAATGCAGGGGTGTCATCATTCGCCAGANTATATATATATATATATATATATATATATATATATACACATACATACATACATACATATATATACACACGTGTATATATATATATATACACTGTTTTCCCACGCTAACTGTCTCTGTTTTGAAGATGCAGCGGTGTTGCTTTTCTTCCGGAATATGTGCTCATATTCACTGTAACTCTGCAGCAGCACGTCAAGTTCAGCTGGCGAAAAATATGCAGACCTCTTTTTTTCACGGTTGCCATGGTGACTCGTGATATCTGCGCTCCATTGATAATGGCTTCTTATAGTCGCGGTGCGCACGCTTAACTCCGAATCAGTCCACTCAGAATTGATTGACATAACTCCGATCAGCTTCTCTGAAACAGAGTTGTTAATCTCTCAATTGACCAACTCAGAGTTCAAGTTTAACCTCAGAGTTGGTTGAACCTCCTTTCTGAAACAGGCCCCTGGACGGCTCCCGATCTAACGCCGCTGCCGACCCGAAACACCGCAAAACGCTCACTCGCCGCAGCGACGCGAACACGCCGGACGCCGCCACCTGCCCGCTGAATTGCCGCGGACGGAGAGACAGACGCGGCGAAACGAAAGCCCCCACATCAGAAAAAGTGGGATCACTATCTAAAAAGAAGGGGGGAATACACCAAGATGCCAAAGAGAAGGAGATCAGCGGGCGTGGAGCACCGGCGACGAATGCGGCGCTGCGGTAAGAAAGAGAATGAACGGCTGCACACCTGGACTTAAATAGGACGCTGAACAGGCGAGTTCATTACCTAACGCCCTAGGGGGAAAGAGGCTGCCGAGTTTTGGGTGCCTGAAAGGCGAAATCATTCGCTATTATATCTCCACCTGTTCAAACCTACTTGAACACACTTCAGGGCTCCAGACTAACTTTTTCACTAGGAGCACAGTGGCCCCTAACTGAAAATTTTAGGGGCACAACCAGAAAATTTAGGGGCGCATACCGTAAATCAACATGCTAACCAAATCTACTAATTTCCAGTGTATTACGAATAAATACTTTAATAATAGATGCAGAAATTCCAATGTGCTGTTTCTAATTCACTGTCACATTTTATTCTTCACTTTTGAAAATGCAACATCAAGGTAAACTGACAGCACCATCGCTGTCATGACAGTAAAAATAGTAAAGAAAACGGATGGAAATTTATCTTTGTGACACCAAATAGGTGCAGCCAAGATGCACAATAAGGGTGTTTGAGATCACCCAGGTGGACTCAACGCTGCGCAGATCACCTGGTGTGAGACATATTTTTGTTTTTGCTCCAACATCACCTGTCAATCATCACAAAAATATCGTGAGAAAGGGGTGGGAGCAAAGGGCAAACCTACCCGGACACAGCTGGAAACTGAACTGACTGAAAGCTGCCCTACAGACTACAAAACAATGCATTATGGGACATGTGTCCTGATGGTTTTTGTAGTTGAGTGATTAATTAAAATAATTTAAAATACCAATTCATTAAAAAAAGGCTACATGCATTACAAAACATTAAAATAATCGTAAAATAAATATATAATAACACAGATCACACTAAGGGGGACAGGCATATTAAAACTAAATTGAATGTTAAGGACAACTCCAATTTCCTGGGGGGTATTCCAGGAAGCATGTTTAAACTAGCCTGACTTTAAGCCTGAACTCTGGCTGAAATCAGCCTGAACTTGCTTACTCTGGGTATGTCGGTTCCAAAAGACCGGATATGAGTTGCCGTAATTACGCTCGACTTGGTAACCCTGGGTTAACGCTCGGTACATAAAGACATTCTCAATAGATCGCCGATTTCTGGAGTCACCATGGAAACGCATGGAGGAAAAAAAAAAAGAAAGCGAGACACTTGAGACGGAAGTGAGACGGAGTCTGAGATTTTTTTGACGGCGGATAGAAATTATAAGTCCATCAAATAAGTAACACGGCTGAAAAATAATTTAAATAATTTAGTTAACTTTATTCAAACTCAATAAATGTTTATACAACTCAAATTTACGTATTTATCTAACTAAATGTCACATTACTCCATTAATCTTTTTTCCATCTTAATTACTTATATTTCTTGAACTTTCATATGTCTAAGTTTGAGCCGGCAGATATGCTCATTTTTATAACACTAAAAAGAATGGAAAAAAATGCACGGAGTGCAAAAATTCATCACAGAATGTTCCATCACCGTCCTAATATGTTTCGGTGGTAGGGGTGCTATATAAACTCATCACCCTCTCTTGTACTCTCACTCGTGGTACAGAGAGGTAAGCATAGTAGGACAAAATAGCTTGGCAAAACACGGTAAAACACAGTAAAACAGCTAAACAACTAAACACATTTTGTAAAAAACCCACACTTAAACCCAAATCCGTCCAGATAGGCAAAGGAAATGATATCCCAGAATCCCTTGCGGTGCCGATCTAACAGCAGCATCAAAGTTACACCTACTTAATTGAATTAATTTGAACGAAAGGAAAATAATTGTCTGAAAACTACGTGTTATTTTTAAGGTGACCTTACCCAAAAAGATTCATCTTAACTGAAGCAAATAATTAAGTTAGATCAAAGTAAAAAAGTTTATCTTTCCAACATCCATATGTGGTCTTATCACCCTCTCATGGTGGAAAAAGTATTATCTGAGCTTCTTCATCCACTAAATCATCTTCAAATGGACACGCCATGCTGCTTCACCTCTACAAACTAACCTTCAACTAAACCTGCTCCAGATCAGGTAATGTTCAGAGCATGAGTTGCCATGGTAACTTGACCTACCCTGAAACATACCTCCATTTCTGGAACCGAAAGCTGAGGTTATCAACTTCCTTAGCCTCAAACTTATCGTGGGAGCTAGCATAACCTGCTTTCTGGAATACCCCCCTGTTGTCCTTCAGTCTTGCTGCAGATTCGCCTTCATCTCACAGCCCCCACCCCTCCACCCCCCACCTGGTCTCCCCAACGATCCAGGCGAGGTCCCGGTTCATCTCAAACACGTCTATCGTTGCATTTTCCCCACGTATTTTCAGTGTGTCTAAAACTAATGTTTTTGCTCGCACGTGTTTAATGTTCAAGCCCCGTTAGCTGTCACGCACGTACGTGGGGGACATTTATTCTCCTCAGCTGACCCGACTCCCGCGGGAGCGGTGTGCTGCCGTAACAGCGGTGCATAACCTTTTGATGCGCCGCCGTAACCTTAACCAAACCCTAAACCTTCGTCCGGTTCTGTGTAACCCAGAGAAAAGTTCAGCACGGACTGCATGCATTTGGAAAATTACGAGCGAATAGATACGTTCTAGAAAGGAAAGTAAGGAACTACTTAATGTGGTCTGGGGAGGGAGGGGGCTGTCAGGTGTCCTGCTTTCAAGCCCTGTCATTGTCCCGCCCCCAAGAGTCATTTACCCCACTGTGATTGGTTGGTCATCTCCGTGCACGACAATGAAAATGAGTATCATTCATTAAAACTGGCGGGCTGCAGTAACATTAAACTTTCATATTAAGGCGGGGGCCGCAAAATATCATCTTGGGGGCCGCAAATAGCCCGCGGGCCGAGAGTTTGAGACCCCTGCTGTACACTCTGGCACTCGTACACTAGCCGCAGGTCGGAAGAACGAATCAATAGTTCACTTACCCATAGCTCAGACGCACATATCAAGTTGTAATGATATTTGTCTCCGTTTCCTTCCCACAGATGTTAACACGCGCGCAAATATCTCTAGGCCCCGCCCCCTCCACATATTTTAGCCACTTACAGTGACTTATTCTTCTCACACGCAGTGGCCGCCTCACAGACGGGCATCACGCGAGAGTGTGTGCTCGTTTTTCATGAGTATGTGCGCGAGTGTGTGTGTCTGTCTGCGTGCGTGTGCGCTTGCGTCTCAGATTATTTTATTGATCATTGACGTGCCCCTTCCACATTTAATGTATAAAAAAATACGTAGGGTGGGGGAGGCAAATTTACTGGTCGCACATGTGCGACTGGGTGTAAAATTCAGTCGCACACTCTCAAATTTTGGTCGCAAAATGCGAGCAATTGGTCGCAGTCTGGAGCCCTGCACTTCCCTTTCACCTATTTCCCACATTGCTCCAGATTGTTGACCCTAAGCACTAACACTTTTCCATCTTTTTTATGTCTAATCCCTTTTGCAGCCCCTTTTATTTACATACAGATGTTTTGTCGTGTTTTGGCTCCTCTGTCACACCTCTCTGAAACACTTCAATAGCTCCACAGATATGTTGTTACACCCATCATACCTTCCCACTCTTCATTCTCTTTATTGCCTTCCAACTTTTCAGCCTTTTATCTTATTCCTGCTTCTGAACATCCATATCGTCTATCTTGTGCTTTCTAACATTTTTTTTCCTCATTCAACAGTTCGCTAAAGTTCTCCTTCCATCTTTACATCACATTTGTGGAACCTGTCAACACACTTCCATCTCAGTCTCTCTTTCTCACTTTGAAAGACTTATGTTGGTTTATAAATGTTTTTATCGTCTCGGGCTTTTATATTTATCTGATATGATTTTAAAGTAAATCTTTTTAAAGCCTAAAAGTTAGAACTAAAACATCTGGCATGCCCTCATTCAGTTATTACGGGCCTCGCAGCCTCCCAGAGAGCCTCAGGGCCGCAGAGACTGTTCATGTTTTTGAAGAAAGACCTACCTTTTTGATTTAGCTTTTAGTTCAATTTTAGGAATAATTCTGCATTTTAATTATTTATGTTGTCTTTTTGCTAGTTTTATATGTGTATGTACATAAATTTGTGTATTTATTTGATTATTTGTATTTATTTATTTTTTAATTTTGTTGTCACACTTACCATTTTATATGTTTATTCAGGTTTATTTATGTAATTCTTTGTTCTTGTTTTAAATATATTTTTAATTTTTATTTTATTCCTTTTCTATTTTAGTTGTAACTCCAGTGTTTTCCTCAAAAGGATCCTCCACATCTGTGACTGACCCTCCTCAGTGAATGGGGTCACTGCAGTGGGACCTCCCGAGTCTGACTCTTTTGATCGGATCTGGGGGGTCCTGTGGTAGTGTACTCTGTGAACTCAAGTGGGGGGTTACTGATGTGAACATGTCCCCAAAATGTCATTTCCCCACTTCAGGACAAAGCCAGGTCTCCACATTACATCATTTTATCACTCTTTTTATCATGGTGTGTGTGTGTGAGAGTGTGTGTGTTGGGGGGGGGGGGGGGTCAGCATTGTTTGTTGTGTCATTTTGTTTTTAAATTTGATTAGATATTAGGCAAACCAGTGACATGTATTGGAAAAGTGCTATATGAATAAGGGTTGATTTTTATTTCATTTGCAGAGGTTTATTACCCCTTTAACTAAATAGGAAAAATTGCATTGAGATTATCAATCTCTTTTTCAAGTCATAGATCCACCCCCCCTCCCTGTGACCAACCTGTCATACAAGTCTTCACATGCCTTATGTCTCCTCTGCTTTCTCTTTGTGTTTAATCTCTCAGTACTCTTGTCTGCTCTTGTCTGTCTTCACAGTTACCAACTCTTTTAGTCAACCTTAGAGCTGCAGGTAAATATTGTTTTCAAGTTTGTCTTAGTATCTACATAGTGTTATTCATTTGTTATCACTTTCTATCCACCAGTTCTGCTGAAGTTTTCATGAGAGTACATTGTAGAAGATCTCACCTGACAGTCTGATTCAGGCGGTAGTCTCCAGAGTGCAGTCCTGACTTCAGAGAGACAGGGCCCAACGGTAGGATGATGCCTTCAGGGGTCTGTAGTCAGACAACATTTGGTGTTTATGGTGGTCCATTTACTGCTCGAAGTCCAACTTGAAAACATGGAAGAATTAGATAGAATACCACAATCTCAATGGAGATAGACGTGTCAGTCTGGGCATCATTAATTCTCTCTACTGGCTCCATACGAGGGGTCACTCCAAACAGTCTGTAATACACTGAACAGCACAGTTTTTTTCATCTGCTGTCTGTCTCATGTTTTTACATGTCTGAATGAATGTTTATGCAAACGTGGGTGTGAATGTAGATGTGATGCACATGTGTCTAAATGTTGGTGCACATCTGTAAACGTGTTTGTGAATGTTTCTGAAACGATAGGTTTCAAAGAAAAAGCCAAATTAAAGCAAAAATACATAGATATATTAAATCTAAGTAAGATATAAATTCCTAAACTGGTTAGAAAAAAAAAGATGAATATGAATGTGTTTGATCAAAAGTAGACATATTTGCACTAATACATACAGAAGACACACATTACAAATTGATCCATTACTGATTTTCAATAGTTTGAGTAATTGCTTGACAGGAATGTTTTATTTTACTTTTTACATAGTTGCCACAATCTAATCCATGATCAAATGTTCATGCAAATATAAATAAGGACATTCTTATGCGTTTGTTTGAAAATATTTATCAAAATGAGTGTCTGTGAATGTTTTTTGATGTGTATGCACATTTGTCAATATTTGTGCATGCATGTGTAGTTACTGGGAATGTTTGTGCTAGTCTATGTGGTTGTTTAGACAGATGTGTGAATGTTTTTGCGCATGTAAAATCCAGCAGGAAGCCTCAATGGGAACTCAGAGGAAACAGTATTTAACTCCTGATGTGGCTGCGAGTTTTATTGATATTTTTAAGCAAACTCCTGCTCTGATTTTACCTGCACCCTGTGATTTTACTGTTAATCATTTTAATAACAGACAGGAACATTAGGAACCACTCCTAAAATCCCATGGAAGACTGATGACATTTTCGTCTGAAGCAGAATTGCAGGAGGGCAGAGAGAAGATACAGGAAGACAAAATGAATCATTCATTAAGAGACTTTAAAAGAACAACCCAAAATATACAATACCTCATTTAAATGTGCCAGAACCTCTTATTTTTCAAAAGTCATTTCAGAAAATAAAAATGACCCAAAATATCTTTTTAAAACTATTATTATTTTAATAAAAAAGGTTTCAACAAGTCATCCATGCCATCATCTAATGATGCATGTGAGGACTTTGCAGACCACTTCATGGGTAAAATCAATGCTATAAGATCAAACATTTCATCTATTGAACACACGCGGTTTAACAGATCACCAGCGTTGTGTTTACCAGAAGAAACACTGGGGAGTTTTGTCTTGGTTGATGCCGGAGATGCTTGGTTCAGTTGTATCCCAAGTAAACATTAAAACCTGCCTTTTAGATCTCATTCCCACTTCACTTTTTAAAATATTTTATGGATTCTTTGAGTTAGAACTTTTAAATTTGGTAAACTGGTCTCTTCAGACAGGGGTATTCCCCTCTGCCTGTAAGACGGCGGTGGTGAGGCCCCTTCTGAAGAAGAGTCATTTAGACCCAAAAACTGGATAACTACAGACCCGTATCCAACTTACCATTTTAAGTAAAATGATAGAAAAAAGCATCGTTACTCAACTGCATAAGGTTTTAAATACCCAACACATTTTAGAAAAATATCAGTCTGGTTTTAGGACAAACCATAGTACAGAGACAGCTCTTTTAAAGATGGTTAATGATCTTAGAATCTTAGAATGATCTGGTGCTGCTGGATCTTTTTGCCGCTTTTGATACAGTAGATCACCAGATTCTATTAGACAGACTTAGAAGTCTAGTGGGCCTCTCTGGAAATGTCCTTAAGTGGTTTTACTTTTACCTAACAGATTGACACTTTTATGTAAGTATGGATACATGCTCTTCAAGAACCCATGAAATAAGTTGTGGGGTTCCCCAAGGGTCGATTTTAGGTCTTTCACAGCTATGCTGATGATACACAGCTTTACATCACCGTGTCTCCTGATGACTTTGAACCTGTTAACACTCTTTTAAACTGTATTTAAGATATAAAGTCGTGGATGGCAGAAAACTTCCTACAGCTCAACCAGGTCCAAACTGAAGTTTTAATCATCTGTTCTGAAGACAACAGAGAGATGACTTTACCACATCTGCATAATATTAAACCTTCTTAATGTGTGAGAAACCTTGGCGTACTTTTTGACTCTGAGCTAAATTTTATCCAACACATTAAAAATGTTGTTAAGACAGGATTTCAAACCCAAAAACATTACCAGAGTAATGGTGCTGATGCATGCTTTTATTTTTAGTTGTTTAGATTATTGTAATGCCCTGTTCTCTGGTTTACCCCAAAAGTGTATTTTAAATCTACACATATTGCAGAACTCAGCGGCACGAGTTCTGCCGAGGACCAGAGGGCGGGAACACCTTACACCGGTTTTAAAATCACTGCATTGGCTCCCTGTACGTTTCAGGATTGATTTTAAAATTACTTTAATAGTTTATAAATGTTTTTATGATCTTGGGCCTTCTTCTTCAAATCATTTTCTAAATATGAGCCCTCGCAGACCCTGAAGTCCTCCAGTGCTGTACTTTTAGTTGTCCCTAAGGTGAGAACCAAAACTTATGGTGAGAATTCATCTGCCATTACGGTCCTTGCCTGTGGAACAGCCAGCCGGAGAACCTCAGAGACTGTAGAGGTTTTTAAGAAGAGGCTCAAGACCCACCATTTAAATTTAGCTTTTAATTGATTTTAACTGCTAATTTATTCTATTAGTTTTAGTAAAGGCTATTTTATGTATTTCATTTTATTTTATGCATTCTCAATATTATGTTTGATTTACATCTTATGTCTTTAATTTTAGTATCTTATCATGGTTTTAGCCCCAGTGTTTCTTGTGGGGATCTTTTCTATCTGGTCGGTGGTTGTTGCTGCGGTTGTCGCCCTTGCTGGGGCAGCTGGAGTCTAACTTTGCAGCTTTATGGCTGTGAAGTTGACCCCGTTTTTGTAAAAGTCTAGGTGGTCACTGTGGCGATGCTCCCATGGCCAGGCTGGCTCCTTATATGAATTGATTCCCAAATACTGTTTCCTCATAGCAGAGCCAAGCCATACTTGTTTTTATTGATTTATTTTTACAGTTACATAGTCATTATTCATTGTACGTTGGGGTCATGGGTCATCTGTTTTAACGGAGGGGAGTGGAAAGGTTGGGTTGGGTTTTTACTGTAATATTGTGTGTTTTCTGTTTTTAATGTTAAAGCGCTTCGAGCTGTGCAACTGCATGAGAAGCGCTATTTTATAAATAAAGTTTGATTGATTGATTGATTGATGTAAATGTGTGTTAGTGTACCTGTTTATTTTCAGTGTTTGGTAAATTACTTCTAATAAGTAATTAAGTACTTTACTTAGTTTTAGATCAAAATTGAATTACTATTTAACCAAATACAATATCCAAATACAAAGGCTACGACTTGAAAGATTTGAAAACTCAAACAAATCTTGCAAATTTCTTGTTAACCAACTTAAAATTAATAAAGAGAAATCAACAATCACTTCCGTCAATGACCAAACAGGAGATGTCACTCATGATCCGGTCAAAATCAATATCCCATTAAAAGACTTTTATAAAAATGTATAGACATTACAGATTAACCCATCAGAGCAAACCATCAACTCCTTTCTTGATAAAATAAACCTACCCAGATTAAATGAAGATCAGATGACAAACTTAGACTCAGCGGTCTCGCTGTCTGAACTTCATTACGCACTGTCACTAATGCCTAATGGTAAAGCACCAGGATCCGATGGCTTTTATAAAAAAAAAATTTGGGAATAGCTGACACCAGCGTTTTATGAAATGGTAACATTTATCATGGAAAGCCATACAATGCCACCTAACATGAACTCTGCTAACATAATTTTCCTCCTAAAACCAGACAAAGATCCTATGAGCCCGGTCGACTTCCGGTATGGAGTGAGAGCTGCAACACGCGTGCTCAACCTGCTCCGCATGGGCATTTCAAAAACTTGAACCTTATCAACCTGTAGACACCCTCCTGATCCCACATTTGGTGACTGAACTGCTTTTCAAATTATTCCAGATAAACCTATTGTAAAAATGTTGAAGCCGAAAACCAGACAAACTGACAAAGAAGGGCCAAACCCTGGCCTAGCAGCTGCTGGTGCTAATTCAGCCCTGGAAGACATCACAGCTCTGCTGGAGCGACATAAAGAGGCCCTTTCCACTTAGTTTAAGTCCTCATTTGAAACTTTCGCCACGAAACTGGCCAACATAGAGGCTTCTATCGTTGTTCACGGTGATCGTATTACGTCTTTGGAGGACAACGCTGGAGCAGTTGAACAACGTCTTACAGACGTGGAGAAACAGTGCAGCGCGCTGAAAAAAGACAATGATCCGCTCCGATCAAAGGTGGCGGACCTGGAGGGGCGCAGCAGGCGCTCCAACATTCGCCTTGTTGGCCTACCTGAGAACATGGAAGGCCCTCGTCCAAGTGTGTTCTTCTCACAGCTCCTCAGTGACGTTTTTGGTCCGGACATTCTCCCTACACCTCCAGAGATTGACCGAGCTCATCGAGTACCTGGGGCCAAGCCGCTGCGGGGAGCCAAACCGCGGCCTGTGATTCTCTGTCTACACCGTTTCCAGGTGAAGGATTTAATTATCCGCGAGGCCCGTAAGAGGAAGGATTTATCCTACAAGGAACACGCAATCCGTCTCTACGATGACTACAGTCCAGACGTTTTGAAACTCCGTAATGAGTACCGCGCTGCCATGCCTGAGCTGTATGAGAGAGGATACCGACTATCCTTACTTTTCCCAGCCAAACTGCGCATCACCTTGCCGGACGGAGAGAAAAAGTGGTTTGCATCGGCAGCAGCGGCTGAAAAGTTTGTACAGGACAGACGCAACATCTCCTAAACAGAGGTGAAAACGTTTTGCATTATTTGGACAAATATAAATGTGTGCCTAATCTGAGCATTTTACTGATTGGCTCCAAAGTGTGATTTGAGTTGATGTTAAAAAAAAAAAAAAAAAAAGCTAAGCTGCAAACAGGCAGTGTTTTATTTTTTTTTATATCACAGGTCTGTGGTTGAATAAGGTTATTTTCTTGAAACTGAATTGCTCTTATATTTTTGTAGCCCCATTGTGGTAGCAGGGAGTTAGGATTAAGGAAGTATTAAAATATGCTGATAATTATATCAGAGGGTTGGTTGTTACCTTTTGTAACAACTGTTTTTTCTTTTTCAGTTTTGTTGTGTTTTTGTCATTTTTGTTGTTATTATTTTTTCTGTGCTACTTCTCCTGTAAAGTTTATTAATATCAGAGTATTGGGGCCAGAATCATTTCACTCAAACATAGGATATGCTGGGTCCTAATGCCCCACCGGCTCCTGGAGGAGCCTTACGGTTTGTTAGTTGGAATGTGAAGGGATTGAATTCTCCAATTAAAAGAAAAAAGGTCATCAGTCATTTAAAACAGCTAAACACAAAGATTGCATTCTTGCAGGAAACTCATCTGAAAGCAGCTGATCACTTGAAGATGCGATTTGGGTGGGTTGGGCAACTTTATCACTCATCATTTAACAGTAAAGCCAGAGGTGTGGCTGTTCTTGTCCATAAATCAGTTCCATTTTCTGTCCCTGAGGTAATATCAGACCCCAATGGTCGTTACATTATAGTTTCAGGCAGAATTTGTGGTAAGAGTCTCACATTAGTGAATGTCTACGGTCCAAACTTTGACAGTGAGGAATTTTTTAAGAAACTTTTCCTTTCCATTCCTAATTTAAACAGCAGCCAGCTTGTAATGGGAGGTGATTTTAACTGTTGCCTTAACCCAACACTGGATCGTTCCTCACCTAAGCCTTATTCTGTGTCCAAATCCTCTAAAGCCATACAACTGTTCATGTCACAATATGGTGTCACAGATGTCTGGCGTCATTTTAATCCAAATGTTAAGCATTTCTCCTTTTTCTCGCCGGTGCACAGTTCCTTCTCTAGAATAGATTTTTTCCTCATTGATAATAATTTGCTCTCTGCTGTCAATTACTGCGAATACACCCCCATAGTAATATCAGACCATTCACCTGTTACGCTTGATATTTCCCCCCCAGGCAACTCTTTGTCACGGTCTCCATGGCGCTTTAACCCACTGCTTCTCAAAGACACAGACTTTGTTCAGTTTATTAGTGAACGTATAGACCTTTACATTTTTACTAACAATACACCAGATTTCAATTTGGGAAGCATGTAAAGCATTTCTGAGAGGGGAAATAATATCATACAGTGCCTATAAAAATAAAATAGCCTCACAAAAGAGCCGTGATCTTTATTCTGTCATATCGGAACTGCAAAATAAATGTGCAGAATCCCCCAGTGCTGATCTATCTAAGGAATTGCTTATAAAAAAGGCAGAATTTGACTCGATAGCCACCGACGAGGCAGTCCAATTAATACTCAGGACCCGTTATAGCTATTATGAGTTCGGAGATAAGCCTAATAAAATACTCTCACACCAGATTAGACAGTCAACAGCAGCTCAAAATATTACCGAACTCTCTACCTCTGATGGACTCATACTTAATCCTCAAACTATCAATGACACATTTAGGGATTTTTATTCTGCTCTATACACTTAAGAAAGTTTTCCTGATGAAAAACGTTATGAAGATTTCTTTTCACATCTTAATATTCCGACAGTTGAAGCAGATGTAGCTGCTCAATTGGATAAGCCTTTCACTGCTGAAGAACTAAAGAATGCTGTCATGTCTATGCAGAGTGGGAAAAGCCCCGGACCGGATGGGTTCCCATCTGAATTTTTTAAGGTTTTTTTGGATAAATTATCCCCTCTAATGCTAAACATGTTACAGACTTCAGCTGATATTGGTGCTTTACCGGCAACTTTGCGACAGGCCACAATCTCGCTTATTCTAAAGAAGGATAAAGATCCCAGATGCTGCAGCAGTTATAGGCCTATATCTCTGCTGTGTGCGGATGTTAAAATTTTAGCAAAACTGCTAGCAAAACGCTTAGAGCCGATAATGCCCACATTAATCAGTCCTGACCAAACTGGCTTTATTAAAACCAGACATTCATATCACAACATTAGGCGACTTATGAATATTTTATACTGCACCTCTTCAACTGGCACCCCTGAAATGGTAATCTCTATGGATGCTGAAAAGGCTTTTGATCGGGTTGAGTGGTCTTACTTGTTTTATACTCTGAGACGCTTTGGCTTTGGCTCTAAATTCCTGTCATGGATCAAATTACTGTACACATCGCCTACGGCACGTGTTCGCACTAATAACGACTACTCAGAATACTTCCCCTTGGGCCGTGGAACTAGACAGGGCTGTCCTCTTTCTCCTCTTTTATTTACGCTAGCCATTGAACCACTTGCGGCGGCCATAAGAACTAGCTCTATGTGTGGTATCTTGAGGGGCGGTGTAGATCATAAAGTAGCCTTATATGCAGATGACCTTTTATTATTTATTTCAGATCCAACTGTCTCAATGCCATCAGTTTTAGCTCTGCTGCGGGAGTTTTGTCAGATCTCTGGCTACAAATTAAACCTAAATAAAAGTGAACTTTTTCCCATCAATCCGGAGGCCATGGCCTACCCCCCCTCAGACTTACCTTTTAAAATCTCTCCATCTGTCATTAGGTATCTAGGCGTTCAAGTGACTAAGGAATTTTCTGATCTTTTCAAAACCAACTTTATCCCATTACTGGATCAAATTAATTGTGACTTACAGCGCTGGTCTATGCTGCCATTATCCCTTGCAGGCAGAATAAGCTGCATTAAAATGAATGTGCTGCCTAAATTTCTTTATTTTTTTCAATGCCTACCAGTATTTATCCCAAATCAATTTTTCAGGTCCCTTGACAACTCTATTGCCCAATTTCTATGGGGAAAAAAGCCTCCAAGGATGAGAAAAAACATATTACAGAAAAGCAAAGATAATGGTGGCCTCTCCTTACCAAACTTTTTATTTTATTATTGGGCTGCAAATATCCGAACAATATTATTTTGGTGTCATAGTCACATTGTTAAGCAAGTCTGGTCACTAATAGAGGAATCATCTTGTATATTTGCATCTGCTACTTTATTCTCTCTTCTGTGTCTGCCTGTTAAATTTTCTCTCACATCTTATACCGATAACATCATAGTTAAGCATTGTTTAAAGATATGGACTCAACTTAAACAGCACCTTGGAATTCAAAAAATCTCTCTCATGTCCCCACTCCATCTTAACCCTTTGTTTCCTCCATCATCTACAGATAAGACTTTTGCCCTGTGGAGAAGTCGTGGCTTAGTTTCAGTAAAAGACTTTTACATAGATGGAACTTTAGCTCCGTTTGAGTTATTAGCTAAAAACTTTAACCTGCCCAACACTCATTTCTTTAGATATCTGCAGGCTCGTCATTTTATCTGTCGTCATTTCCCTGACCCTTCCAGTACCCCAACAGCCACTATGATTGACACTCATGGGGATCAACCCCTCTCTGAAGGGTACAATATCAAAAATTTATAACCTTTTACTATCCACCCTTGCTTCGTCATCTGACCATCTACGTGCGACTTGGTCAGAAGAGCTTCATGTAGACATAAATGATGATCAGTGGAGATCTGTGCTAGGGCGAATTCACTCCTCATCAATATGCGCCCGGCACTGTATCATTCAATGTAAGGTGGTTCATAGAGCTCATTGGTCTAGAAGCAGACTTGCCAGAGTTTTTCCAGGCACTGATCCTAACTGTGTAAAATGTAATCTAGGCCCTGCAAATCTTACTCATATGTTTTTGACATGCCCGTCGCTTTCTGACTTCTGGGACTCTGTATTTGATTCTTTATCCTCTGTCTGTAACGTCAAAGTACACCGTTCCCCAATGACAGCCCTTTTTGGTATACTTCCGGACAATCACTCTCTCCCTCCTTGGTTAGAGGACCTTATTGTCTTTCTGACATTACTTGCCCGTCGGACTATCTTGATGCACTGGAAAGACCTTCGCCCACCCACTCACTCAAAGTGGATAAAAGACTCTCTTTCTTTTATTAAGCTGGAAAAAATCAGACATTGTTTAAATGGTACTACATGTAGATTCTCTGAAATTTGGTCACCTTTCTTGGAGCATGTGATGTCCTTGACCTTGGAAACGACCCAGTGAACTTTTGGGTACATTAATAGTTGTGAGTTGTGCAGTGTCTCTGCTGTTTCCAGATTGGTAGCACAGTATATTGTTTTATTGTTTGTAAGATTTTGTTTATTCATTTGTGTATTTTTTTTATTTTTTTTTTTATTCTTTGTAATTGTGGTTTTGAATTGTTTGTTTGTTTGTTTGTGTTTTCTTATTTTGAAAAAATTATAAATAAATCACACATAAAAAAAAAGATCCTATGAGCCCTTCAAGCTATCGCCCCATTTCTGTCATGGTGGCCCGTCAGGATCCTCCCCCTCCCAGCTCTGCTCACGACTCGCAGCTGTTACTACTCACCTCATCTACACACCTGCTATTTAAGGAGATCCACCTCAAGCTTTCTTCGCCAGTTCGTTAACCCTGATGGTGCTCACCTCACCTCATGCCACGTCTGGCCCTCAATGCCAAACTTCGCCTGCTTACCTTTACCTTAATTTCTTTAATCAATGCAGATGTAAAATTATCTGCAAAGCACTAGCACAGAGAATACCACCATAGTCCACTCCCAGGAGAGGACCAACCAGCCCGCCTACCCGCCTCCCCCAGATCCCGCGGCAATAGACGGCCCCAAGAGGGTTGCACCAGAGCAACAGGAAGAGTAATAAACTAAACCCCCCCCCCCCCCCCCCCATCATATTGACCAGAAACACAATCGCAGCATCTGTTTTCGTCTCAACTTTGAGCCAGTTAGGAAAGCAATGTGACTGCAGCAATGAGGGCATGTCTTTAACCTATCCCCAATTCTCCACGTGAACCAGTTAGAGTTTTTTTTCAATTAACCTCTGTTTCGTTCCATTTAACCCAGAAAATGGAGAAAAAATACTTATGCCTACAAAACATAAGTAAAAAAACAATGAGGGTTTCTATACTCCAGTAATTATAATTAATTACTAATATTTGAACTGTGATTCATTACATTCCTTCTTTACTGACAAACAGACAAGAGCTGAGATCTTCTGGTGTTAGACATTATGTTACAATGTTACAATAGTGGGTCATTTAGGTTTGGACACAGGTCATAAATTTATGTACATTTTTGTTTCTTTTGAGGGTAAACATTATTTTACTATATTTGTGTGCTAGCAAAAATGCACGTTTTTACAACTGTTTTTGGGCTTCATGTTAAAAAACACAGATTGAACCTCTGTTGAAAATTAAACCAGGCTGAAGTTTGACCAATCAGGGAGTCAAATTTGGTAGTGATGTTTGGATGGCGTCCCTTATAATTTAAGGAAGTGCCAACTGTTTGAAAATTGTTCATGGAAGGGAAATTAATAGTTGCGGATTGTGTCTGGCACGATCTATATAACATATTTTTCATATATCAGAATAGAGCTGTGAAAGAAAAGCCTGCAGCAAGATTTTCAAGATTTGCACCACATTTTTTACCAAGCCTCTTCCAACTTCAGGTCGCTGTCTTGGGCTAGTAAACAGTAGATAAAAAGGAAGCCTCTCCCAGCTTGGCCAATATAAACACCATTGGCTAAATGAATCATGTAGCTGGTTATCAAAAGGGCTGGGCCTCTCCAAAGACATACACATGTTATTGAATGTGGCGAGTAAAACAAGACGGGGAGTGTCCAGTCACACCAAGCCTTCAGGCAAGGCAATTTATTTGTATAGCACAATTCGTTCACAAAGTAATTCAAGGTGCTTCACAAAACAGAAAAATGCATTAAAATCACAATACATCATAGAAATAATTAACGTAAAATTTACTTTAAAAGAAAAGATAAAATTTGAAAATTGATTTAAAATTAAAGAAAGGAAAAGAAAAGAAAAGTCCAGATAGGACCTTTCAGTCATATACACGGCTAAACAGAAATGTTTTAAGTCTAGATTTGAACATGAACACAGAAGAGGCCTGTCTTACGGCTTCAGGGAGGCTGTTCCAGATTTTAGCTGCAGAATATTGAAACGCTGATTCCCCTTATTTAGTTCTGACTCTGGGAATCAACAGGAGGCCGGACCCTGAGGTCCTTAGAGTACGAGATTTCAAATGGCACTAACATGTCAGAGATGTACTTTGGTGCGCGGCCATGGAGAGACTTGTACACAAGCAGAGCTGCTTTGAAGTCTATTCTTTGAGGTACAGGGAGGCAGTGCAGAGACCTGAGCACAGGACTAATGTGATCATACTTCCCGGTTTTGGTCAGGACTCGAGCAGCAGCATTCTGGATGTACTGAAGCTGTTTTACAGCTCGTTTGGAGAGGCCGGTGAGCAAGCCGTTACAGTAGTCTAACTTACTGGAGACAAATGCATGAATAAGTATCTCCAGGTCTGGCTTTGACATTATGTTTTTGATTTTGGCAATGTTTTTCAGATGGTAAAATGCCGCTGATGTTACTGACTTGATATGGCTGTTAAAGTTTAGGTCAGAGTCCATGATTACCCCTAGATTTCTGACTTGATTTGAGGGTTTAAGAGACAGAAAATGAAGGTAGCTGCTGACACTTTCTCTTTGTTTCTGTGGGCCAAAAATAATAACTTTGGTCTTGTCTGAGTTTAGCTGGAGAAAGTTGTTCTGCATCCACCTACTGATCTATTGGAGGCAGTGGTTGAGTGAATCCACCGGCCCATATTCACCTGTTGTCAGTGACACATAGATCTGAGTATCATCTGCATAGTTTTGATAAGATATGTTATTACTGCGTATTAACTGCCCTAGTGGCAGCATGTAGATGTTGAACAGAAGGGGTCCCAGGATCGATCCCTGGGGCACACCAAAGTTAAGGTCATGTAGTCTGAGACGCAACTCCCAATTTCAACAAAGTATTTCCTGTTTTCTAGATAAGACTTGAACCAACTTAGGGCAGATCCAGAGATGCCAACCCAGTCTTGGAGTCTGTGCAAAAGGATCCCATGATCAACAGTATCAAAGGCAGCACTCAGGTCTAGCAGGATTAAGACAGAGACTTTGCCATCATCAGTGTTCAGGCGGATGTCGTTGGTTACCTTGATAAGAGCAGTTAAGACAAGTACAGTCTGAGGTGAAAGACGATGGCTTCAAAGGTGCAATTTCCAGACGTTTTTCAGCCGTGGCTTCCACTTAAAACTAACTTGACGCTAGCAGATGCTATCACATTGCTAACATTGCTATCACGCCAATGTTTTCCTGCAAAGCACGTATAGAAGTCCACTTCTACCCCTTCTACACGCACATGCTTCCGTTGTGGATCTGAGAAACACTTGGCTAACTCAAGTGAATGCCAAGCAACCAAAGAGACCTGCAGAAACTGTAACACAATTTTGCACGAGTGTGCAGATCTTTGCTGACACAATCAGTTAAAGTAGTTGAATTGCCAGAGTACACACTTCTGTTGGTGGACAGAGCAGTCACCCCAGGCAGAATAAAAGTTGCAGTGAACATCAAAGTGGCTGAAAGCTCACAGTGGATGAAACTGACTGTGGCTATGGGGGCTGCAGTCTCCATTTTGCCACTCTGCATACATGAGGAAAAGTTCAAGGGTGGTTTGCTTCATTAGCCCACTGTTCAATTGGTGACCTACTCCCAAACATCTATTCCAGTGATAGGCTGCATGGAGGCAATTGTGCACATACAAAACCTTGAAAAACCAGCAACATTTCACATTGTGGATTCTGGAACTGCATTCATGGGGAGAGACTTAATCTGCGCATTGAGGGCAACGCTGCATACTTGCCATCCACACATTCTCTGTCTTTACCCTCGGCTGCTCTAAAGGCATGTTCTGTCTCACAGCCAGCTGCCCCTGCAAACCTTTAATGTGCTGTTGGTTTCATGCATAAGCTGAAGGTGCTGCAAAAATTGAGATACCTTCCCTTTTCGGTGCAGGCTGCTTTGTCAGAGGAGCTGAACCGCCTCCTCTCAGCTGGTGTGATTGAGCGCATCAATGCTTCTCCCTGGGTCTCGCCAATAGTGGTCATACAAAAAAAAGGAAATATCAGAATGTGTGTGGACCTGCGAGAGCCTAACAAGGGCATTGTGGTGGACAGCTTTCCTCTTCCTCACATGGAGGAATTACTCTCAGCGCTAACAGGTGCAACACTATTCTCAACCATCGATCTGGAGAGCACATTCCACCAAGTGTTGCTGCACCCAGACAGCAGGGATTTATTGGCTTTCATCACTCATGAGGGACTGTTCAGGTTCTGCAGGGTTCCTTATGGTCTTGCCTCAGCCCCAGCAGGGCGGGGCGTTCTGCAAGGCCACGGAGCTGCGGGACGGCGTGAGTTTGCTTTTGGATTTCCACCTACATCTGTCCAGGGACTGTTAAATTTTAGTTAATGTCCACTGTGTAATTTTACTAATGCGTGTACTGCACAGAGGGTAGACAACGTTGTTCAGCTTGCTTGTGGGAAAGGCCAATAGGAGCCGGTCTTTTTGCCCCCATTTTTCTGTGAGTTTGAGTATTTTTTGTATTTGTTATGAACATTGTGTTTTTGCATATTACTGTGAACCTGTAAATGATTGCTGGCCTCTATTGTGTTTTATTTTAGAATAGGGCCGATGCTGTTCTCTTGTTGGGGATTTTCCTTATATTCATTCCACCTTGCATTTTTCTCTTTTATTTCTGCACAACCAAATCAAACCAAAATTAATACTGTTCCTTTTCTTTGGAATAGTCAGGAAATAAAATACCCACATTATTTTGGAACTGTGTGGGTTTAGCCCATTATTTTATACTTGGCCACATAAGGATTAAATTCAGGGATTGTTGTGACAGCACAGGTTATTCTTAATTAAGGGGGGGATGTTGTGTTCAGCTATTGTTATAACACTTGACGCCACTAGGCGGAGCAGTGAGTGGGAGATACGACTGAGGAGGGTAAAAGAAGAAGTAGTTATTGTTGACAAGAGCTGCTGCATGTTGTAGTGTGTTGAGCTGAAAATAAATGTCCAGAAACAAGATCCATTTTGTGGATGATGTCTGCCGCCGGCCACATAACATATCCAGAAATGTCAGTGGATAACAAATATTCATCTCAAGAAAGAAAATACATTAGTCCCTGCATATATAAACACAGGTAGAACTAATGTTTCTTTTCTTTAGTATGTTTTTCCATAGTCATAATGTGACCTTGTCACATACCTTTGCTGTTGGGGGTGTACAACGTCTTGTCGGTCTGGATGAAAATGTACCCGGACTGGAAGGAAACCATGACGACTTTTTCCAATGTTTGGCCTGAGAACACAGCTTCCAGGTAGACATACTGTTTTGCAGATGGATCCTTGCTGAAGTCTCCAGGTGGGATCTGAAAGTGGGTGGGGTCTGTAAGTGCAGACTTTGCTGTCACCACAGCATGTGAATATCTCCATGTACTTGTGTACTTACAGTAATCTGTCCAAAGCCTTGGAAGTTATTGTCATTGGTTAGGGTTACTTGTGTGGTCGCCAGTGTTTTAGCTTTTGTTGGATGGTTTTTAACAGAGATGGTGACGAGTTGGTTCGCCCCAGCACAGTCCTGGCATTCAACAAAGATGTTTTCTGGTGTTCCCACTCGCAGCAGGTTGGGGGCAGACATCAGGTTGCTGTGAAGCAGATATTAGTTATTGAAATATTTACCCTGCTACTTATTGTCCCATTACTGCTTGAAAATGTGCACACTGTTGTTTTCTAATTCACTTTTTCCTTTGGTTGAGAGGTGGGGGCAAGAAGTATGGGGTCTTTGCTCTGAGCTGCAGCTAGTCACTGGACTTTATACTACATGATCATTTTGAATAGGATCCAGCAAATAATCAATGAAAGCTTATCCCTGAGAATACAAACCCTTTTCCTAAGTGTGTCTAAAGGGTGGGGGTGGGGTGCAGCCTTATGATAACGAAGCAAAACAAGACATATTTAATATTTTAAAGCATAATGCTGGCAGCAACAACACTCCTAAACCTCACATGCTGCTGAAGTAACAATAATACATGTTCTAAAATCTTTATTGCAGAGCACTAAATACCGTCCACACACCATTATTTACAACAATCTGTAATCCTGTACATTACTGCACGATTACCTACTATCCTGTTGGATCCTGGGTAATCTGATAAAAAGATGAACTGTTTGTGTTTATATGAGTTTCTCATGTTTACGTTTTCATAAAGAAACATACGGTGGCCGAGAACCGCCATTGCAGCAACAACAAAAGAAGTGCT
>CM074490.1:12523803-12544505 GCA_037389245.1 Oryzias sinensis
ATATCACAAAATGTTTTGAGGAAATTGATTGCAACGAGAGTAAAAAACAATACATAATATAGATGTTCACATTTCTGGAGTCAAACCTCTGGAATTGTTTCCCAATGATTTCCAATTGGCAGAACAAAACACAGCATACACCATTGTGTAACCTGTTCAATAAAGCTTTATTAGAGGTAGTTACAGCAAAACAAAACTATAGTGGATGTCCCTGTGAAACAAATAGGTTGCATTAAACATTTCCTCACCATCCTGAGCAAGCACTAATGTGGAAGGCAGAAAGACTCTTTTCTGTTTTATTTGTTTCCTTTATAACTTGTCATGTCCAACAGCTGAGCAAACAAATGAGAGCTGAAAGCCTCTTGAGTTGGACATATTTTACTGTTACAAAAGAGGTATGTATCTTTTGACACTAGGTGTATATTGTAATTAACCCCTTTTGTAATTTAGGCTATACTTCATCTCAGTGAACGGAAAAAAATAGGAGGGGAGAAGAGCGTGATGTTCGGGGGGGGGGGGTAGGAGGAGGATTATAGAAGGGGAAGCAAAACCCAAGAACCAGCATAAGGCAAAAACATTTCTGGAGTTTCATCATCACGGTCAAGTAATGATGAACACTCGTACGGTAGCAGATAGATAACACACGCCCATCGGGGAAATCACATCCGCCACCCAGGCTAGGGCCAGCCAGCAGGACCCCACAGGGGCCCCCATAGCCAGAGTGCAGGGAGGCACAGAGGGGACAGAGAGTGAGGTGAAAATCTGAAAGAAGGAAGAGTCGTCAACATGTGGGCTATAGACACTAGGTATGCAATAGTCCTTATTGTAACTGATATATTAATGATTCAAAATCGGGCTTCTGGGTCAGTTAATGGTTGTATTAATTAAAACAGCAACTCCTCTTTTTTTTACCTGCGCAGAAAAGCGCTTTGGGTTGTGTGCATGAATGTTTCCTGGCTGTGAGCTGCATGTTGCGTGCGTTCTATGTGAACCTACGTGTGTTTTTTTCAGTTTGTTGATGTGTGTGCGGGATTGCGTGCGCACCAGTTCCATGCATAAATACATACTTACCGGGGATGCCTTGCCTTTACATTTACATATGAGGGGGGGACTTGAAAAATAAAGAAGAAAGAAAACATAACGTAACAAAGCAACAGAACTACCAACTCAACAGGAATAAACCTCTGGCAGAACCTGACTAACAATGGACAGTCATCTGCCTTGGCTGGTTGAGAGCAGAGAATATGTGAAAAGTAACCGCAGATCAGGAACACCTGTCTGGGAAACAAAAATACAGAGTGACTAAGTGAAAGCAGTAATTTTCAAACAAGTATTGACATATGTAGTGTTAGGCGTATAAAAAATATAAAAACATCACTGACATTTTACTTTCAGAGATTAAAATAAGAATAATCCTGTAAATGAGACTACACTGACAGGATGGGTTAAAGGAAAGATGTTTCCATGTCCTGTGCACACAAACAGCATTTCCACTCCTTGGCCTTTGCATCTTCATACTCTGCTGTTTCCATTGGCACGCACTGGACATGGAACCACCGGCTGCATTCATCACATTGTATCTGCAAGTCAGAAACACAAATGCCTAACTTAAAGAATGAATATTGTTCAGACAGCACTGCACTATTGTGACATCAGAAGTCCTTGCTAAAGACATGGTGCTGTACAATGATCTTACTGAAGGGTTACAGCACAGCGTCACTCACCACCAGGTTTCATAAGTTGTAGTTCAATGGCTTCAATACACTGATCACATAATTTGATAAAATTAAAGAAGAAAAAATAACAGACATCTCCTGAAGGCCATTAGATGTTCCAACACCATCCCCCTGAACTACCTCCAATATTGCACGCTTACCCAGTCAGTGTGGGAAGGTCCAGTACTTAATGTTGTGGCACACATAGCACAGTCGTTAGTCTTGTCGAACACTGAAATGGAAAAGGGACGTCAATCATCACTGGGAGTCCAGTGGGCCAAGATGGAGAGTTGCACCTGAAGCCTGAAGTAGTGCAAGAGCCAGTTTTTTTCGTTCCTGTGCCATCTCCACCACTGTTGTTTGGAACACAATATTTGGCGGGTCTGGGAATTTTTGCATTATCGACCGTGCCATCTGAACAAAACAGTACATGATATCAGCATAAGGACCTTAGTCTCACTGTGGGCTAATACAGGTGAGGTACATGTCCATAACACATAAGTCTTGTGCTACCATGATGGTAATTACACCACAACTGTTTCCATCCTGCTGACATGGGTGTGTCATGGTTCCCCCCCTAAATTTGATGTCCACCCAGTCTGTCCTGTTGTGGCAGGTCCTCCTCATGTTAAGATACTCCCTGTAATACATTACATAAAAAAGAAAGTCTACCATCTTTCACACAAATATTTTGTCAAAGACTTTACAAAAGTATGCATGAGTTTACAGGCATACTAGTCTGACAATTGGTGAAAGTGTACTCATCGAATTGTATGTGGAATGATTAGTGGTGTTGATGTGGGATTACCGAAATTTCTTTGCTGCATGATCAGACTCTGCCAGCTCTGTCGTAGATTGCACAGGATCGAGCAAGTAGACAGTACTTTCAGCTGCATTAATATACTACAACCAAAATAATGTCATGAAATAAATGCTTTGTATAATATTTCACATTTGGGCTAAGAAGTCACTCACCAGAAACTTCCAGTGTGTATTGTTGTAGTTAACACAGGATGCAATGGCTTTGTAGTTCTCAAAATTTATCTGTTTCAGATTGAAAAGGAAAAACAGTGGAAATATGCATTTATTTGACACCACAATACCACTGCATGCATATTATGCTTTGGCCAAAACGTCTTAACATACATGCTGCAGCTTCTTTCATTTACAATATCACATAGAACTGAAATGGTATTTACTTTTGCCAAGCTTTGCCTCCGGAACAATTCTCTCTTGTCATGCACAATCACTCCAGCCGTGTAGTGGTTCATGATGTAGATTGTATCTGACAAATTATGTTGATTGGCAGTAAGATGCAAGAGGCACTCGATGATCTAAACATGCATAGAGAAACCATGCCATTCAGCATTGGATTATATCAAGGTGATGTCCTCAACTAACATTTATATACGCCCCCACCCCCCCACTATTCTTTGTCCATTTGTATGGCCATCCAACGATATACACTGGGACCTGTGGTTTCTGAGGCTCATAAGATCAGTATTGTGCTAGTATCCAATGTCACCTCATGATTTGATTAGTTATTGCTACAAACCTCTCCTGTGAGCCACTGATGAGGTACAAGGGAACAAAGTTCACTGTGGTGGATAATGAGGTTGTTCCCTCTAATCTGAGAGGGAATGACAGAGACAACCACTTCCGTCTTTTGTCTCCTCCACAATGTAGTAAGCTAAAACAAACATATTTTGGTAAACATGTAGATGATCTGACATAAAGTATACTTTGCAATCACTTTCAGTATCAATGTAAGACATGCAAGGGCATGGGATTTACTGTGCCGATCACTGTGCATAATCTCACCTCAGACTCTGCTGTTGCAGAGATGGTTGCATGTCCTTCTCCCCTGTGTGTTTCTCCAGATGTCGGTGCAGCTGTTGACTGTTCCTGTTGTGGAGTGCATGAGTAGAGCAGTATTGCTTTTAGCAGCCACTAACCATTGTGATATCCCTCAATGGAACTGGTTTCACTTTCAGAGGTGTGAACCTCAAAGAACATCTCTACTTCGACATTGAAGCCACTTGCATGACACATGGGCTTTTCATGTCTGTGTATAATACATTCCAATATTGAAACAGTGCTTCAATTGCAACAACTGAATATTGGTTACAAGTATGCCATAATAATAAAGTAACTTCTATAATGATGTAATGTTAACAATGTTTCTACTTTGTGTTGCAGGTATGAAAAACCAAACATAAAACGACTTCATTGACACGACATAATATGTGGTAAAAGACTGGTACAAACCTGTGCTTTCTTCTGTGTCAATGTACGGTTCTAAAGGGGTCACAAAGACAAATACTAGCGTAAATACTAGCGTTTGATGGAGGGAACTACATTTTTGAGTGAAGGATATTCACAGGTAAAACAACAATATGAATTTTGATAGTTCCAGTCACAAGACTGTTACACAGCACCTCAGGTTCTGGCTTCTTGAATGGCAAAGTTGTTGCCAATGGTGAGACATAGACACCTTTGCGCCCCACTCTGCCTTTCTTCCATCTTTCAACCTCCACTCTATGGGACTTAAGTTGCAATGAGTTAATATTGCATTTGGACCGCCATGTAATGTGCCAATTCTGAGTCAAATCTTACTCTCTTTCTGGATAGCTCGGTGTCTGCATATTCCAGGAGCAGGGCGTCATGCATCTTTTGGTAAACAGTCACAAAGTCATCTAGTCGGCTCACAGATTTCCTTTGGAATCTAATTTGCTTTAGGTCCCACTGGCTTTTTTCCATGATTCCTTGTGTCCTGTTTGCCACTGTGAAGTTCTACAAAATATGTCTCTTGTTGGAATTAAGATTCTTCTATGCAGCCAGTCAAAGCATTCCATGTCGATGCAAAGAAATGCTTCCAATTTGATTAGGATATTACCTGTTTCCTGGTCTGGCTGACTTCGTTATAACGCTTACTGAGATTCGTGTAAGCCGGACCGGTACCGTGGCGCCCCAAATCTCCTAAAGATAATAAATGCATGATATAGGATATGACAGGGGCAAAATTATACAGTCAGGTTATACATAACATCAAGTAGATACAAACCTAACATTAATCCAGACCAGAGTGTTGCATGTGGGAGAAAATATTTCTCCAAACTGGGAATGAATCCTGGGGCGTAGTAAATATTGCATACCCCACAATGGTCCAAAGGTGCTCTCTGAATAATTTCTTGGAAATGAGACTTCAATGGAGCACTTCCCACTGCATGCTGAAAATTATAATCATAATAGTATTAATTAATGACAGCACATCTGGAAAATAATGTGGGAAACCATTATTTACCTTCCCCCTCCCACAATAGTTCCTGCCAAATAGGTAAAAGTCAGTGCAAGACCGCTTCTAAAGATCAGCAGTCTTGCACTCCTGTGTTTACGTCATTTTAGCACCACCTAGTGGTTTAATTCTCTCCCAACTTTAGTGATTTCTCTAGGAAATATGAATAATTACTGGACTCAAAGTGATTTAGATGGTTCCCAAGATGCAATGTCATTTGGTTTGTTCCGACATTCACGTTCCCTTATCATTTCCTCCCAATCAATCCATAACAGATTCTCTTAAAATTCATGTTATTTATCCATAACTTTGTAATTAGGACCACAGACAAATGCTGTTAAAGATCTCAACCCTGCCATCTTTTGACAGAGGTCATGGATTAACTTCTCGTTTGGGATAATTTTCAGATGGATGTTTAATACCTTCGTGGGCAACACTTCACTTAGTATTTGGCCCTCCACATATTTACCTTGCCCTCCACATATTTACCTTGTAGTTTTCTTGAGTGATGGTTCTGTCAAGATCAATTGTGCCAATTTCTTGCATCAGTCCTATGAGGTTCTCATAGTTCTTTTCAACATTTGGTCCAGAACAGGGACTATTGAACAGAGCAGTAGCACTGAGAAGAACCTGGTCCATCTGTTCTAAAGTGGATGAACATGCCAATAGGCCAAAGATGTGCATCCCAAGCTTGTAGTGTGCAGGAATCCTGAAAAGAAATGGATGGATAAATTGACATCACCATTTACAAACATTTATTTGTATACATGCCATATGATGCACTTACTGCTTTTTGCACAGGTCCTTGGCATTCCTCATGATGTGACTTAAACATCGATGGAGGATTGGCAGGTCAAATTGTGTTTTGGAATATTGACCAGTGATCAGCTGATAATATTTAGTCAACAGATCCTCTAGCGCAGTGTGGCAAGAGGTAATGGAGATGGAATGGAGTAGGACAAGGGAGCCATCACAGATAATCATGACAGGTCTCTTGTTTGCCCCATGTCCATAGAGTCTCACCAGGTCAGTCTGAAAGGCCTGCAGAAAATATGTGACCGATGCGGTGGTGTGGTCACATGTAACATATGTGGCTACTGGCAGTGGGGATGAACCCTTGGATGGGTTTCTCACCACCAGCTCGTAAACATAGTAGGGTGGACTTTGCTTGCTTTTTTTCTTAACGATGCTGCCTGTTGCGTCCAAGTACACTATATCCTCTTTGCATCTTTTGTAAAACACAGAGAGCGTTTTCTTCGACCACAACATTATTCCCTTGGGATGCAGCATCACTTTCTGCAGGACCTCTGTATCAGTGCCTTTCAGGTTATCAATAATTGTCTGGAGACTTGTCACTTCATCAGAATGTGGCCTTTCCTTCTGTCGCTCAGTCCATGATATATTCTTCAACACACCTGTGCTCACTGCATCATCCCTACATCCTGATTGTACTACAGGTGGTGGCAAACTGAGCATAGACTCCAAGTATACGCTCCGGGGGTGCTTTGTTTGCAGTATGCTTGCGGTTGTCTTTCTGGAATCAGCACGGACTGGCCTGCTTTTTGTCTCCAGGGTGTTGTGGCACACATTACCCCCTGAAAACACCACCACGGCTTTCAAGCTGCTATCAGTGACTGTCACAGCTGCCTTAACAGGGCAAGCCTCAAAACGACAATAGGCCATACAACAGAAAAGAGGTGCCTTTGTCGTTGAAAGGAGGGTTTTCACACAGTGGTGTTTGAACCCAAAACTGCAGTATGGATTTACTGATTTGAGACCTTTGGCTACAACATTGGTCCACTGCAGTCCATGGAAGCGCCTGCCTGACTGCATGCGTCTCAACTGTTGCCAGTCACTTTTACTGATGACGAAAAAGCATGGTTGTGCTGGCAAGGGGTACTGAAAGGTGTCCAGGTCAATAGTGCTGGGTGCAGAGAAATCTGAGGTGATCCCATTCCCATCCAGACTCTATAACAGAGGTATTTGTTACCAAAATGTAATTTATCAAACTGATTATTTGTGATACCCATTATATGACAACATTGAATTGGCAATTTTATGTTTGTAGCAACAACTACCCTGCCAACATGTGCGCCACAACTTGTTATTTAAATGGTGAACAATTTCTAACAAAACTCTACAGACTTAGAAACATTAAATTGAATGACATTACCTCGTCACCACAGGGTGAGGATTTGGATTCAGTATTAGAGTCCTCAGCCGGGTTAAGTCCTGACTGTGGAGTCGCATCAGTGGCCTGCAATCATTTGGTTAATCAGTGTTTCACATTGATGACATTGATAACCGATTTAGCAATGTGGCGATAAAGTTTGAATGGCAACTCATAGGTCAACACTAGGTCTATCTAGGCCATTATCTATTGATGAGTGTACACTAGGTAGACATACCAATACCACAGTCAATCTCCCACATATTATTTTACCGTGATGCGTGTGGCATCCTCTGAAGGGGTCTTCTCGGTTTAATTAATGCTCCCCACCAAGACATTTGTGACCATTGAATGTTCCTATAAACGAGTGGACAAGTATAGATGATGAATACAAGTTAATGCCAAACTATTACGAATATCATATATTTTGATGTTCTACAATTACCTTTGCATAACTAGTAGCAATTCTAGCCATTTTCATCCTGTTCTTAAAGGTGTTGGGCACTTGCAACTGCTTGCTAACATTTTCCCAGAACCCTGCTTCAGTGTGAACACTGTAGTCAGTGACACTGGCTCCAGGTTCTGTGAATGTAGCCACAGCTCCTGCAATTTCTTCCACACCTTTAGAAGTTTGCCGTGCCTTTTATGTGAAAACGAGATGTCAATATATTACATGTTTTGTTCATAATGTAAGGCACAGTGCAAATTACATTATGCATATGACCAATAAAACAAATAGCCAACTATGTTGTACTGCTCCAAATAGTGAAATATTGAGGTTATACAAACCCTTCCAAATGAGGAAAACGTACAAAACCTGTAAGCACAATAAAGTAAATTGACAATTGTTGTCTCACTATTGAGAAACACATAAATTAGGTTATGACTGTAACAGGGGCCTCAAACCACAATAATCATCCTTATAGATTAAAGTGTTTATATGGAAAACATACACACATTAGAACTCTTAAGTCTGTCACACTGTGCAACAAATTGCACACAATTAAAAACCTCATTATACACATGTGTGTGTGTATTGCTATTACTCATACAAATGTAATTGTGATTGAGGCAAATAAATAAAACTTCATGACAACAGCACTTACCCTTTCTTCATGATTTCGTAGTAAGTAACGTGATATGTTCGCAATGTGATATGTTCGCAATTTGATATGTTCCCACCAACTTGGCAATACCTAACTGTTGGAGCAATGAACTGAGGTGATTTAAAGGCTCCTAATTGTGTCCCAAGCCGCACCTTGTTGAATGACCAAGTTATTTGAATGAAGCTTGACGAGTACTGAGGAGTGGTTTCTTTCTAAATAACAAGTGTCTAAACAATGCAGATAAAATATGATCAAGAGAAGGTTATTAGAGAAAATTGGCAGAGAAAAGAAGATCTAAAACTGCTTTGAGACTCCAAAAGTGGCATTTTGGATACTTTCAATGTTATACTTTGATTATGAATGAGACAGCCTGAATGAGACTATAATATCAATAACTTTAAGTTTATACAGTAAATCTTCTTCAAACTTGCTGTGATATTAGTGAAGACCCTTACCAACAATAATCCAGTGAAAGTTTTGTGTAATCTTTTAAAAAAGTGACATTTTGGATACTTTCAATGTTATACTTTGACTGTGAATGAGACAGCCTGAATGAGACTATAATATTAATATCTTTAATTTTATACAGTAAATCTTCTTCAAACTTGCTGTGATGATTATGAACATCATTACCAACAATAATCCAGGGAAAGTTTTGTGTAATCTTTTAAAAAAGTGGCATTTTGGATACTTTCAATGTTGTATGCTGAATGTGAATGAGACAGCCTGAAGGAGACTATAATATTAATATCTTTAATTTTATACAGTAAATCTTGTTCAAACTTGCTGTGATATTAGTGAAGACCCTTACCAACAATAATCCAGTGAAAGTTTTTTGAAATCTTTTAAAAAAGTGGCATTTTAAATACTTTCAATGTTATACTTTGACTGTGAATGAGGGAGTCTAAAGGAGACTATAATATTAATATATTTAATTTTATACAGTAAATCTTCTTCAAACTTGTTGTGATATTAGTGAAGACCCTTACCAACAATAATCCAGTGAAAGTTTTGTAATCTTTTAAAAGTGGCATTTTGGATACTTTCAATGTTATACTTGACTGTGAAAATGAGATGCCTGACGAGACTATAATATGAATATCTTTAATTTTATACAGTAAATCTTCTTCAAACTTGCTGTGATGATTATGAACATCATTACCAACAATAATCCAGGGAAAGTTTTGTGTAATCTTTTAAAAAAGTGGCATTTGATACTTTCAATGTTGCCAGGCGTTGAATGAATGAGGGAGTCTGAATGAGACTATAATATGAATATCTTTAATTTTATACAGTAAATCTTCTTCAAACTTGTTGTGATATTAGTGAAGACCCTTACCAACAATAATCCAGTGAAAGTTTTGTGTAATCTTTTAAAAAAGTGGCATTTTGGATACTTTCAATGTTGTATGCTGAATGTGAATGAGGGAGTCTGAAGGAGACTATACATTAATATCTTTAATTTTATACAGTAAATCTTTCAAACTTTTGTGATATTAGTGAAGACCTTACCAATAATCCAGTGAAAGTTTTTGTAATCTTTAAAAAAAGTGCATTTTGGATACTTTCAATGTTGTATGCTGAATGTGAATGAGGGAGTCTGAATGAGACTTATAATATGAATGTCTTTAATTTTATACAGTAAATCTTCTTCAAACTTGCTGTGATGATTATGAACATCATTAACAACAATAATCCATTGAAAGTTTTGTGTAATCTTAGAAACAGGCCACTTTAGAAAAAAATGACATGACAGGACCTGATGTGCTCTTTTACATGGAGAATCTTTATTTCTGTTTCATTCCATCAAATCCATGCCATGCTCAACAACACAAAAAACACTCTTGTTAGTGTTCAAACTCACTTTTAGAATCTGTCTGATTGCATACATTTCAAACAAACACATTATTGTTGGTAGTTCATTATAGAATGGTCAGACATGCAACATAAATGAATAAATCTGCACATCAAATGACAATATAGAGCTGCAATTTCTCTCATTGATTTCTGAGCACAGTACATGTTATTTGATCATGAGTAACAGTGACATAGGTGATATTAGCGCTTTATACAGTCTTTCCAGCTCGCTGGGCGTGTGCACCGTAAACTATGATGTAAACGCGCATGCAAAAAGTCAGTGACGGCTGGCGTGACCGCACTTCCGCAGATGTCGGCTCACTTGACCGCGGTCTTTACTCCTGAAGTGGTCAGCAAAGTCCTCACATGCAGTTTGTGAGTGAGGCATGATAGATTTATTAAAATCTTTGTTTACTAAAAAAAAAAATCAATAGTCTTAAAAATAAAACCGGGGGTTGTTTTTATTGTTTGTGATGAGATTAGAAAAATAAAGTGTCCTTGCCTGTTTAACAGCCTGGTTGTATGTTTTTAGTTGATCCTTTTGTTGCAGGGGCCAAAAAAGGGAAAACTACCACAAAGCAGGTTACGAAGATTTATTAATACAAAAACCCCATCATCAGTAGAATAAATCTGTTGACTAAAAAAATGACAAACAGAACAGAGGGTAAAAAGTCCGCTCCTGCACTTGATTAGTCAATCACGCTGAGACAGCTCCGTCAGGAGCGGACAAACAAAATACAAAACAAACTTAAACAGGACAGCAGGGCACAGTATTCCAACACTAAAAACAGAAGAAGCACCAAATTAAAAACATTTGATAAAAAATTATTTACCATTTGTTTAAAATATACCTCTGCTGTGATAAAAGTGTAAAATACCTGGTGCGTCGCAAAACCTCACGCCCAGTCTTTAAAACCCCCAGAAAAGCAGGAGCTACCTCTGCCGTGATCCTGTCATAAAATAAAAAACATCAAGCACTGCTTAAAAACATCATCCACAGGTAAGGATAACAGCAGTCTTACCGCACTCTTTGCTCGAGCCAACTCACGCTGCTGTCTGAGCTAACCGGCTTTCTCACAGGAAGCTAGCGCCATAGCAACCACACGTTAACTTCCTTTTTATACCCCCGAACAATGGGTATAGAGACACCTACAGGTGACTCCCGTTACACTTTAAAAAGTCATAGTCGACTGTTAAATTAGTTTTTCTAAATTTTCTCTCCGCTCTCCTACAAATTCTCTTCAGATTTAAAATAACACCGTTTCTCCAAGGCGTCTTTGGATTCTGTTTCAAGATTTTAGTTTTCATTGGAGTGGCTGAATCAATGGCAAACTTAAGTCTGTCGTTAAAATCATCAGTCAGAGAATCGCAGGACAAAGGTAAAATCTGAGCAGGAGTTTGTTTTATATGTCAATAAAATGTTCTGCCACTTCAGGAGTTATATATCGCTTCGTCACAGTTCTCACTGAGGCCTCTTGCTGGATAGAACCAGTCACCTTAAAAAACACACAATAATGGTCTGATACAGCCAAGTCAACAACAGAGGACACACCAGCAGACAGGCCGTAGGTGATGACCAAGTCCAGGGTGTGTCCTCTGTTGTGAGTCGGCTGTGCCACATGGTGGGTAAAATCCATACTATTTTAAATATTTAAAAACTCGGAGGCAAAAGGGTCATTCATGTTATCAACATGAATATTAAATTCCCCAGTTATTAAAATCCTATTGTGCCTCAGAAGAATGACAGATAAAAACTCAGAAAAATCTTGTAAAAAACCGGAGGGAGGACTTGGTGGTCTGTAAAAAGTCACTGCTAAAATAGGTGGGTTGCTGAACATGGAGGAATGATGCTCAAATGAAGGATAATCAGTTGATGTAAAGGTTTCCGTTTTTAAACCTTGTTGAGCAATGGATGCTGTTCCACCACCTCTCTTACCTTCCCTTACAGAGAATAAAAAATTAAAATTAGGTGGAGAGGCCTCAATGAGAGTAGCTGGAGCATCAGTACCAAGCCAGGTTTCAGTTAAAAACAAACAGTTCAAATCACTGTCAACAATCAGATCATTAATTATAAAAGACTTGTTAGAAAGAGATCTGATATTAAAAACAGCCATATTCAGTGTGGCAGGTGAAACCAGTGATTTTTCAGTTAATTTTATTTCTGTATTTGGTGCTATGTGAATAGGACGGAGATATCTGACAGAAGGAATGGTTGACTTTGAATGTGAACGTTTGTGATCTCTGCTCGTGATGTGTACTGGAATAAAGGATATGGATGGAATGTGTGTGCTTTGATTGAACCGTCAGCTGGAAGGTGCAGTGGAGGAGAGGAGGGTGAGATCTATGTTCATCCCAAGAAGATGGGAGCCTTTATGGTTTGGATGTAAGCCATCTGGTTTGAAAAGGTTTGGTCTATTGTAAAATGCGGTGAAATTGTCAACGTAATGGATATTTAGGGAGTTGCAGTAACTTTTTAACCAGATATGGAGCTAACGGATTCGGGAGAATTTTGTGTCTCTGTAACGGGGTGAAGGTAGTGGTCCAGATATAATGCAATGTAAATTTAACTGCTGGATGTGATGAATGAGGTGGATGAAGTCCGCTTTCAAAGTCTCAGACTGCTGGAATTTAATGTCATTGGTACCTGCGTGGATTATGAGGGTTGAGGCAGAGGGGGGTTTACTGGTGAGATGATTGTGGATGTCCTTTACTGATGCCCCTGAGATGGAGTGTGTGTGGCACCTCTTGATGCTGACTTGCCGGATCATAGAGTCTCCCAGGATGAGAACTGGACGGGTCGCTGATCCCGGATCCGGTGCCCCATACCTGACAGCCGGGTTTTGCGAGGCAGCAGAATGCCCGACAGACAGCGATCCCGGGTGAAGCTTAGGAGGAAGATCCGGCAGAGGATGATGATCGGGCGAAATGCTCTCCAAACCCCGGAAGGGCTCGCCCAATCGCCGGGTAACCGCGTCACGTAACAGCCGGTGGCGCTTCACTCCTGCGGCGGAGAACGAAGGGATAGCGGCGGCGTCAGGCGACGGGAACGGCGCTGCACTACCTGGAGAGAAAGTGCTCCGGTGTGGCTCCCGCGAGGCGCGCCCGGAGGCAGTGGCCTGGTCAGGCTCATTCGAAGCGGGCCCGGAGGCCGCAGTGGACTTCGCTCCCCGATTCTGAACCCTGATCGTAGCTGAGGGGTGAACGGCAGGAGGCTCATTCCGATCACATCCGGCACCAGCCGTGGGAGATGGGAGTTCAGGAGGACAACGCTGACACAACCCCGGTCCCGGTGGGTCCTGTTGGTTTGGTGGCGGATCAGCGGGTCCCGGATCTTCACCCAGCGGGGCATAGCAGTTGGAGAGCGCCAGTCTAGCCGAGCAGGAAGGATCAGTTTTCGGCCCGTGGCTCCTCCGGCTGCGCCGTGTCACCTCTGCCCATGACAGCTTGGGTGTAGAGCTGAGAGCCGGATCCCTGAGCCCCGCATCGGCCTTCTCCTGCTCGAGGTCAGCTGGAAACCGAACTGACTCTCCAGAGTTGGGGTTGTCTGGGCCTCGGATCTCATCGGTGGGCTCCAATCTGTCTGTCACGCCACGTAGCTGCACAATATTGCTGTCGGAGCCGGTGGACTGAGCTTCAGCAGGCTTTCCTCCAGACCATGGAAGAGTCTGTGACAGGGAGCGACTGGTTTGGTCCACGATGACTGATTGCTGGAGGTATGTAATATAATTTGACTGTGAGGCTGAAACTGAGAGTATTTTATCAATCAGGTTGTATTTCTCCTTAAGCTCAGATCTTAGCCTTTGAATAGTGGCTAGAAGGTGGCAGTGATCTAAGTTGCAGTCTTCACAAACGACAGCTCCAGGAGCGTCAGCCATCTTGAGCGTCAGCCATCTTGTCCTGATAAACCATCCCGTCTAGGATCACTCGAGTGCTCAAACCCCTCCACCACGTGAAGGTGGCGGTTCACGGAGGGGATCCATTTAGTGTGTTGCAATTCTTTATGCGTCTACTTTTTAATGTTACTTTATTTTTTTCTGAATGAACTGAATTTAATTAAAAATAAATGATAAGCTTATCCATTTTTTTTACAGGAACTTTTTTTGGTTGGGTGGGGGGAACTGAAGTCCTCAGAGAAAACCCTCACAAACACAATAAATGGTGTGTCACCCTTTTTTTCTGTTTGGCCAGATTTTAAAGAATTAATAAATCAGTTCACATTTTTTATTGCCTGTGTTATTTTTGTACAACTAGAAGAGATAATTGCAACAATGTTTTTGTTTCTTCAATTCACAATTTTTTTTCTCTCTCACTTGTTCTGTCCAACAGCTGAGCAAACATATTAGAGCTGAAAGCCTTTTGCGTTGGATAGGTTTTACTATCACAAAAAGAGGTTATAGAACTTTAGAAGCCAGAGTGTAGATTTGTATAAACCCCTTTTTGTTGTATTATTTTTTTATTTATTTGTAACATTTAGTGTGTGTGGGGAGGACTACACCAGGGATCAGCTTTAAGTCCCTTTTTGTTTGCTATGCTGATGGACAGGCTGACAGACGAGGTAAGACAGGAATCTCCCTGGACAATGATGTTTGCGGATGACATTGTAATTTGCAGTGAGAGTAGAGAGCAGGTGGAGGAACAGCTAGAGAGGTGGAGGTTTGCTCTGGAAAGAAGAGGCATGAAGGTCAGTCGTAGTAAGACAGAATACATGTGTCTGAACGAGAGGGATCAAGGTAGAAGCGTTAGGTTACAGGGGGCTGAGGTGAAGAAGGTGCAGGAGTTTAAGTACTTGGGGTCAACAGTTCAGTGTGATGGGGAGTGTGGAAAAGAGGTGAAGAGGCGAGTGCAGGCAGGTTGGAGCGGGTGGAGGAAAGTGTCAGGAGTGTTGTGTGACAGAAGAGTGTCAGCAAGACTCAAAGGAAAGGTGTACAAGACAGTGGTGAGACCAGCTCTGCTCTATGGGTTAGAGACGGTAGCAGTGAGACAGAGACAAGAGGCTGATATGGAGGTAGCGGAGATGAAGATGTTGAGGTTCTCCTTAGGAGTGACCAGGTTGGACAGGATAAGGAACGAGTACATCAGAGGGACGGCTCATGTTGCCTGTGTTAGCGACAAAGTCAGAGAAGCCAGACTGAGATGGTTTGGACATGTTCAGGGGAGGGATAGTGGATATATTGGTAGAAGGATGTTGGAGATGGAGCTGTCTGGCAGGAGTGCAAGAGGACGGCCAAAGAGGAGATATATGGATGTCTTAACAGAGGACATGAAGTTGGCTAATGTTAGGGTAGAAGATGTCCATGATAGAGTGATGTGGAAAACGATGATTCACTGTGGCGACCCCTGATGGGAAAAGCCGATAGAGAAAGAAGTGTGTGTGGGGAGGAAGGGGGAAAGAATGTGTGGGGGGTGGAAGAGAGTAAAAGGAAGAAAGGTGAAAAAGTGGGGGATACAAGCACTGAGTTATTAAGTTATTATTTTAAGCTGTAACATTTATACCAGATCTGCTGGAAAGACAAATATTACATCAAAGGTGAAATTCTACCACAAAGATGAGCGATAAAAAAATATCTGCCCATCAATACACTGTGGGTGAGGAGGAGGGATGAAGCAGACAGGGACAGACCAGGCGGCAGCCATGGGGGCCACCAGGCGCAGGACACCGAGACAAGGGCCAAGGACGAAGCCAGGGCCCCCAGAACCCATGAGCCGCCCACCACCCGACCGGCGCCCCGTCTCCGCAAGCCAGCCCCGGCACGCGACCCGAGCAACCCAGAGATCGTGATCTCATGGTATTCAGTCTGCAGTGTCTGACGGTTTCAGCAGATCTGTCAGTCTGGTTTTTTCCTCTCTGAGCTCCTTTGTTTCTTCTTGCAGAGGTCCCAGCTTCAAGTTGGGACTTTTCTGCAGAGATTCTGGTAAATTAATCTTTCACCTCTTTCACTTCCTTGTCCTTCCTCTGGAGTTCCTTCTGCTGCTGTTTTAGTTCTGAAACCTTGTTTTTTTACCTTCAAATTTTTCTCCTTTTCATCATGAAGTTTTTCCTGCACCTCATCCGTGTTGGAAACCTGGAGCTTCAGCTCTGCAACATCTATGTAATCTATAACAATGATTTAACGTGGTAGAAAACACGCATTTATCTACACGCCACTCTTTATTTCCATAAATTGAATCACTTCTACAGTATTTTCATCAGTCATTAAGAATTTTGAACACATTTTTACTACTTATTTGTGCAGATAAAGTATATAACATGTGAAAATCCTTTTGCTGATCACATTAACAACCTACTGTGAAGGGATTTCTGAGCCATTGTTCCATGTGCAACACTTGCTGTTACTTTGTACCTGAAACTCAAAAACAAGTGCAAACAAAACCAGGAGCTGGAGGAAGTGGTCAGGGTTAGGGAAGTCTGGGAATCTCTACTTAGACTGCTGCCCCCGCATCCGGTCCCGGATAAGCGGAAGGAGATGGATGGATGGATTATTGAAAACATGTGTTTTATATTAAACGCAGTCCTTCGTATTTAAAGTGGCAGATGTGGCACTAAAAATGAATAACATCAACAAACAGCAGAAACCCACACTGTGAGAAAGACTCCACACTCCTGACTGATGTTCATGTCCACTTTATTCCTCATAGATAAAATTGAAACAGAACAATGACAACCAAAATAAAAAACAGAGGAACAGTTCTAATGTCTACTAGAAAACATGAATAACAAGAACACCAGACAAAAACACCAGTCTGGTTCTTTATCCGCCTCTTCCTTCATACATTTTTAGGAAAATCTTTTCCTCACTAAAATTGGTCTAAAAAAATATAAACTGCAGTTACTACTTTTTGTTTAAATCAATAATCAAATGTTCACTGATTACATAAAAAGTATCAGAATTAAAGATGTCTACAAAATCTTTCTTGTGTTGTCATGGTAACACACACATGAACAAACTAAAAATCAATTAAAATATTTTTAAAAATTAAAATATTTAAATTATCGGGATTACGAAAACCAAAGTGATTGGATGTGCTGCAGAGGTAGAGTGGTTGACCTCTGATCAGAAGATCACAGGTTCAATTACCACTTTGCCCGTCCGTGTGTCAAAGTGTCATTGGACAAAACTGAACCCCACATTGATCCTGGGGGTTCTAGGTTAGTGCCAGTGTGAGACAGCACAGCTGCCATCAACGTGTGAATGGGTGTGTGTGGGGGTGAATGGGACTGAATGTTTGGTACTTTGGGCTTTCAAAGAAGGTACATTGGCGGTATATTCCATATGTATATGGCAACATAAAAACAAAGCTTGAAATATTTCATTCTAAAAATCATAATTTCAAATTTTTCTTCTCTTCCTCTGCTCATGTAAACCCCATGTTTTTACTGCACAAGTTCTCTGCTCCAAGTTTTCTTGCGCTTAAAGTTTTTAATGTATCCTTTATTAAACTGTTTTAAAATGTTTTTCTCTTGTGAATTATCCCATGTGTTTTGAGATGAGATTTATGTTTAAAACTTTTGTCACACAAAAAGGCTTCTCTGCTGTGTGAGTTCTGATGTGTGTTTTGAGACTAGACAAATCACTAAAACCTTTATCACATTCTTCACAAGAAAAAGGCTTTTCTCCTGTGTGAGTTCTCATGTGTGTTTTGAGATGAGATGTTTGACTTAAACTTCCACCGCATTCTTTACATAAAAATTTCTTCTCTCCTTTATGAAATCCTACATGAAAAGGTTTGTTAGCAATTCTTGAGCTTTCACCAGACTTGAAAAAGGAAAAAAAATTCTGCGCTGGAGATTCTTTGTGTTTCTTAACCAAATCATCCTTCTTTGATCTTTCACTAACATCAGAGTTACACTGACTTTCTGACATGTGAGAGCTGTCCACACTTTGGACATGACTTCTGTCTCTTTTCTTCCTCTGATCTCTGTTCTGTGGGTCCGTCTCTTCATCTGTAGTTGATGTTGATTCTGTCTCCTCAGCTGTAGTTGATGTTGATTCTTCATGTTGGTTTCCTTCTTCATCCTGACTATCAGTTACATTGAAGCTCTGCTGATTGTTTAGATCTGCTTCGCTCTTCTCATCTTCCTCATTATTAGGAATCTCCATCAAGGTATCAGGTTCCTGCTTCAGATCAAGCTGCTCTTCATCCTGACTGATGCAGAGTTCCTCTGGCTCCTCTTTAATCTGTGGCTGTTCTGGTTCCTGTAGTCTATCTTTAATCTGTGGAAGTTGTTGTTCCTCTACAGTTTGTGGAGGTTCTGGTTCCTCATGTTCCACTCTGAAGTTCCACTGTTGGTTGTTTAGATCTACTTTACTGTTCTCATCTTCCTCATAAGTAGGTATCTCCATCAAGCTATCAGTCTCCTGCTTCAGATCAAGCTGACTGTTGTAGAACCCTTCTTGCTCCTCTTTAATCATTGATGGTTGTGGTACCTCCGGTTCCTCTTTATAAAGCGGAGGGTCCGGTTTCTCCAGTTCAACTCTGAAGTTCCTTTGCTGGTTGAAGAGATCTTCATCTTCAGTCACCCAATGCTGGGGGAGGACTGCAGAAACACAAAAAGAGACATTTTTATGTTTTAGGATTTTGTGTGTTGTTAATAAACACTATTGACTGATCATCTTAAAACACCAATTGTCTGTGAAGACTCACAGAAGTAGGATTAAAAATGCCATCTGGACATTATCATTTTCAAATTTGGAAACGTTTCACCTCTTACCCAAATGGTCAATTCTGAAATAGCGGGTAAAAGAGCTAGTTCAAATGTGCTCCTGGGGGAGGAGTCAGACCTGAAACTGGATAGTTTTGTTTACTTAGACTAAATGGTTTTAGGTCTTTAGAAGTCCTTTGTTCTCATCTGGAGTTGGGAAGACAGTGGCTACCCTCCCCAACCTGGTAATCTCTTTCAGCTGTTAATGACCTAAGTGAAACTGGTTTGTTTGTCTGGGACTGATTTAAACCTGAGACCACCAGTCTTATTAAGATAATGTTTATCTTTCTTGACAAATATGGCATCTTTCACGCCTCGCTCAAACCATCCTTTCTCTCTGGCTAAAACTAAAACCTTGCTATCCTGGAAGTAGTTGTTTGTGGGCTTCAGGTGAGGTTTACTGCAGACCTGGGTCCACTTGATGTCATGGTTTGAGTTTCTTTTGTATTGGTTTTTGCTTTCTGTCTTGTTCTGTCATGGTTTGGTTCTGTTTCCTGTTTTATTTTGAAAGGTCTTGTCTTGTTTCTTGAGTTTTACTTCCTTTGGTCCCCATCAGCCCTGATCGTGTCCACCTGTGTCTTGTCTGCCCTGTCTGTATTTAAGTCTTTTCTTTGCCTTCCTCCTGTGCTGGTCCATTACCTTTTGTCATGGTGTTCATGTCTCCATGTTTTTGCCACGCTCATGTTTCATGCCACGCCACGCCAAGTAAGTTTTTGTTTTTGTGTTGTCATCCTGCTCTGCAGCGCCTTTTGTTATAATTAAACCCTCTAGCCCTGAACCCGTTTGCCTCCCGCCTCTGCGTCTGGGTCCTACCGGCTCTCGAGCCTCCCGCACTTGAAACTTGAGTTGGTTCTGTGATGTTGGTAATGCAGCTAGAGAAACAACCTCTGCACAAGCGGCTTTACCAACATGACAGAACCAACTCAAGTGGACCTGTATTGGCTCGAGCAGGGGAACCAACCAGCCAGGTGAGGGGGCCCCCCTTCCGGCCAGTGGGAGCCAGACACTAACACCCGGGCCAAGGACGGAGCCAGGACCCAGAGGACCCAGGAGCCACCCACCACCCAACCAGTGCCTCGTCACCCCAAGCCAGCCCCGGTGCCCGACCCAAGCAGCTTCAGAGAGCTTCACTGCTTTGTAGAAGGTGACATACCTATGTGGTGGAGCTGCAGCTGTGGTTTCCAGATGACATCCAGCAGTCTGCGCTGACGACAGAGCTCCTGCTCGTACTGGACGATGGTTCCTTCACAGAGTCTGCAGATTTCTTCAGCAGCAGCAGCTAGTCGCTCGCTGATCAACTCTCTCAGAGACTGAAGGGAAGACATGTTTCCTGTTTCGATCTTCAGCTCCAACTCCCACAAACACCGCCGTCCTCTTCACTGCAGCTCCGATCGATCATCTGCTAGTCTCACAATCACAGAAAAAAGGTCCAAACAGAAAATTTTCTCCTGTTTGGAGATTTTCCTGAAAGTTCCTGTGATCCTGCAGGAGTCAGTTCTGCTCAGCCTGCAGAGCAAACAGAAAAGACTCTGGAAGCTTCCACATGTGAAACTTCAAGACTAAGAATCCAACAACAACATCTGATTGGTTGACTTTTGGAGGGAAAGCTGCAACAGTCTTCTGTGATTGGTTCAGCCGTCCCTGCCCCCACTAGTCCACTGCACAGGGGGCAACATTCCAGGGGGGGTTGGTAATCTGCTCCTTCTATTGTTTCTGCCCCACTGGCTCTTTCAAAATAAATCAAATCAAATCAACCTTCATTTATATAGCACTTTTTCGACAACATATGTCACTCAAAGTGCTGTGCATAAAATACAATAAAATTTAAAAACAAGATGACAAGACAAACCGTGCGACA
>CM074490.1:12545005-12570845 GCA_037389245.1 Oryzias sinensis
GCTGCTGAAGAAATCTGCAGACTCTGTGAAGGAACCATCGTCCAGTAAGAGCAGGAGCTCTGTCGTCAGCGCAGACTGCTGGATGTCATCTGGAAACCACAGCTGCAGCTCCACCACATAGGTATGTCACCTTCTACAAAGCAGTGAAGCTCTCTGAAGCTGCTTGGGTCGGGCACCGGGGCTGGCTTGGGGTGACGAGGCACTGGTTGGGTGGTGGGTGGCTCCTGGGTCCTCTGGGTCCTGGCTCCGTCCTTGGCCCGGGTGTTAGTGTCTGGCTCCCAGTGGCCGGAAGGGGGGCCCCCTCACCTGGCTGGTTGGTTCCCCTGCTCGAGCCAATACAGGTCCACTTGAGTTGGTTCTGTCATGTTGGTAAAGCCGCTTGTGCAGAGGTTGTTTCTCTAGCTGCATTACCAACATCACAGAACCAACTCAAGTTTCAAGTGCGGGAGGCTCGAGAGCCGGTAGGACCCAGACGCAGAGGCGGGAGGCAAACGGGTTCAGGGCTAGAGGGTTTAATTATAACAAAAGGCGCTGCAGAGCAGGATGACAACACAAAAACAAAAACTTACTTGGCGTGGCGTGGCATGAAACATGGAAACATGAGCGTGGCAAAAACATGGAGACATGAACACCATGACAAAAGGTAATGGACCAGCACAGGAGGAAGGCAAAGAAAAGACTTAAATACAGACAGGGCAGACAAGACACAGGTGGACACGATCAGGGCTGATGGGGACCAAAGGAAGTAAAACTCAAGAAACAAGACAAGACCTTTCAAAATAAAACAGGAAACAGAACCAAACCATGACAGAACAAGACAGAAAGCAAAAACCAATACAAAAGAAACTCAAACCATGACATCAAGTGGACCCAGGTCTGCAGTAAACCTCACCTGAAGGCCACAAACAACTACTTCCAGGATAGCAAGGTTTTAGTTTTAGCCAGAGAGAAAGGATGGTTTGAGCGAGGCGTGAAAGATGCCATATTTGTCAAGAAAGATAAACATTATCTTAATAAGACTGGTGGTCTCAGGTTTAAATCAGTCCCAGACAAACAAACCAGTTTCACTTAGGTCATTAACAGCTGAAAGAGATTACCAGGTTGGGGAGGGTAGCCACTGTCTTCCCAACTCCAGATGAGAACAAAGGACTTCTAAAGACCTAAAACCATTTAGTCTAAGTAGACAAAACTATCCAGTTTCAGGTCTGACTCCTCCCCCAGGAGCACATTTGAACTAGCTCTTTTACCCGCTATTTCAGAATTGACCATTTGGGTAAGAGGTGAAACGTTTCCAAATTTGAAAATGATAATGTCCAGATGGCATTTTTAATCCTACTTCTGTGAGTCTTCACAGACAATTGGTGTTTTAAGATGATCAGTTAATAGTGTTTATTAACAACACACAAAATCCTAAAACATAAAAATGTCTCTTTTTGTGTTTCTGCAGTCCTCCCCCAGCATTGGGTGACTGAAGATGAAGATCTCTTCAACCAGCAAAGGAACTTCAGAGTTGAACTGGAGAAACCGGACCCTCCGCTTTATAAAGAGGAACCGGAGGTACCACAACCATCAATGATTAAAGAGGAGCAAGAAGGGCTCTACAACAGTCAGCTTGATCTGAAGCAGGAGACTGATAGCTTGATGGAGATTCCTACTTATGAGGAAGATGAGAACAGTAAAGTAGGTCTAAACAACCAACAGTGGAACTTCAGAGTGGAACATGAGGAACCAGAACCTCCACAAACTGTAGAGGAACAACAACTTCCACAGATTAAAGATAGACTACAGGAACCAGAACAGCCACAGATTAAAGAGGAGCCAGAGGAACTCTGCATCAGTCAAGATGAAGAGCAGCTTGATCTGAAGCAGGAACCTGATACCTTGATGGAGATTCCTAATAATGAGGAAGATGAGAAGAGCGAAGCAGATCTAAACAATCAGCAGAGCTTCAATGTAACTGATAGTCAGGATGAAGAAGGAAACCAACATGAAGAATCAACATCAACTACAGATGAAGAGACAGACCCACAGAACAGAAATCAGAGGAAGAAAAGAGACAGAAGTCATGTCCAAAGTGTGGACAGCTCTCACATGTCAGAAAGTCAGTGTAACTCTGATGTTAGTGAAAGATCAAAGAAGGATGATTTGGTTAAGAAACACAAAGAATCTCCAGCGCAGAATTTTTTTTCCTTTTTCAAGTCTGGTGAAAGCTCAAGAATTGCTAACAAACCTTTTCATGTAGGATTTCATAAAGGAGAGAAACAATTTTTATGTAAAGAATGCGGTGGAAGTTTTAGTCAAACATCTCATCTCAAAACACACATGAGAACTCACACAGGAGAAAAGCCTTTTTCTTGTAAAGAATGTAAAAAAAGTTTCAGTCATTTATCCAATCTCAAAACACACATGAGAACTCACACAGGGGAAAAGCCTTTTTCTTGTAAAGAATGTGATAAAAGTTTCAGTCAAATATCCAATCTCAAAACACATATGAGAACTCACACAGGAGAAAAGCTTTTTTCTTGTAAGGAATGTAACAAAAATTTCAGTCGAATATCTCATCTCATAAGACACATGAGAACTCACACAGGAGAAAAGCTTTTTTCTTGTAAGGAATGTGACAAAAATTTCAGTCAAATATCTCATCTCATAAGACACAAGAGAACTCACACAGGAGAAAAGCCTTTTTCTTGTGAAGAATGTGATAAAGGTTTTAGTGATTTGTCTAGTCTCAAAACACACATCAGAACTCACACAGCAGAGAAGCCTTTTTGTGTGACAAAAGTTTTAAACATAAATCTCATCTCAAAACACATGGGATAATTCACAAGAGAAAAACATTTTAAAACAGTTTAATAAAGGATACATTAAAAACTTTAAGCGCAAGAAAATTGGAGCAGAGAACTTGTGCAGTAAAAACATGGGGTTTACATGAGCAGAGGAAGAGATTTGGAAAAATTTGAAATTATGATTTTTAGAATGAAATATTTCAAGCTTTGTTTTTATGTTGCCATGTACATATGGAATATACCGCCAATGTACCTTCTTTGAAAGCCCAAAGTACCAAACATTCAGTCCCATTCACCCCCACACACACCCATTCATACGTTCATGGCAGCTGTGCTGTCTCACACTGGCACTAACCTAGAACCCCCAGGATCAATGTGGGGTTCAGTTTTGTCCAATGACACTTTGACACACGGACGGGCAAAGTGGTAATTGAACCTGTGATCTTCTGATCAGAGGTCAACCACTCTACCTCTGCAGCACATCCAATCACTTTGGTTTTCGTAATTCCGATAATTTAAATATTTTAATTTTTAAAAATATTTTAATCGATTTTTAGTTTGTTCATGTGTGTGTTACCATGACAACACAAGAAAGATTTTGTAGACATCTTTAATTCTGATACTTTTTATGTAATCAGTGAACATTTGATTATTGATTTAAACAAAAAGTAGTAACTGCAGTTTATATTTTTTTAGACCAATTTTAGTGAGGAAAAGATTTTCCTAAAAATGTATGAAGGAAGAGGCGGATAAAGAACCAGACTGGTGTTTTTGTGTGGTGTTCTTGTTATTCATGTTTTCTAGTAGACATTAGAACTGTTCCTCTGTTTTTTATTTTGGTTGTCATTGTTCTGTTTCAATTTTATCTATGAGGAATAAAGTGGACATGAACATCAGTCAGGAGTGTGGAGTCTTTCTCACAGTGTGGGTTTCTGCTGTTTGTTGATGTTATTCATTTTTATTGCCACATCTGCCACTTTAAATACGAAGGACTGCGTTTAATATAAAACACATGTTTTCAATAATCCATCCATCCATCTCCTTCCGCTTATCCGGGACCGGATGCGGGGGCAGCAGTCTAAGTAGAGATTCCCAGACTTCCCTAACCCTGACCACTTCCTCCAGCTCCTGGTTTTGTTTGCACTTGTTTTTGAGTTTCAGGTACAAAGTAACAGCAAGTGTTGCACATGGAACAATGGCTCAGAAATCCCTTCACAGTAGGTTGTTAATGTGATCAGCAAAAGGATTTTCACATGTTATATACTTTATCTGCACAAATAAGTAGTAAAAAATGTGTTCAAAATTCTTAATGACTGATGAAAATACTGTAGAAGTGATTCAATTTATGGAAATAAAGAGTGGCGTGTAGATAAATGCGTGTTTTCTACCACGTTAAATCATTGTTATAGATTACATAGATGTTGCAGAGCCTAAGCACCAGGTTTCCAACACGGATGAGGTGCAGGAAAAACTTGAAGGTAAAAAAACAAGGTTTCAGAACTAAAACAGCAGCAGAAGGAACTCCAGAGGAAGGACAAGGAAGTGAAAGAGGTGAAAGATTAATTTACCAGAATCTCTGCAGAAAAGTCCCAACTTGAAGCTGGGACCTCTGCGAGAAGAAACAAAGGAGCTCAGAGAGGAAAAAACCAGACTGACAGATCTGCTGAAACCGTCAGACACTGCAGACTGAATACCATGAGATCACGATCTCTGGGTTGCTCGGGTCGCGTGCCGGGGCTGGCTTGCGGAGACGGGGCGCCGGTCGGGTGGTGGGCGGCTCATGGGTTCTGGGGGCCCTGGCTTCGTCCTTGGCCCTTGTCTCGGTGTCCTGCGCCTGGTGGCCCCCATGGCTGCCGCCTGGTCTGTCCCTGTCTGCTTCATCCCTCCTCCTAACCCACAGTGTATTGATGGGCAGATATTTTTTTATCGCTCATCTTTGTGGTAGAATTTCACCTTTGATGTAATATTTGTCTTTCCAGCAGGTCTGGTATAATTGTTACAGCTTAAAATAATAACTTAATAACTCAGTGCTTGTATCCCCCACTTTTTCACCTTTCTTCCTTTTACTCTCTTCCACCCCCCACACATTCTATCCCCCTTCATCCCCACACACTTCTTTCTCTATCGGCTTTTCCCATCAGGGGTCGCCACAGCGAATCATCCTTTTCCACCTCACTCTATCATGGACATCTTCTACCCTAACATTAGCCAACTTCATGTCCTCTGTTAAGACATCCATATATCTCCTCTTTGGCCGTCCTCTTGCCCTCCTGCCAGGCAGCTCCATCTCCAACATCCTTTTACCAATGTATCCACTATCCCTCCTCTGAACATGTCCAAACCATCTCAGTCTGGCTTCTCTGACTTTGTCGCTAACACAGGCAACATGAGCCGTCCCTCTGATGTACTTGTTCCTTATCCTGTCTAACCTGGTCACTCCTAAGGAGAACCTCAACATCTTCATCTCCGCTACCTCCATATCAGCCTCTTGTCTCTGTCTCACTGCTACCGTCTTTAACCCATAGAGCAGAGCTGGTCTCACCACTGTCTTGTACACCTTTCCTTTGAGTTTTGCTGACACTCTTCTGTCACACAACACTCCTGACACTTTCCTCCACCCGCTCCAACCTGCTTGCACTCGCCTCTTCAACACTTTTCCACACTCCCCATCACACTGAACTGTTGACCCCAAGTACTTAAACTCCTGCACTTTCTTCACCTCAGCCCCCTGTAACCTAACGCTTCTACCTTGATCCCTCTCGTTCAGACACATGTATTCTGTCTTACTACGACTGACCTTCATGCCTCTTCTTTCCAGAGCAAACCTCCACCTCTCTAGCTGTTCCTCCACCTGCTCTCTACTCTCACTGCAAATTACAATGTCATCCGCAAACATCATTGTCCAGGGAGATTCCTGTCTTACCTCGTCTGTCAGCCTGTCCATCAGCATAGCAAACAAAAATGGACTTAAAGCTGATCCTTGGTGTAGTCCTCCCCACACACACTAAATGTAACAAATAAATAAAAAAAATACAACAAAAAGGGGTTTATACAAATCTACACTCTGGCTTCTAAAGTTCTATAACCTCTTTTTGTGATAGTAAAACCTGTCCAACACAAAAGGCCTTCAGCTCTAATATGTTTGCTCAGCTGTTGGACAGAACATGTGAGAGAGAGAAAAAATTGTGAATTTAAGAAACAAAAACATTGTTGCAATTCTCTCTTCTAGTTGTACAAAAATAACACAGGCAATAAAAAAATGTGAACTGATTTATTAATTTTTTAAAATCTGGCCAAACAGAAAAAAAGGGCGATACACCATTTTGTGTGTTTGTGTGGGTTTTCTCTGAGGACTTCAGTCCCCCCCACCCAACCCAAAAAAAGTTCCTGTAAAAAAAAAATGGATAAGCTGATCATTTATTTTTAATTAAATTCAGTTCATTCAGAAAAAAAAATAAAGTAACATTAAAAAGTAGACACAGAAAGAATTGCAACACACTAAATGGATCCCCTCCATGAACCGCCACCTTAACGTGGTGGAGGGGTTTGAGCACTCGAGTGATCCTAGAAGCTGATCTGTCCGGGGCTAAAGCCGATGGCATGGTGTCCCACAACAGACCGGCTCTAGGTGACGAGTCAGACTAAGAGCGGTTCAGAATCCCTAAACTGGGTAAGAAAGAACAAGGCCCAGTTACAACACAAAGCTTGCAGTCAGGTCACCTCTCTGAGAGGGAAGGAGCCTGAGCTTGTGTGAGATGTTAGAAGGTAGCAGCTAGATATATTTGGGCTCACTTCCACACAGATCCGGCTCTGAAATTCACTGTACATAGAAGACTATGACCTCACCCAGAGAAAGGGCCTTACCCCCTACAGGGAAATGAAGCCAATTCCGTTGCAATTTTTCCATAAAACGGGTGCTCGTTGGAGCCAGACAACCGGGATTGGTCGAATTGGCCTGAGTCACGTTTCTAGGGCAACTACTGTCGCCAATCAGAAGTAAGCTTGCTGGACTCTAAACAAAAATAATAACAACAAAAGCTAAACAAATTAAAATAATTCATTAAATAAAGATTTTTGGCAAAAATTGTTCTGACGGAATGCATTGTGGTCTATATTCGCCGATCTAGTGAACATCGAGGCACACTGGTTCTTTGCAGTCTTCTGGGAAGTTTCTAGGGCACTGGATTTTGGAATGCACTACAAAATGGTGAACCCACTATATAGTGAGCAGGGAAGGAATTCAGACACAACCTACAGTTCCAAAATTAAGTACCATAGAAATTTCCCAGAAGTCTCGAAACATAAGTGTGCATCGCTGCTCAGTAAATCAGTGAAAAACTCATTTAACTTTGTGAAATCGATGACGTCGTATCCACCATAAAAACAAATGTAGTGAGCATAGTGTCCGAATTGCTTTTCAAATTCACAGCTATAGTGCCCTAAGAGAAAGGCTGAAATATATAGATTGTCAGTATTTAGGGCTTCAGGGGGGAATTCGGACACAGCCCCACTTTCTCTGTGGAGTTAGCAGTGATCGACTAAATGCTTTCCTTTTATATGCTCAACATGCACATCCATCTTTGCAAAAGTTTGGATGTTGTTTTTTAAGATGAAGATGAACTTTATTAATCCCTGTAGGGAAATTAAGTTGTAGTAGCAGAAAAGAACAAAGAAGAAGAAAAAAGATTATCCTTCACCAGCAGTTATTGAGAACTCAGCATGACTCAAACATAAACATTTCTCTTAAATCATAAATGTTCATTTGTTCTTTCAAAAAAAAAAAAAAAGAACTTGTGAAGGCAAACCCCTTACAGAGGCACAATACAACATTTCCAACATTCTTGCATGAACACTGTCCACAAATGTTTGTGATGTTTTTTCATGAATGCATTAGTAGATTTCCAAATCCCACTTTGTATTTGTATTAATCTTTTTGTGGAGTTTAATCCAAATAATTGTTTTGCATAAATCCCCCAAAATGTCACTAATGCATTTGAAGTAAAACTAATGTTGAATAAAGAATGTCCATGCAGATAGAACTCTCTTTTTCTGTAGTTGTCTAGATTACACTTATAGCCTCACATATCTTAAATATATTCATTATGTGGACGGAGTGCGTACAGGGATGTAAGTGAACCCAGACATGGAGACGTGATTAGCTATGCTTTTTGTTCAGCTTTTTAAAATAAATCAATCTGATGGCTAAACATCCTCTGTGTCTTCCATGCATTGTAATGAGACAAACAGACAGAAATGTGAAGGTATCTGCTGTAAATCCAAGTATTGCTCACATCTGTCTTTATGAATGTCTTATCATGTAGATTGTTTAGTGGAAACACTTTCTTCAAAAAGCCAAGGGCGCTTTTGAGAGATCTCCATCAAGAAGGCTTGAAAACGGTGAACAAAATTCACATGACTTCTTTAATCTGGAGAGACCCCATTCTAAAGGTAGTAGCATTCACAGAATTAATATAGATGGAACTATTTCAGAAAACCATAAAGTCATTTCTAACTATTGTTGTGAATTTTACCAGAAACTTTATACAGTAGTTCTAAATTTAGTCAAGTTTCAACAGATGACCATCACTGAAAGTGAAAAGGAGCAATGTGAGAGCATGATTACACTTGAGGAAGTACAAAAGGCCATAGAACAACTTAAATCTATCAGATTAGAGATCAGCAGCTTCTTTGGAGGCAGAGGCAGCTGTGAGGGAAGTCTCTGCAGGTCCAGAATCTTCTGATGGATCAGCAGCTGCTGCAGGTTCCTCTGGGTGGAAACACATTTCTGCCAAACAGAACATCTGTTTGTCTTTGTTTGGATGGAAAACGGAGGAAAAAAACTTCTTTGGAGAGAAATCTGCTTTGTTTCTTGTTGCTATGAGGTTGTTGAACAAATGTGGTCACTTTCACAGCTTCACTTCAAATGACTTCCAATAGACAGAAATTATACATTTTTAATTTATTAAAATAAGTTTGTGAAACATTTTTGATGTTTTTTCTGTAATTCTAGGTCTGATGTCTTCATACATGATGGCTAAAATAACAAAAACCAAACCAAATCAGTCAGGGGGGTATTCCAGAAAGCAGGTTATGCTAGCTCCCACGATAAGTTTGAGGCTAAGGAAGTTGATAACCTCAGCTTTCGGTTCCAGAAATGGAGGTATGTTTCAGGGTAGGTCAGGTTATGTTCTCTGAACATAACCTGGTCCGGAGCAGGTTTAGTTGAAGCTTAGTTTGTTTACAGAGAGGTGAGGCAGCATGGAGTGTCCATTTGAAGATGATTTAGTGGATGAAGAAGCTCAGATAATACTTTTGCCACAGAGAGAGGGTGATAAGACCACATATGGATGTTGGAAAAATATTTTTTTTACTTTGATCTAACTTAATTATTTGTTTCAGTTAAGATAAATCTTTTTTTTGTAAGTCAGTTTAAAAATTACACGTAGTTTTCAGACAGTTGTTTTACTTTCATTCAAATTAATTCAATTAAGTAGGTGTAACTTTGGTGCTGCTGTTGGATCGGCACTGCAAAGGATTGTGGGATATCATTCCCTTTGCCTGTCTGGACGGATTTGGGTTTAAGTGTGGGTTTTTGACCAAATGTGTTTAGTTATTTAGTTGTTTTACTGTGTTTTGCCATGTTTCGCCGAGTTATTTTGCCATACTGAGCTTACGTCTCTGCACCATGAGTGAGAGTGAAGGAGAGGATAATGAGTTTAAATAGCACCCCTACGGGCAACAGCTGCAACGACATTGACGGTAAATTCCAAAATGAGATTTTGAACTCCGTGCATTTCTCCCACCGTCTTTTTTTTGTTATAAAAATGAGAATATCTGCCGGCTCAAACTTAGACATTTGAGAGTTCAAGAAATATTATTAATTAAGATGGAAAAAAGATTAATTGAATTGGAGTAATGTGACATTTAGTTAAATAAATATGTAAATTTGAGTTGTATGAACAATTATTGAGTTTCATAGACGTTTACTTTGTCTGCTCTTTTTCTACACGTAGAAACTTTTTCTTTTGATGCAGCCGTGTTACTTTTTTGATGGACGTGTAATCTTTATACGCCGTCATTAAAACCTTAGACTCCGTCTCACTGAAGTATAGCGTTTTCTTTTTTTTTTTTCTCCACGCGTTTCCATGGTGACTCCAGAAATCGGCGATCTATTGAGAATGTCTTTATGTACCTGCCGTGCACGCCCATTAACCCAGGGTTACCAAGTCGAGCGTAATTACGCCAACTCATATCCGATCTTTTGGAACCGACATACCCAGAGTAAGCAAGTTCAGGCGGATTTCAGCCAGAGTTCAGTCAGTCAGTTTAACACTAGAACGCCCAGGATTTTTCACTCCCCCTGCAGCGTCCAGAGCACAGCCAAATGGCTGGGTGGCTCGAAATGACTAATTCAACAGCCTTCAATTAGCCACCTTTCATTTGTAAATGCAGCACCAACTACCTGATCATCTGGATGAAGACATGTCCTAGCTAACCACATTCTTTACTCAGATCAGGGTGGGGGAGGTTTTTCTGCTTCAAAAGAGCCTCCAAGCTCTGACAAACTTTGACTCCCAGTTTGTCAACTGAAAAACCAAGATGCCTTAATTTTACTACCCTGAGCAGACATTGAAAATGATCCTGGAGCAAGTCAACCCATTTGACTCTGATGGAGAAGAGATATTCCTTCAGCTGGACTCAGACTGATATTTCTTTTGATAAGATTTCATGAACATCTTGTTCTCATTTGCTGATTCTAGCAGTTGTCTATTCATTTATTTTCTGTGCCTGCTCATCCTGGTCAGGATCACAGGGGTCTGCTGGAGCACATCCCAGCTAGTCACAAGCAACTGGGGAGGGGTACACCCTGGATGGGTCCCCAGTCCATTCTAGGGCCACATAGATAAATAACCAGGCACACTCACATACACACCTATGAGAAATTTAGTCATTTAATTTAACCATATGTTTCTTGGACTGGGGAGGCAAAGGAGGCCTATTTGACATGTTTTGGAATTTATAGTTTCAACTAGAATTCAACACAAAAAATTAAAATAAACAAGTGAAACAACATATATCTTTACATTGCTGAAGGTTTTCATTGCTTAGATCTCAGAAATCAGATCACAGTTGAGGAGATTTCATTGCCATCAGAAAAGAGAGGACGACAGAGAGGAGACACACTGTGCCAACAGAAAAAGCAAAATATGCCACGATGTGGCTTTCAGAAAAGGTTGGGAGGCCTCTCCATCACAACACAATTGAATGTTACACTGCTGAGGAAGAGCCTACTGCTTTGGTCAGAAGTACGGTGTCGACTCGCTTACAGAGTTTCTTGTGTTTCCTCACTCTGAACATGCGTCAGACTGTGTGGTTCAGCATGAACGTCAGACAGAAGATGACAGCTGGTTCATGGCCCTCCCTGAACTAATGGGGTTCATTGCCATCCTCCTTGTGAGGGGGGGATAAAACTTCCATCCATGCAAAACACAGGATGCAAGATCGTTGGCAAAAATGGGAAATCCACTGATCTATAAAAACTATGGTCAGAAACCACTTCAAAGATATCATGCGGCATTTGCACTTTGATGTCAAGGGCACACGCATGGAACAAGTTGGGACTGACAGGTTTCCTGCAATCTCCAATGTTTGTGGGTTTGTTGTTGCCAACTGCATCAAACTTTCAACCCAAGCAAAATTCACTGGGAGCTTCCAGAATCAGTAAAAAACCTTGCACAGGTACATGCGGGAGCTGAGAAGGCAAAAAGGAATACCGTGTTTGGTGACAAGCTCCCATACCTGGCAAAGGGAAACGGGCAATATGCCAGGTGAATAGTCAGTACAAGAACAATAATGCCAGAGTGTGGTTTGTTGATTGCTACAAGTATACCATGTGGCAAATGCAGAAAGGAGATTGTGGGGCAGTACCAAGTATGTGCAGAAAAGTAGTGGGTTGAAGATATGACTTTGACCACATGATTTCTTTGCTTGAACATTTCAGTATTATGTCGGTAAAGAAGTGTCTCTTGTGCATGAACGATAAATCTCAGCCAAAAAGAAAAACCAAACTGTGGTGACCTCTTACTAGAAGTGACAGAGGTGAGGGGAAATAGTGAAAACTTGCGCAGCAACTTGGCTTGTCCTGTTTGCATGCCAAAAGAACAGCCTAGTGGCTGTGCTGTTCATGTGCAAACTATGTTGAAGGCTGCTCTTTGGGCATGTAAATTTTAACTAATCCAGCCACTTGGCTGTCCCTTGGACATTGTAGGTAGAAAAGCCAAATGGCTGCCCTACGGGCGTTCTAGTGTTAAACATGCTTCCTGGAATACCCCCCAGGTCTGTAGTTTGAACTTGGATTAGAAATGAGAAGGGCGACACCTTCTGGCTGTATCCAGAACTGCATCTTGTGGTCAGAAAAGTGTTGAAAAACCTCAATTGTGTCTGTAAAATGTCTGCAGCTTTTTAGTCTAAAAACATGAATAAAGTCTGGATTTGATCCTTAATGAATCTTCATCTTTCTTTGTCCTTCAGTCTTTCTTTCAGTCTCAAACACACTGGTTCATTTGATTCTAATGAGAACATGTGTGAGGCTCCAACATGGCTGCCTTCACTGCAGCTTCCTCTTCACAGCATGTGTTTGTGGATCAACACACAAACAACAACAGGTGCAGGTGAGGAAGTGTTGCTGTTGTTGCCTTTCAGGAAATCAACAGATTTGATTGATTGTAAATCTTCTTCCTGTTGGAGTTTGATGAATGGAAGTAGAATCTGTAGAAAGTCAGTTGATGTTTTCCATTTCAGTAAATGAAGGTTTGATCTGCAGATTTCCTGATCACTTTCTGACTGGGATCCAGACCTGATCTAGACGTGACTCATGAGGAAGCAAACAGCACAGAAACTGCTCTGAATGTTCCCTCTTCTTCACTTTCTGTCTGACTTCAACCATGAAGGGACTTGAACCCTCAACCTTCTGATCCATGAGGCCACATGGTCTGAGAGAACATCCAGGTCCAGCTGCAGGTGGAGGACAGCATCATCCAGCCGTCACAGACTGGGGGCGGAGCCTGGAGATGACTGCTGAAGGTCAGAGGGCGGAGCTTCATCAGGATGAAGGTGCTGCTTGGATTCTGCTTTGATGTCCGTCTGTTCTCAGTCCCTTCATGGCTGCTGCTCAGAGCTGTTTCTGGATGTTTCTGGAGAATTCATGTCTTTACTGATCCAAATGTGGGATTTCTGTTTTTCTTTGGACTTTTCTTTATTTAAGGCTTTTAGCTTTTGGAACTTTCTTTGTTTCTATGCTTTAACTTCCAAACGGGTTTATCTAAGACAATCTGATTGTTTTTCATTTGACTTTCTAGGAACTTTCTGTTTCATCTTTGAGGATTTGGACTTTTGAAAGACTTTTAGCTGCAGTTTCATCCTTTGAACCAGATGGATCTGAATCTAGAGTCAAAGATTCTAAGGAAATCCTGGATTCACAGACATTTGATTGAATTTCTGTCTGGATCAGAAACCAACAGCAGACATTTCAAGCCGTCATCTGTTCCTAATGTTCATTCCCCGCCATCATTGAAAGCTTTTGGAATAGTCCCTAAAGCCAGCGATCGGGCCGCTTTGGAGCATGAACTCATCACTCGGTGTCACGGTGGCAGAGAGATGACAGATCCCAAATCTGAGGCTGAAATGATCACGTCCTACCAGCTGCACTCTGGATTTGGGACCAAAAACCTTTGAAGATGTTGGAGCATTGTTGGAGAATAGACTGACAACATTTGTCTGGAAGAAAGATTGACCTTTGACCCCTCCGTGACGTGTTCCACATCCAGCTGCAGACACACCACTACAGCTCACATTCCACTTCTGATCCAGCAGTTAGAACCAGAGCCTGCATTTGCAGCAGGTTCCAACCCACTGACCACTGATCCACACAGGGGGACGTCCTAAGGGGCGGAGTCAGCCACTGGAGAGAGCAAAAAGGAGAAATGGGGGTCACTCTGGGCCTCTCTGTGTCTGGACCTTCAGAGGAGCCCCAGCGCTGGTCTTTGCTTGGATTTGTTTTAGACTTGTTCAGAGTCAAATGCATGTTTTAAGGGGAGGAGGATTATTTTGTTGTTGCTGTTTTTGTTCCTATTCTTACAATCCACTATATGTCCCGTGTTGAATTCTATTAAAATGTGGGAAACAAATGTTTATCAAATCCAAATCAATCCAAAAGCCTGGAGACTGGATGGCCGTGGTCCTCCCTTTGACCTGGACAGTTGTTGCCATGGCGACCTGCACACTCACCAAGCTGGAACTTAGAAGAAGAAAAAGAGACCAAAATGATTGATAAAGCAGGTTTTCCAGGGAAATCCCACAAAGTGCTTTCCAAGCTAGAACTAAGAATACCCAGCATGCATTTGGAAAAACTCATTAGCTTCTTGTGGAAAATGATGAGTCATTTGAAAAGCATTCTATGAATGCTCAGAAAACTTCCTCTAAGGTTGTGGTTGTTTGGAGAAGTCCTCCTCTTCAAAGAAGTTCTCCTGACCATCTTCAAAGCCACTTTCTGCTTTTTCAAACGCTACTGTTCAACAAAAACTTGGTTTCTGCCACAAAACCAACCTTAGACACTGAAACAGAATGAATCCAATGCAGAAATGGATTTTTTTTTTTTAAAGTTTGTTGAAAGTTTCAAATGTTATCCACAATGTTGTTGTGATGTGTTAGAGTTGTTATATGTTTGTGGCTTTGGTTAATGTTATAAAGGGCATTTCTCATATTCTGTACTTTGCTTTTGTTTGTGGCAAAAACACACTTTAGGAGGCTGCAAAACACTCAAACTGTCAGTAAAGGTTCTCATTCATCCAATAGGTGTAGTCTTGAGGTTGAGTCATAGCAGCTGGACTTAAGAAAATGTAAGTCCACTTAACATGGGACCTGTTAATATATTTATTAATCCCATACAAGCAGTTTATAAATGGCTTGTGAATATGAACCCCTATTTGATCACGCTTTAGATTGGGGGGCTGCAAAACACTTAATAAACTGTTAATAACAACACTGTTAATATATTTATTAATCCCATACAAGCAGTTTATAAATGGCTTGTGCATATGAACCCCTGTTTGATCACGCTTTAGATTGGGGGGCTGCAAAACACTTAATAAACTGTTAATAACAACACTGTTATTATCTCGTAAGGCATTTTATGAAGGCTCCATAAATGTGTTTATAAGCAGCTTAATACAACATTACTAATGCTTGTTAATGTCATAAATAGTTTATCAAGGACATTTACAACTGCTTATAAATGCGTTTATAAGCCGCTTAATACAACATTTCTAGTGCTTGTTAATGTCTTATAAATAGTTTATTAATGAGTCTTTTAATGTGTTTATAAGCAGCTTATTTGTACTTGTAAGTCAGTTGTAAGACATTTACAACTGCTAATAAATGTATTTATAAGCAGCTTACTACTACATTAAAAGTGCTTGTTAATGTCTTATAAATAGTTTATAAAGGACACCTATTATAAAGCGTTACCGAGACGTTCTGCCTCTTTAGCAGAGAGCAGAACGTTGATCTGATCTGTTGGAAGCCACTCCATCCTGAAGCTGCACTGCTGAGTTCCTGTCCACCAGGAGGCAGTGTTACGGCTTTGCCTGCCTTATTGTTCTGCTCATCTGTCAGGTTGGGACTTCCAACACACAAACATTTGACCTTTTCATTTCATAAAAAAGTTTGTTAAACACTTTGGTGACTTTCAGATTTATTAAAAACATTTTTTATCTTTTATTTCTGTAATTATTGGTCTAAACTTTTCTTCCTGAAGGCTGAACTGCAGCTTTCCTCAGGTCTTTCATTTTCTCCATTTTTCCCTAATTTTCTTGGCTTCCAGCTCCCCAGGCATGACCTAGACGGCGCCCTCATGTGGACGGATGAACACATGACAGAGGGGAAGGACAGAGCTGCACAGCAGGGACGAGCAGAGACCTTTGGGTCACGTGGAGTAGCAATAAAAACAGTAGAAACTCCAATAAAACCAGTAGAACCAGACTGGAAAAGCTCCAAAAGTTTAAAAAACTCTTGAAAAATGCAAAACTATATGAACTCTGAACACTAATGAAAAATAACGGGTTATTAAAAACCTTTATGGATCAGAACCAACAGAAATAACAGGTTGATGCTGGTCAGACGTGCACACACAGGACCCTAGGGGGGTTTGAACACCTGCCCTTTCTGCCTCCTATTCAAAAGTGTCCTCTTTGTTTTGAATGAACATGAATACATTTCTGTTCAGCTGCGTCCACACTGACCGCCTCTCTTTCACCGCGTGGATAATTCTCTGCTCGCCGTCTGTCCACAAATGTGTTCCTGAGCTTGACGCCGCCTGTGGGCGGAGCTTCCAGCTAATGTTTTCAGCCTGATGGCGACATGGAGCGGTGTCTGTGTTTCTTTCATTTCCACTGCATGAAGACACGGATGATGCTGAGAGGTCAGGTTTCTGGATGATGAAGAGTTCTCCAGAATCATGGGGAATCACGTCTCCATGTCTGGATCCTTCAGATTCTCTCCGTTCAGTGATCTTCTCTCCTGATGAGTCTGAAAGACGGACGCTTCCGCCGTCTTTCCGTCTCTCTGACCGACTTTGAAGGCTTGCTGTCCCATGTTAACCCCAGAGGAAAACTACAAACCAGAATCAAATCAGGGAGCTTTTTCTGATGGTCTCCATGGAAACCAGAAAGCTAAAGTTCAGGAGATGATCAGGCTGTCTTTCCATCAGCAGCAGCTCTCTGTCTGGCCGCCAGCTCTCCTCCTGGAGCCGCATAGCCAGATCAATGCTCCAGCTCCATGGGCCCTGCAGCAGACTGAAGGGTGAAGCCGCCTTTGGCCAGCAGCAGGCAGGACGCTTCCTGAAACCCCGCTGCCCCCAAAGGGAACCAGCAGGTGAAGAGAATGAATGGAAGTTCAGGAGAACCATGGATCCATTCACTAGATTGATGTGTTTTCTACCCGCTGTCACTCAAACCGTCACGCTGCTGCCAGACCTTCACGCCACCCACCGCTCAAATGGCGCCGCAGGACCTCAGATGGCGTCTGTACCATTGACTTTAAATTGAAAGTGGCCACGCCCACCGCTCATGTTTTTAATGAACATGAATACATTTCTGTTCAGCTGCGTCCACACGGACACTAAATGTTTCTGTTGAACAGAATGTTTTCTGATTGGTTTAGCCTTCTTTACACTCTGGATCCTTCAGGCTCTCCATCTTTCTGGATCCAAATCCTTCCAGTCACAACAACTTGCTGTGTTTAGAGGATCAGATGCAGAAGAGAATCCAACATAGAACCGGAGTCACACTGGATCCAGCTGTCAGGAAGGGGAGGAGCCAAAATGCAGAAACTGGGCTCAGAGGCGGAAACGTCAAGATTTGATCAATAAACAGAAACAGGAGAAAATCCATGGAGAAACAACGCAGTATTCTTTATTAACAAATAACAGTAACAACTAACTAATGACCTAACTATACAGGCATAGAATGAGTATGTGTGGGTGTCACGGCGCGTGTGTAACAGGACTGAGCGCATGCCACATGAGCGTGCGTGAGAGCCTTTGACTCCGATGGGCTTTAGGCAGCGTGGGGGGGGGGGTGTCTCTTCCTCCACGTCTGTGGCAGCAAACCCAGACCAGTTCCAAACAACAGATGATTTTATTCAATTTTATTCCAAACTTCCCACTGTCCCCGCTAGCCATGCTGTCGCTAGCTGCTTTGTGTGTCGGTTGTCGCGTGCCAAACCGCTGTGTGAAACTAAAGCTACGGAAGCTCTGGGGAGCCAAAAATGCGCCTCGTAAAAACTCGATTTACTTATTTTTGAAATCGCCCGTAACAAAAAATTCGAATTAATTCATTTAATCGATTTATCGCCCAGGCCTAGTTTCCATGTACAAAGATTGTTGTTTGTCTTCTCCATCCTTGTTTTTACACAGAAAAGTATCGATAAGAAGACAGGATTGAAAGCAGAATCAATAATAGGGGTACTATATATATATAATCTTAAGGACCCATCTCTACTAAATGGTGACTTGACCAAACAAAGTATATACTGCAGTATCTACTTTGTGTTTAAATATTTATTAAATGTTCACTGATCACATTAAACGTGTTAGAATTAAAGATGAATAAAAAATATTTCAACCATAATGAAGACATTCAAGAATTAGCTCTAATGACTCAAAAACAAACAACTCATTTCTATTTACAGGTACATCTAAAACAATTCATTTTGTGAAAAACTTGTACATATTTTGTCAGCAGTAAAACTCATTGTTTAGTATCATTACACAAAAATTAATATTTATTTACCATTCCTTTTTTGCTTTTGATGTAGAGAAGATGAAAACATAAAAAAATGTCCTAGAAAGTAATTAAAACGATCAAGTATTTAGAAAACTTCATTTCTACACATTAAATACTCACTTGAGCCTCCCTCTGAAAGAGTTACTGCATCTAAGTGGTATATCAGCCTGTGGCTCTGTGTACTTGAAATGAAACTTTGTTTATCCCTAGGAGTTTTAAAAAATAAAATTTTAAAATATTCACATTTTCTGAGATACAGAACCTTTTCCCTCCTGTAAAATAAAGTCTTTGACTGTGGTGCAGAGGTTGAGGTGTCGACCTCTTATCAGAAAAGTTTAGAATTTAGAAATTACACTAAATCCTTTATTACATTGTTTGTAAAGAGAAAGTCTGGTGAGTTCTCATGTGTCTGTTGAGATTAGATATTTGATTATAACTTTTTTTACATTCTTTACAAGAAAAAGGTTTTTCTCCTGTATGAGTTCTCATGTGTCTTTTGAGATGAAATATTTGATTAAAACTCTTTCTACATTCTTTACAAGAAAAAGGCTTTTCTCCTGTGTGAGTTCTCATGTGTCTTTTGAGATGAGATATTTGATTAAAACTTTTTTTACATTCTTTACAAGAAAAAGGCTTTTCTCCTGTGTGAGTTATCATGTGTGTTTTGAGATGAGATATTTGATTAAAACTTTTTTTACATTCTTTACAAGAATAAGGCTTTTCTCCTGTGTGAGTTCTCATGTGTGTTTTGAGACTAACTATATGATAAAAACTTTTATCACATTCTTTACAAGAAAAAGGATTTTCTCCTGTGTGAGTTCTCATGTGTGTTTTGAGACTAACTATATGACAAAAACTTTTATCACATTCTTTACAAGAAAAAAGCTTTTCTCCTGTGTGAGTTCTCATGTGTCTTTTGAGATTAGACATTCGATTAAAACTTTTTTTACATTCTTTACAAGAAAAAGGCTTTTCTCCTGTGTGAGTTCTCATGTGTGTTTTGAGACTAGATCTGCGACAAAAGCTTTTATCACATTCTTTACAGATATAACATTTTTCATTAGACCCAATTTCCATGTAGTCAGACGGGTTAGTAATTATTGTTGAGGGCTTACCAGACCTGAAAGAGGAAAGTTTCTCTTCTTTTTGAGATTGTTTGTATTTCTTACCCAAACTTGGCTTCTTGGGATTTTTTCTAACATCAGAGTCACACTGACTTTCTGACATTTGAGAGCTGTCCACACTTTGAACATGACTTCTGTCTCTTCTCTTCCTCTGATCTCTGGTCTGTGGGTCTGTCTCTTCATCTGTAGTTGATGTTGATTCTGTCTCTTCATCTGTAGTTGATGTTGATTCTTCATGTTGGTTTCCTTCTTCATCCTGACTATCAGTTACATTGAAGCTCTGCTGATTGTTTAGATCTGCTTCACTGCTCTCATCTTCCTCATAAGTAGGAATCTCCATCAAGGTATCAGTCTCCTGCTTCAGATCAAGCTGATCTTCATCCTGACTGATGCAGAGCTCATCTGGCTCCTCTTTAATCTGTGATGGTTCTGGTACGCCCTGTTGCTCTTCAAGTTGTGGAGGTTCTGATTCCTCCTGCTCCTCTTTAATCTGTGGAGGTTCTGGGTAACCCTGTTTCTTTTTATAATGTGAAGGTTCTTGTTCTTTCTGTTCCACTCTGAAGTTTCTCTGCTGGTTGCAGAGACCTTCCTGTTCAGTCATCCAATGCTGAGGGAGGCCTGCAGAAACACAAGAAGAGAGTCTTTTATGTGTTTTGATGACTTTGTGTGTTATAAAGACGAATAAAAATGTAAATAGTCTCAGTCAGAATATGTACAATATTTTTTTAATAAGTTTCTTCTGTTTTCTTTAGCACAGCAGCACAACATTGTGCTGAAAAACAAACCCTGCACCTCCCTCCTATGAGGAGAGCTGTGTCAGTCAATAAACTGACTGACAGTTTATGAAAACGCTGCAAAAGGAGCATATATAAAATTAACAATAAAGGTCCCAAAACCAACCCTTGTGGCACACCAAAAGTGAGGGATGAAGAAGAGGACTTAAATTTGGAAAATACAACAGAAGAAGATCTACCAGTCAGATAAGAGGAGAAACAGTTTAAAGCAGAACCAGATAGCCCAACCCAATTTTTTTGCCTGTCCAAATGGACATAACGGTCAGGGTCAAAGGCTGTGGTCAAGTCCAGTAGCAGTAGCACAGAGCATTTTCCTGCATCACTCTGCATCAGGTTGTCATTAGTGACTCTGAGAAGGGCTGTTTCAGTGTAGAGAGCTCTCAGAAGAGCTGGCGGAAAGTGATCAAAAATGCCATGACTGTCGAGAGCAGTTGTAAGTTTGTTAGCAACAACTTTCTAAAAATTTGGGCATGAATGGAAGATTAGAAATAGGTCTGTAACTGCTCAAGAGGGATGGGTCTAGACATATTTGAGCAGAGATGTTGGCAGCAGAGAGCAAGAGGATGACTTCAATGTGCCTACCAATCTGACTACCGGTAGCTTAGAAGGAGAAACAGGTGAGAAGGTATCTAAAATCACAGGCTGAGGTGGACTGGGAAACGAACGAGAACCAGATCCAGAACCAGAACCAGAACCAGCAGTGTGAAACAGAGAGCTCAATAACTTTTCTGATAAACGTTCAAATATGAACGGAAGTACCTCAATCATTTTGGATTAACACAGAGAGTAACCTACAAATGCATTTTAAAAGAAAAAAGATTGTTGTTTTTTACTGCCTTTAAAAGATGAATTCTCTCTTTGAGGTGTAAATGGAGACACAGCAGAGAGACGGATGCCAAGGGACGTTCAACAAAGTACATGCATCTGTAAAAATCAATAATCTCTCTAAGATTAATAAATATCTACATTTACAGTGGTGGACAAAATTTTTGGTACCCATTAGTTAAAGAAATAAAGTCCACAATGCTCACTAAAATGACTTGAAACATTCAAAAGTAACAATAAATTAAAATTTATTGAAAATTAAATAATCAAAATCAGCCATTACTTTTGAGTTGTTGATTAACATAATTATTTTAAAAAACAAACTAATGAAATAGGGCTGGACAAAAATGATGGTAACTCCATAAAACACTTAGAACTAATTGCGCAGGGGTCATAAAAGGCTATAAACCCATCTCTAAGCAGCTTGAAGTTCCTGTGACCACAGTGGCACACATTATTCAGAAGTTTAAGACCCACAGGACAGTAGCCAACCTCCCTGGACGAGGCCAGAAGAGGAACATTGATGACAAATTGAGGAGACGGATAGTTGGAACTGTATCCAAAGAGCCCAGAATAACCTCCAAAGATATTAAAGGTGAACTCCTAGATCAAGGTAAATCAGTGTCAGATCGCACCATTTGTCAATGTTTGAGCCAGAGTGGACTTCATGGGAGACGACTAAGGAGGACACCACTGTTGAAAGGAAATCATCAAAACGCCAGACAGCTCCCTTCTTCCCTATCCGGTGTGTTTTTGGGCTTTATCTTTTTGGGTTTCAACAGATTGATTGGTTTTAACCGAATGTACTCATACACCCGCGAGGTTCTGCTCCCAATCTGCAGATCCACTGTTTCGGACCATTTTCTGAGGACTGTACCAGTTGAACTATGTGACTGCAGTCTGCTCCGTACAGAGTGGAGGCGCCACAGGCGGTGCATGAAGAAGCAAAAGAGGGGGAAGCTTCAAGGCATCCGTGCTAAGCTACCGAGAGAATACCGAGAGAATTTAGCTCGATATTGCTGGTAGCGGGCTGCACGGTGGTGCCGGGCTGCACGGTGGTGCCGGTTCAAGTCCCGGCTGGGGGACGTGAAAAAACTACATCAAGGGGGGACCTTTCTGTATGGAGTTTGCATGTTCTCCCCGTGCATGCATGGGTTCTCTCCGGGGTCTCCGGCTTCCTCCCACCGTCCAAAAACATGCTTCATAGGTTAATTGGCAACTCTAAATTGTCCCTAGGTGTGAGTGTGAGAGTGAATGGGTGTGTGTTAGTGGACATTCTACCCTGCAACAGACTGGCGACCTGTCCAGGTTGTCCCCTGCCTTCGCCCACAAGTGGCCGGGATAGGCTCCAGCAGCCCCGTGACCCCGAAAGGGAAAAACGGTTAAGAAAATGAATGAATAAATGGCTGGTAGCAGTATACATCCCTCCCAGCTCCACCACTGTTGTCCCCTCCTGCTTCAAAGCCATTACCATCATCCCGGTCCCAAAGAAGTCTTCTCCCTTCCTGCTACAACGACTACTGCCTGATCGTTCTCACCCCCATTCTCATGAAGTGCTTTGAGTGGCTAGTCATGCATCACATCAAGACTACCCCCCCACCCCCCCCACTCTGGACCACTACTAGTTTGCATATCAGTCTAACCGATCGACCGATGATGCAAACTCAACAGCCCTCCATTCAGCCCTCACTCACCTGGAAACAAAAAACTCTCATGTCAGAATGCTGTTCATTCACTTTAGCTCCGCCTTCGATACCGTCATCCCCCAGCAGCTCATCCACAAGCTGGATCAGCTAGGACTCAACACCTCCCTGTGTAACTGGCTGCTGGACTTTCTGACAGGGAGACCACAGGCAGTTCGTGTCGGCAACAACATCTCCAGCACCATCAAAATGAACACAGGGGTCCCCCAAGGATGTGTGTTGAACCCCCTTCTCTTCACTCTGCTGACTCAAGACTGCACCCCAACATCAAGCTCTTCGTCAAGTTCGTGGATGACTCTACAGTGGTGGGTTTCATCAACAACAATGAGACCTAAAGCTGTGATGGTGTCAGATTTTTGATCACCGCGGTGATGAACCACCAGGGGGCACGGCGTCGCGGTTAACCGCAACCCCCCCAAAAGAAAAAAAAAGAAAAACACAAAATCCCCCGGCGACCGCATTGGAAATAAATACAATTAAAACATACTATTCTTTATTAACAAATAACAGTAACAACTAACTACTACCTATCTAACTAATGTACTATGTAGCTGTTGTAGATTGACTGTGTGTGTGAGCGCGGAGCGTCTTGTGTAGGACTAAGAGGAAGGAGCGCACACGTGTGTTGGGGGTGCGTGTTGATTCCTCTGCTCTCTAGCTGCATGTGAGGCTTCACCTGTGCTCTCTGGTACAGATATCTTCCCAGAATATTATATATTGCCCAGTAATAAACAGATTGCAGACACTTTTGTCACCTTTCCGGTAGCCATGAAGCCTGACACCCATGAAGAACGCGGGGCAGGAGGCTTATACAGATACATAACTTTGCGTTGCAAAAAAATAGTTCCAAAACAAAATATGTAGTGATACTCATTGAAATCTAACAGTGCCGTTCATGTTTGGTGGTACAGAGCGAAGGAGAACAATAATACCGCCCCCCCCCAACAAAAAATCCTCTGGCGCACTTAAGAACGCACGCAGCTTGTAACAGAAATGAATACAATGGAAATTAATAATTAGAGCGCAGTAAATTTGTCGTATTTCCTCGCGAGAGGGAAACTTCTGTTTTAGAATGAGGATGTGTGCTTCTGAAAGCGCACGCCTGTGTGTGTAACTGTAAAGGGAGCCGCGTGCCACGTGCAGTAGGAACGCGCACCGACAAGAGACAGTGACAGGCGCGGTAAGAGAGGAGAGAACAGTCTGAAAGAAAGAAGTTAAGTCTGAACACAGGACTAACAGAAAAAGTAAATTATCAGCAAAGATGAATTTGTTTAATGTGTTTATTATAGTTCCAATAACGCACCATATGCAGAACTTTAAAAATAAAATAAAAAAAGTGTGGTGATGCGGTTATCGTCACAGCCCAAATGAGACCACCTACAGAAGTGGGGTGAGCAGGCTGGCTCTGTGGTGCAAAGATAACAATCTCCACCTAAATGTGGAGAAGACAAAGTAGATGGTGGTGGACTTTAGGACTCACATCCAGCATGCTCCACTGATCGTCAATGTTTCTGCTGTGGAAAGGGTGAGCTGCACCAAGTTCCTGGGGGTGCACAAATCTTGTCTTGGAACCACAACACTGCATCACAACGCCTGTACTTCCTCCGCAAACTGAAGAGGGCCAGAGCTCCTCTCCCCATCATGCAGACCTTCTACAGGGGTAGACTCTGCAACACATTGTGAAAACAGTTGAGAAAGTCCTCGGTGTCCCTCTCACTGGCCTCTCAGACATTTATCACTCCCGCCTCACCCGCAAAGCCATCAGGATTGCAGGGGACCCCTCCCACCCATCCACGAGACACTTCAGCCTGCTGCCCTCAGTGAGGAGACTGCAAAGTCTCCAGGCCAGAACCAGTAGACAAGGGCAAAAGTAATCGGAAAGAATGCCTGACCGGAAGAAAAACACGTCATGTAAACGCGCCGTTCAGAATAGTCTGCCCCGATCAGACTCGTTGGGATCAAAATTTCTTCCCGATTGAGATAGGTGGGTTATACCGATTGTTGATCCGATCGTTGTTCATGCAAACGGTTCATTCCAATAGTGTGTCACTACTGCTCTGGTTTATGTCATGCATAGACGGCATTTCCCTCCAGAGAAAACTTTGGAGCTCAAACAGGACCAACCAGCTGCTCCTTTGTCCTTACTTTGTCCTTTTTCTGCTAGTCCTGTGTTCAGACTTCAAGGGTTTCTATGGGAAACCTTTTGTCATTCTTCTCCTTTTCTCCCGCCCCCTTGTTTCCACTGAAAAGTTGAATTGGTGATTGATTTAAAAAAGGGTCAAAGTTACAGCGCTGCGTGAATGGACCCCTTATGACCCCATAGTGGAAAAAAGCTCATTGTGAGAAGCGATGATCACTCAAACATGATTTTTTATCAAGTCTAAAAAATAAAAACAGATGACAGATCCAGTACTTATTGTTGTCACGTCCCACGTTTTACTGTCTTTCCCTCTGCACTATGGAACGTGTCCCAGGTTGTGGACCCCTGAAATGTTTTGTGGTGTTAAGAAGTTGGTGGTCAACAGTTCCTTGGATTGTTCAGAAAATTCTGACATAAGAAAAAATCAAAAAGCCACTTTAGTTGTAACTTGATCTTTTTCTGAACCACAATGTCACAGATTTCAATAAAATACCTCAAAATCAGGCTTTTCACAGCAATTATTACGTTAGATTGATTAAAAATAGATTCATTAGATTTATTAAAAACAGACAATGATTGATTAATGACATGACAGCTCTAATTACACTGTCATAGTTATTTTTTTTTATAAATTTTTAAAAGCTACATTTGATAAATAACTGTCTTAAAATCCAGAAAGACAGAAAGAAAAAGTATTTTGCTAAACAGTGAAGTGGAACTTTGTGGCTCTTGTTGGGTTTTGGTCTGGAAGAAACTGAATCAAATGGTTCTTTAGTCTTTCAGTGTTTAAATTTCTGAATTAAGCTGTTTTTCACTGATGTGTTCAGGTTGGAATCTTCTCTGTCTGCAGATCCATGAGCAGGACCCTGACCCTTTGGGTTTTAGCTTGAAATGTAGTTTTGGAAATAGAATCTGTCTAAATGTCGGGAATTGGAGACATGGAGACATCAAAGAGGTTTAGATGGGATTTTGGGTTTGACAGAGAAATCTGCTGAAAAGAACTGAACTACAAACTTAGAACCACAGACGGCAAAACAGATTGTACTTTTTTATCTGCTAACAATTTTCTCTTTGATCTGTTAAGGTTTCCTGTTTGTCGTTAGCTGGAGGGACTAACTAAGATC
>CM074490.1:12571345-12600287 GCA_037389245.1 Oryzias sinensis
TGTGGGAGAACTCCTTCCTAAAGTAATAGATTACAGTTCCAGGTAACAGAGTCCTATTTCCTCCTTCCATGTTCAGGAACTCTGGGATTCCATCAGACCAACAAGCTAGAATAGAAATGTTTGGAGCAGAGAGACCATGAGGCCTTAGTGGATGAAAACAAAGATTTTTCTGCTTTTCTTCAACTATCAATTCTATTTTTCAGATCATCTTCAATGATTTAGCTGTTAGTCTTCATAGACTCTAAACTTTAGTTGTTGTCTTCCTCATGGTGTGTTTTGTGTGTTTTTGGACAGAGTTGTGTGTCTAGTTTTTCTAGTTCAGTCATTTGAACTTTAGGACAGAGAATTGGAGCCACCATCAAAATAACAAAGAAATACATTTATCAGAATAAAGTCCTACAATTCTGACTTTTTTCTCATAATTCTCCAACTTTCTTTGTGTAGAATGACCACTTTGTCTCCTAAATGTCTAACTTTATTCTTGTAAATGTGTAGTTTTCTTCTTAAGGCGGTCCTAGTTCTCCATGGTAGAACCTGCTTTAATGAAAGCGTTTGTTCCTGAGGCTCACAGGCCTGTAGTTCTCTGTTTGAGACCACCTCCACAGACGGGTCAGAGAGCGGTTCCTGGTCCAGAACAGGATCCACTTGGGTGGATTCAGACTGAACATCTGATCCAGATTATCAGGAAACAAACTCTGGTTCACTTTAAACCAAATGTGTCCAGTCTGAACACAGCCTCAGTTTTCTTTTCATGGACTAAACTCACTTCAGCTGAATTCTGATCCTCCGATTGTGTTTCCATTGTTTCCACTTTACCAGAAATAAACTTTATGATTAGAAATCTTCATGAAACCAAATCATCCTTCATAGAAATGAGAACAACTCTGTGGAAAAGTTTTTCTGCTGCAGTTGTTCTACAGAAACTAAAAAGTAACTCAGGACTCATGTTACAGTTTTCAGAGAGTAATCCTGTAAGGTAATGGATTACTTTAGAACAAGTAACCTGTAATGCTTTCCAGTTCAGAGGTTCAACAGTGGAATCAAAGTCTCTGTTGGAGCTTTGAGAGGAAGAATTCATGTCTTTCTTTCTTTTCTCCTCATTCTTTGATTTCTGTCTGTTTTTCTTGATGCTTCATGTTTCCTGAAGTGGAGAAACAGGAAGTTTGTTGTTTCTGTGTCAAAGTGACTGAATGGAAATGTTGCTGCTGCAGCTCCATGTCTCCACCTGCTGGAGGGAGAGCAGAAGTGCAGCAGCTGATGGCAGCTTCCTCTGATGATGAGGAGGGTTTCCTCTGCAGGTGAAGGTGTGTGTGAGCTGATGTGGATCCAGTGAATCCAGCAGCATGGATCAGTGGGAGGAGCCACAGGAGGGAGCCCCTCCCTCTAAAAGCAGAGATGGTAACCATGACAACCAGAGCAAAGCTCAGAGGTGAGATGAACATCTCCAACTGTCCATGATCTTCTCCATGTCAGAGCTCAGGACTCACACCAGCAACCTGCATTCTCCACAGGAACCAACCTGGATCTGGATCTGGACTTGGATCTGAGTCTGGATCCAGCAGTGTGTCCTACAGGAGTGACAGGTCAAAGGGTAAACTTCCAGACTTCAAGGACATCCATCCAGGACTGGAACAGTGAGTGTTTGTCAGAGTTTTTGGATTCTGGATTCTAGTTCAGATGATCTGTAGTTTTCAGATGAAGGACTTGAGGTCTGGTTCAGTTCTGGATCTCTCTGATCAGACTCACTTGGAGCATCATGTGTGTGATGAGATCTTTTCAGTTGAGTCTTCTGAGAGTCTCTGAGAGACATCAGAGATGTTGGAGAAGAAAACATGTTGACTGCTGACTCTGACTGACAGCAGCTCCAGTCTGATTCCAACCAAATCAGGAGAAAAGTTCCAGTTTTCTCTGCTTTGCTAGATTTTCTTGGTGGAAATGTCTGACTTTGGTTTCATAGTGTGGCTGATTTCTCCAAGTCTGACAAAGTTGACCACGCCCACAATGTGAGCGTCCAGCAGGTCACCCACAGACTTTGCTGCTTTGTTTCCAATATTGTCGTCTGGATTGAGTCTCAAATTAAATAACCGGTTCACGGTTCTCCTTGAAAAGGAGCTTTCCACAATCCATGAACAGCAAGTAGAAAGCGTCACGCGCTGAACTGATGAAAGTTTCCAACAGAAACTCTCATCACTGATAGTTCCAGGTTGAACTTCTGCCACAATTTCACTTCAAATCTTTATTTTTTAATATTTTTCTTAACACAGATTACAGCTGTTCCTGTAAGAACAAAAGTAAAGAAAAACAAAAAAAGAACAAAGACGGACATGAGTAGCGGGGACCAACTAAAACATTGTTTCAAGTCCGGTCAGAGGGAGCAGAATATTGGGTCCATTTCTTCCATCGATCTTCCAGTTTTTGTGCATCTAGCCTTAAATAATGCGTTATCCTCTCCATGGAGAAAATTTCCTCCATAATGTCTCTCTGTTGCTGCAGTGTCGGCATTTCACTTCTCAGCCAGTTTCTAGTATCATCACCTTGAACAGGTTCTTGTCTTCTGGTCGAATGACGTCTGTCGTTAGGCCAAAGTACAGTATCTGTGGGTCCATGACTATCTCACATCCTAGGGTATCTGAAAGGTTTTGACCATATTTTCCCAGAAAGGAGAAATATTTCCACATGACCAGAAAATATGTGAATGGTTAGCATTAAAGTCCCCGCACAGCCTCCAGCATTGTTGTGGAGTTCCCAGCTGTTTACTCTTTATGTGAGGACTAATAAAAGCCATGTCGAGTTTTTCCATCCAAATTCTCTCATTTTCTAGAACATGTGGAGCTATGCTGTAGCCCACAGATTGAATGCCATTCATCTTCTGACAGTGAAAATTGTAATTCTGATTCCCACTTTTGTTTTATATACAGAGTTATATCCATTACAGTTTAACAAGCATCTGTACAGTTTGGAAACAACCTTTGAGTGTAGCTTCTTATAAGACCCCGTCAGCATTTCTATTAACTTGCTTCCGTCTTGACGAAGATATTTTTTAATCTCCGTATTGTAAAAGTGCCTTAAATGGAAATTCCTGAATAGGTCAGCCGTATCCAGCTGATCCTCCTCTGTGAGCCTTCCTAAGGACTTGAACAGTTTTCTAACTGTTAACATGCACACTGCCGTCATTCCTCTGTCACTCCATTTCTTAAAGGTACTGTCCGTCTGTCCCATTCTGAATTTTTGAGCTTGTGAGGGCCAGATAAGTAGTTTGGGTAACGCTTTATAATAGGTGTCCTTAATAAACTATTTATAAGACATTAACAAGCACTTTTAATGTAGTAGTAAGCTGCTTATAAATACATTTATTAGCAGTTGTAAATGTCTTACAACTAACTTGCAAGTACAAATAAGCTGCTTATAAACACATTAAAAGACTCATGAATAAACTATTTATAAGACATTAACAAGCACTAGAAATGTTGTATTAAGCGGCTTATAAACGCATTTATAAGCAGTTGTAAATGTCCTTGATAAACTATTTATAAGACATTAACAAGCATTAGTAATGTTGTATTAAGCTGCTTATAAACACATTTATGAAGCCTTCATAAAATGCCTTACGAGATAATAACAGTGTTGTTATTAACAGTTTATTAAGTGTTTTGCAGCCCCCCGATCTAAAGCGTGATCAAATAGGGGTTCATATTCACAAGCCATTTATAAACTGCTTGTACGGGATTAATAAATATATTAACAGGTCCCATGTTAAGTGGAATTACATTTTCTTAAGTCCAGCTGCTATGACTTAACCTCAAGACTACACCTATTGGATGAATGAGAACCTTTACTGACAGTTTGAGTGTTTTTCAGCCTCCTAAAGTGTGGGCTATGTTTTGCCACAAACAAAAGCAAAGTACAGAATATGAGAAATGCCCTTTATAACATTAACCAAAGCCACAAACATATAACAACTCTAACACATCACAACAACATTGTGGATATTAACATTTGAAACTTTCAACAAACTTTAAAAAAAAAAAAATCAATATCTGCCCTTCCCAAGGGGCAGTAACTGTCCACTTTTTTTAAAAGTGTCGATTGTGTCTTCAATTTGTGAATTTGCATCAATTGTGTCGATGCAAGCTTTTGTAAAGTCGCTAAGTTTCTTTTTGGGATTGTGAAACTGTTTTAGCTCAGAGTACTTCTGTGGGGCTGCAATGGCAAGTTCTGCCACCGCAGCACTGCACACAATGGTGTTCCGATCTACTCCCACTTTTCTGAATGCTGCAGTTAATGTTTGTCCTTTGTTGAAGGCCTTGAGGACCTTTCTGTAACGCTCCACCACCTCATCTGGGACACGTGCTGAAACATAGAAAGGATGGTCAAGCAATGTTTTGAAATTGTGTACTCTGCAGGTTTGCATGACATATATTAATTGTCAAACATATATGTTCCTGATTTTATGGTCTAAAACTGTCTGTGTGCTGCCCGCTAGAGGTTAAAACAAGGTACTAAAGTGGAATTTTACGATTGGACTATTTATGTCTATGTCCCATGTCATTTCAGAGGTTTCGTGTCATACTTTACATCTCCAGCATATAAAAGTCCTGCCCATCTTAGATTGTGTAACGGTCGGACGTGGAAGTTAGACAACAGTTGTTAAGTGTAATTGTCATTTAATCCAGCAAACTCTGTCCTAGTGATGGGATTTGGAATGAACATTCACTCAGGATTCTTTGCTATGATGTTAGCTTCATTTTATCACTCAGACATGGTTCTGCAAACCCTCAGCTGTGCAAGCAGCCCCACTGTTGGGCATTGCTGAGGTCAGTATCACTCCCCATACTGAAGAGGCAGTGTGAGTGTAACCAACCCTCGCCCCGCCACTTTTTTTCCCCATTTTTTAAATCTGGGCTGGGAGTGGAGTCTCCAACTGTCCTGTTGTGTTACCCTTTAATGGAATACACATCTCATCATTTTTATATGTTTACTATCTATACCTGTCACATTTGGGTTTCTGTCTATGTTATTACCTGTCTGTAAGGGGACACACCAGAGCAATATTTCTCAAGAAAATTGAAAATTTGAAGTTACCTCTTCTGACATGTTTGTGGGCTTTGATTTGTCTCTTCTTTCCACTCTTGCCTCTTTTTTTCTTCTTTTTTGGTGTTCCTTTCTTCTTCTTTCCATTCTTCTTCTTCTTCTTCTCTTCATCTGAAGACTCAGACGAAGAGTCAGATGAAGAATCGGTGCATGAAGAGTCACTCGAGTCTGAAGAACTGGTTGATGTACTTGCAGATGAACTTGACTGAACTTGGGAAGTTTTTTGTTGTTTCCCATGCAGCATTATGTCATTTGTGGAGGATTGCGGAGGATATTTTGCTGCAGAACAAAAATATAATTGTTGCAACCCAAAAGCACGGTGTAATTTTTAAGCTACTACTTTTATTAAGGAAAGGCAACAACACTACAACTCATGTCCAATCAAAAGGTCTTCTTAGCCTGCTAGAAGTGCGTGCTGACACCATCTCAAAATCTGATTGGTTGAAAGAAGTAAAAGACCGACATCACAGAACCTTTAGAATGGATAGTGAATGTCTCTGGGCAGCTGAAATTAGATTGGAACGATCTTAAATAATAATTAAACTCTGTAAAACTGAAACAAGGAATGTGGTGTATAATTGTGTTCAATGTATGATGAAAATCAAGCAAATATCAAAGACATAGGTTGCAGCAGTTTTTATTTCGACTGAACTTGAGAAATCCGCGATGGGAGGGTTAGGCTTAATAATAATAATAATAATAATAATAAAAACTGTGCATTAATTACTTTAACAAAAATAGGTAAGTGCTGAACATGAGAGATAAAGAAGACAAACACTAAAACATCTTAAAACACAGGATTTGATATAGAGAGATAAAACAATCAAACCAGTACAGCAACACAGCAATAACAGAAGTCTCATGTTGTTTTAAAAGCCAAAGCATAAAAATGAGTTTTCAGTTGGGTTTTAAAGATGGACAGTGATGGAGCTTCTCTGATGGACAGAGACAGAGTTCAAAGCTTTGGAGCAGCGACAGCAAAAGCTCTGTCCCCTCTGAGCTTCATCTGGACCTCGGTACCTCCAGAAGCAGCTGATCAGCTGATCTGAGGCACCGGGGTGGTCAGTAAGGAGAGAGAAGTTCAGAGAGGTACAGCAGGGACAGACCATGGAAAGATTTAAAAACGAGGAAAAGAATCTTAAAGTGAACTCTAAAATGCACAGGCAGCCAGTGCAGCGATGCTAAAATTGGCGTGATGTGGTCTCTCCTATGACCTCCAACCAGAAGACGGGCAGCTGCATTTGGAACCGTTGGAGAGTGAGAGAGACGACAGGCTGAGTCCAACATACAGAGAATTACAGTAATCCAGACGGGACGTGATGAACGCCTGGATTACTGTTTCCAAATGTGCAGCTGTTAAAAAAGGTTTTACCTTAGCAAGTTGGTGAAGATGAAAAAGCTTGACTTCACCACTGAGTTTATCTGCTGATCCAGTTTAAAATGAATGTCCAGTTTAAAATCCAGATTAGAGACATTTGGTTTTAAAAAGTTAGTCAAGGGACCCAAATCAACTTGGGGCGGTTCACTAAAATCATTCGGTCCAAAAACTAAAATGTCCATTTTATTTTCATTAAAACTCCAAAAGCTAAGGGCCGACCAGTCCTTCATGTCCTGAAGACATGACAGGAGCTGCTTCATGGAGACATCATCCTTCTCCGGCAGATAGATCTGGCTGTCATCTGCATACAAATGAAAAGAAATGCAGTTCCTCAAGATTGACCCTAAGGGTAACAGATACAGAGAGAACAAGAGTGGCCCTAGAACCGACCCTTGTGGAACCCCATAAGAAACCTGAGTTGTGGTAGATTCAAAACACCCAAGCTGACACACATTTAAACCAGTCCAGTGCTGTTCCTCAGATCCCCACAGAGTTCTGGAGCCTAGATATTACAATACTGTGGTCTACTGTGTCAAATGCTGCTGTTAGATCCAGCAGAACCAGGACGACATAGTCTCCAGCATCATTAGCCAGTAGAATGTCATTGCTGACTCTTAGTAATGCTGACTCTGTACTGTGCAAAGACCTAAAACCAGACTGGAAGACTTCAAGAATTTGATGTTGGCTTAGGACAGTGGTTCCCAAACTGGGGGGGCGCCCCCTAGGGGGGACGCGGAGGTATTGCAGGGGGGGGGCGCGGTGGAGTTTTTTTTCTTCATACTTTGTTGACAAACAACATAATACAATAACAATGTGAATGTCTCAGGGGGAATTGAAATGTGTACATATTGCAGAAAAATATAAGAAATAAAACAAAAAGTATATAAATATATACACATACATATACAACATAAGACAAAAAGAATTATTACTTCAAAAATCTTTGGGGTTTAATAAATTTTAAATCTTTCAAAAATTAAATGAGTTCAAATTGCTTTTTGGTTTTGCAGATGTTTGATAATGGTACATTACTGACTGATTTCACTCAAAAACTGCTGGAATTTAGGTTTGGAGTTTGACCATTTGGCTTTATGGATATGGAATTTTGCCAATCATAAAAACAATTGTGTAATGAATATACAATCTTTGTCTACTTTGAAATTAAGGTAACCCAGAATAATGTCTTTATCTAAGAATGTAACAGTTTGTTTAGTTATATTTCCAATATAGTTTCCCACTTCAATCCAAACCTTATTAGTATGTCTGCAGTCCACAAACAGATGATAAAGAGTTTCCTCCTGAGTTCCACAGAATGAACAAAACAGGTCCATGTCCACAACAAATCTACTCAAAGTTCTTTTGGTAGGATATATACAATGCAATATTTTGAAGGACACCTCTTTTATTTTGTTATTTAGACAGTATTTATTGCTAATAGTCCAAGCATAAATCCATTCTATGTCCACAAATTTGGACTCCCAATAAAACCTCCCAGCAGGTAAGGTTGTGGTCTGTAAAAGATTTCTTATTTGTTTATTGGAAACTGAATTAACACAAATATCCACATTGTCCAAAAAAATTGTCTGGGTTTTTAATTGACTTGTGTTATAAATCCGTTTAAACAGTTGAAGTAGACTGGTTGGAACGGCATCTAACACTATTGCATATTCTCTGGGTGGAACAGGAATACAGAATTTTAAAAGAAATTCTTCAGACGTCAGAAGATGTCCATGAGAATTGAAAAGTTGATTAAAACAATATCATTATCATACCATCTAGGAAAAAAGTGATTTATTCTTGTATTGTACATTACTGTTATTCCAAATACAACAAGTTGTTGGAGAAAAATTATGTTTCTAAAGGAGTTTCCAGGCCAGCAGGGCTTCTTTGTAAAAGTTTGAAGGTTTTGTGGGTAATTCTTCAATTTTATAATTCCATTTTAGCAAGAATTGAATGCCTCCCATTGTGTCAAATATATTTTTGGGAAATGCATTCCAGATATTGTCTTCACCTTCAATAACTGACTTAACCACTTTATTTTAAAAGAGTTGTTTAAAGTTTCAAAGGTTAATACATCCATGCCCCCATGTTTTCTGGTGTTACACAAAAATTTTTCCTTAAGTAATGACATTTTTTCCTCCAAATAAAATCAAATAATGTTTTGTTTAATAGGTTACAGATGTGTTTTGGCATTTCTAAAGACAGAGACACATAGACAGATCTAGAGATTCCTTCAGCTTTAGATAACAGAATTCTACCGTTCAGAGAAAGATTTCTCATTAACCACATGTTATAAGGCGCGGTGGAGTTTAGAAACAAAGGATTTGTGTGTTTGTGTCAGTGTGGGGGGGGCTTGAAAATATTCTAATCTTCAGAAAGGGGGGCCCTGCAGAAAAAGTTTGGGGACCACTGGCTTAGGAAGTCCTTTAGCTGCAAGTAGACCACTTTCTCCAGGAGTTTAGAGATGTAGGGCATCTTGGTCTGAAATTAGCCAACACAGGACTGTCCAGGCTGGGTTTTTTAAGTAGAGGCTGGACTGTTGCATGTTTAAAAACAGCAGAGACGCCACCAGCAACCAGACTGCTGTTGATGATTGAAAGGACCGTCTGTGCAACGTTTGAGGCTAAGGAAGTTGATAACCTCAGCTTTCTGTTCCAGAAATGCAGGTATGTTTCATTAAGTTAGTTTTCATTTAGTTAGATAAATATGTCAAGTTGCCATAGCAACTCATGCTGTGAACATAACCTGGTCTGGAGCAGGTTTAGTTGAAGGTTAGTTTGTTTACAGAGAGGTGAAGCAGCATGGCGTGTCCATTTGAAGATGATTTAGTGGATGAAGAAGCTCAGATAATACTTTTTCCACCATGAGAGGGTGATAAGACCACCTATGGATGTTGGAAAGAGAAACTTTGATCTAACTTTATTATTTGCTTCAGGTAATATAAATCTTTTTTGTTTAGTCAGTTTAAAAATAACTCTAGTTTTCAGACAGTTATTTTACTTTCATTCAAATGAATTCAATTAAGTAGGTGTAACTTTGGTGCTGCTGTTAGATCGACACCGCAAAGGATTCTGGGATATCATTCCCTTTGCCTGTCTGGACGGATTTGGGTTTAAGTGTGGGTTTTTGACCAAATGTGTTCAGTTGTTTAGCTGTTTTACTGTGTTTTGCCGAGTTATTTGTCCTGTTATGTTTAATTCTGTCTGCTCTATGAGTGAGAGGGAGGAAGAGGAGGATGAGGATATTTAGCACCACTAGTGCTTAGTTGTTTAACTGTAAAGTTGGAGAACTGGTGGTAGATTTCATGCTGCATATCTATATTGTGTCTTCCATTTTAATGTTATAAAATGAGAATATCTGCAGGCTCAAACTTAGACATATGAGAGTTCAAGAAGTACAATAAATTAAAAACATTTAATTGAATTGGAGTAATATGACATTTAGCTAGATAAATATGTAAATTTGAGTTGTAAAAACAAATTGAGTTTTATAGACGTAAGAAATTAGGTTGAATAAATTTAACTCAATTACTTGTTACCAACAGAAGTAATTCATTTAAGTTTGATAATTTATATATATATATATATATGCTAATATATATGCTTCACAATGAAAATGGAAACAAGATCAGAAACTCGTGCGTTTACTTTCTGTTCTTTTCTCCAAGCAGAAACTCTTTCTTTTGCTGATGATGCAGCCGTGTTACTTTTTTGATGGTCGTATAATCTTCATACGCCGTCATTAAAACCTCAGACTCCGTCTCACTGAAGTACAGCTTTTTCTTTTTTTCTCCACGCGTTTCCATGGTGACTCCAGAAATCGGCGATCCATTGAGAATGTATTTATGTACTTGTATAATTGTTTATAATATATGTGTTCATATATGGAAGAAAAAAAAAAGAAAAAATTCTGTGTGTGTTTATAACGGTTCTTGAGTGTGAACATTTTCTTTATATTCTTTTTTAAAAAAAATTTTACGTGTGTTTTTTTTTTGTTTTGTTTTGTTATTTAATATATATATTCGAAATAAACTTGTTTCCATTCCATCTCATTCCATGTACCTGCTGTGCACGTGCATTAACCCAGGGTTACCAAGTGGAGTGTAATTACGCCAACTCATATCCGGTCTTTTGGAACCAACATACCCAGAGTAAACAAGTTCAGGTGGATTTCAGCCAGAGTTCAGGGTTAAAGTCAGGCTAGTTTAAACGGGCCTTCTGGAATACCCCCCAGGACAGCAGTATTCAAACACTGGTGCATTGCAAAACCAGTCCGTGAAACCCCAGTAAAAACAGGATCTACCTCTGCCGTGATCCACACTCTAGGCTTGAGCCAACTAACGCTGCTCCGTGAGCTAACCAGCTTTCTCACAGGAAACTAGCACCATGGCAACCACACATTGAATTCAATTCGACTTTATTTGTATAGCCCAAATTCACAAAAACAGTCGTCTTGATGGGCGTCGTATCAGTAATTGAAAAATTAAAACATAAAATCAAAAGGATCATGAATACATAGAATTCAATAGGAAAATACTAAACTGACTAAACTAAACTGGACATCTCTGCCCTTAGACCCTCCTTCAAATCAACTTCCTTTTAATTCCCTCTGCACCATATGGGTATAGTGACCCCCCCAGGTGCCTCCCATTATATCATGAGGAACTAAACAAAGTTATAACAGACGTAACATATCTGGAAGTGAATTCAACATTTAATCCTTTCATGACATTATTTCTGATTATATAAAAATATTCTTCAGTGTTTTTTATATTCAAGTTGATGCTAAATGAAGTAGAGTCCAGGATTTCAGAGTATTTTGTGAATCAGTGACATACGGCTTGAAAGGGTTAAATTATGAAGGTTTTAGTGTAACTATTGATCATCTGCTAGTTAACATCAATAATAAGAGCTAAACAGCTTTTGTCTGTATAATGAGGTTCAGAGGACTCAATGTATCCTTCATTCATGACATTTCTGTACATTTTTTATTGAACACCACAAAAACCAGATTCAAAGTCTTGTAGACGACCTTAACATAAAACCTAATCTGCTCTGAGGACAATAAAACATTGAAACAAGTCCAGACGTGGACAACATAGATGGTCTCCTTCAGTTTCTGAGAGAAAATCTCACAGAGGTCAAAGAAATAACTGGAATACACTATGTACAATACATTATATCTAGAAAACACCAGTTTTGAGGGTTGTGTATTAAAGTTGGGCGCCGCTGAAGTTAGCGGTTGTTGGAATCCACTTTGACATTAAAGGAAAATCTTCATCACAAAGTCTAAATTTAAACCAGCTGCAAATATTTGACAGAGAATAAAGATTCAATCACATAAAGTTTCCAACCCGCTGAAAATGTTTCTGATCAGAGGAAACTTGTAAAAGGGACATTTAGAGATTTTTGCTACAGAAAAGCTGAATTCAGCAGGAATTTTCCAGTTTAGAGATGTGACCGGACAGACGGGAAGACGTCAAAGATTCTTCTGAGGAGGAGTTTGATTTGTGGAAGAAGCTGATGAGGGCTGAGGATCCTCCTTTATCTAGGATCTTGGACCACCAGACTCAGAAACTCTTTCTTTCCCTCTGCCATCAGACTCCTTAACAGCTGACAGGAGTCTGAAACAACAACTGCACCTTTGCACATCCCCACTGTCCGCTACTGTTATTGTCACTTTTGCACTTTAGTATTGCCACCAGACATCTTGTGTTTTGTGTGTATGTATTTTTTTTTCTTTTTTTCTTCTTCAGTTTCTTTTCCATTCGGAGCAGGCAGCAAAGAAAGAATCTCATTGAACAGGGAAACCCGTTTCTTTATGATAATAAACCTCTTTGAATCTTTGAATCTTTGGTGACGTCTCATGAATCAGCCCCCCCCACTGCAGTCTCAACTGTAAAGTTACCAACAGTGTTGTTCTGGTGTGTGGGTCTGCAGTTTTATTTTTTCTTTAACCTTTATTTAAACAGGAAAGTACCATTGAGATTAAAAACCTCTCTTCCAAGGGAGTCGTGGCCAAGAGGCAGCACCTCCTCCTTTATCTAGGATCTTGGTGATGTCAGCAGCTGGTAGTGTTGCTGTTGTGTGAGTGTGTGTGTGTGTTGGGGGGGGGGGGGTTTACATGTGCTTTATGTTGTGAGACATTGAAAACCGTCCAAAAGTTTTCAATTGTATGAATTCATTTGAGGTGAGAGTTACATATTAATGACATGCAGATGTGCCACCAATCCTCAGCTACTAAAAATATTTACATTAAATATTTAGACATCAGTTTTTCTGAACATCAAGACCCCTTTTCTAACTGGACCTCTTTAAATTTGAGTTGAAGACCCCTGCTATACACCACCTCTTCCCAGAGGGAATCAGCCCCCCCCCGTGCAGTCTCCACTGTAAATGTACCAACAGTAGCCGCGTTTCCATGGGCAAAAGTAATCAGAACGCCTGATCGGAAAGAAAATGCGTCATGTAAACGCGCCGTTCGGAATACTCTTCCCCGGTCAGACTCGTTCTGATCAGAATTTCTTTCCGATGGAGATAGGTGGGTTATACCGATGGTTTATCCGATCGTGGAGCATGTAAACGGTCATTCCGATCGTGTGTCACTGCTGGTCTGAGTTACGTCATGCATAGACGGTGTTTCACTGAGAGAAAGCTTTGGAGCGCATACGGGACCGACCAGCTGCTCTGCAGACGCCCCGTGAAAAGCGCCGCTCCGCTCTCGCCCCGCTGGCTCTCCCCTCTCTTTCACCCCTCATGAGGGAGATGCAGGGAAGGAGCGCTTCGTGCCCCCCGACGCTCACTCGATCCACTGGCGCCCGAGTGAGCAGAGCAGCTGGATTAATAACATTGTGTCTGAGGGGGGAGGATGCTTGTTACGTGTGCGTTTTGCTGTTTTGTTATGTGTGGGAGGATTCAGACTGACAGCCGTCCCGCCGCTCTGGGTTAGCGGCTGCAGGACTCAGGAGGAACCACCAGCACACTACGACTTTGGGACGGTCTGTGTGAACTTTTCAGAGCAGAAATGTCGCTCAGTCCTTAGAAACTGTTCAAACAATCACATGGATTTGTGTTTCCAGTTGTGTCCTGACAAAATAAAGACTGATGTTATTCCCACACATTTATGTGCAGCCAGGATGCAGATTGCAGCGTTTCATGGTCCAGGATTTTGTGTCCAAGCTAATGTTGTTAGCCTGTGTTTATAGCCTGTCCTAACCCTTCTTCCAGCACTCATCACACGGATTAAATAAAACGATGAGCAAACAGCCGCTTCATAATATTCACGACAGTAATAAAAGCACATTTGGAAGATCATCTCGTATTACCAAAAGGCTGCATTAATGTCTGTGGCAGCTGTTTGTTTAGAACGGGACCTAGTTCCTCATCTGGAGTTTTTAACACTACTGAGCATGCCCAAATCATTCATTCTGACTGAAAGTGTGAGCCATGGGAACGTTTGTTCTAATCGGAAGATATTCAAGATATTCTGCCCATGTAACCGCGGCTAGTGTTGTTCTGGTGTGTGGGTCTGCAGTTGTGGCTGTAGAGGCTGTAGATCAGGGGTCTAAGACTCAGTTTACCTTGGGGCCCCTGAAGGCAGAGTCTGGATGAGGCTGGACCCTCAGCACACATGTACATGTCTGCAGCTGGTGGGTTTATGGAGCCAATCTGAATTTTAAAAAAAAGTCCAATCTTCTCAATATTTATGTGAGGACAAAGCAGTAATGTACATTCTGACTGCACATACATACATGTGAATAACATCAGCCTTTTTTTCTGGACATGATTGTTTCTACGGTTTCACAGGAATGCTTGAAACATCATTTCTGCATTCCAAAGTCGTCCCCGGAGCTCAAACTCCGTACTGAAGCCACTTTTCTGCTCCTCTGTTCTCCTGGGAGAGAGTTCTCTGGACTCAGGCAGCTCGCTATGACTGGAGTAGCCAGAAGTCCACAAGTGTCTGTATTGGTTTGTTAGGGAGGATGGTGTTAAACGCTGAGCTACAGTCCACAAAGAGCATCCCTGTTAGCTCTCCTCTAGCTCTAGGTGGGACAGAGCATCATGGAGGGCTGTGGTCACAGAATCCTCTGTGGATGGACTGCCTCTTTAGGAAAACTGCTCAGAATCCAGACATGGGGGCAGCAGAGACATGAATCCAGCCTTTGGCTCCAAGACAGTCTAGACACTTCAGTGACTCTGTAGACATGGACAGAGAGGTGTTGAGATGATCCATTGGTTTGCTGTTCTCCATCTGAACTGTGAACTAGAACATTCTAGCTGTGACATGACTCTAGTTAGTTTGGTTTCAGACAGAATGGAGCTGATTGCTGCTGATTCTCCACAGACTGGACCAGCAGAGCTCAGAGACTCCCAGTGGTCCGTCTGTCCATCAAACACAGCTGGACTCCATCTTTCTGGTCTGTACATGAACAACAACTACTTTCCATCATTCTGTCCACAGTCGTCTCCATGCTGCACTTTGCAGACCAGTGGACTGTCAGAGTGTCCAACATGGAGCTGATGTTTGGCTCCATGACTTCACTCTGATTGGCTCATTCATCTGGAATTCTGTTGCAGCTGCTGGAGGACAACATTGTCACTTTTGTCAAGAAGGAGCTGAAGAAGATCCAGAAGCTTCTGAGTCACAGGGAGGAAGAGGAGGAGCTGGAGGCTGAAGATGAAGAGCAGAGGAGCAGCAGAGAGTCAGTGATGAAGATCACAGTGAACTTCCTGAGGAGAATGAAGCAGGAGGAGCTGGCTGATGGACTGCAGAGCAGTAAGAGGATTTCTCTGAAGGTTTCAGCTGCTGAGAAATGAAGATTTCCTGATGTCTCAACAGGGATTCAAACCCTCATCATTCAGGGCTGCAGAGACTTGATTTACTGTTTGTTGTCTTCATTCAGGATCTGCTGCTGCAGTTTGTCGACATGAAGTCCAATCTGGTCTGAAGAAGAAGTTCCAGTGTGTGTTTGAGGGGATGGCTAAAGCAGGAAGCCCAACCCTTCTGAATGAGATCTACACAGAGCTCTTCATCACAGAGGGAGGAAGAGGAGAGCTGAATGAAGAACATGAGGTCAGACAGATTGAAGCAGCATCCAGGAAAGCAGACAGAGCAGAAACAAGCATCAGACAAGAAGAGCTCTTCCAACTCCCAGCTGGAAGACCAGAACCAATCAGAACCGTGATGACTAAGGGAGTGGCTGGCATCGGGAAAACAGTCTTAACACAGAAGTTCACTCTGGACTGGGCTGAAGGCAAAGCCCACCAGAACCTCCACTTCACATTTCCATTCACTTTCAGACAGCTGAATGTGCTGAAAGAGGAGAAGTTCAGCTTGGTGGAACTTGTTCATCACTTCTTCCCAGAAACCAAACAAGCAGGAATCTGCAGCTTTGAAGACTTCCAGGTCCTCTTCATCTTTGATGGTCTGGATGAGAGTCGACTTCCTCTGGACTTCCACAAGACTCGGATCCTGAAGGACCCTAGAAAGTCCACCTCAGTGGCTGATCTGCTGACAAACCTCATCAGGGGGAACCTGCTTCCCTCTGCTCTCCTCTGGATAACCACACGACCTGCAGCAGCCAATCAGATCCCTCCAGGATATGTTGACATGGTGACAGAGGTCAGAGGGTTCAATGATCCACAGAAGGAGGAGTACTTCAGGAAGAGGTTCAGAGATGAAGAGCAGGCCAGCAGGATCATCTCCCACATCCAGAGATTCAGAAGCCTCCACATCATGTGCCACATCCCAGTCTTCTGCTGGATCACTGCTACAGTTCTGGAGGATCTGCTGAAGAGCAGAGGAAGAGGAGAGCTGCCCAAGAGCCTGACTGAGATGTACATCCACTTCCTGGTGGTTCAGGCCAAAGTCCAGAAGGTCAAGTATGATGGAGGAGCTGAGACAGATCCTCACTGGAGTCCAGAGAGCAGGAAGATGATGGAGTCTCTGGGAAAACTGGCTTTTGAGCAGCTGCAGAAAGGAAACCTGATCTTCTATGAATCTGACCTGACAGAGTGTGGCATCGATATCAGAGCAGCCTCAGTGTACTCAGGAGTGTTCACACAGGTCTTTAGAGAGGAGAGAGGCCTGTACCAGGACAAGGTCTTCTGCTTCATCCATCTGAGTGTTCAGGAGTTTCTGGCTGCTCTTCATGTCCACCTGACCTTCATCACCTCTGGACTCAACCTCATGGAGGAAGAACAATCACAGATCTCTCAGCCTGAACAGAGCAGTCCAGTCCAGTTGTACCAGATTGCTGTGAAGAAGGCCTTACAGAGTCCAAACGGACACCTGGACTTGTTCCTCCGCTTCCTCCTGGGTCTTTCACTGCAGACCAATCAGAGTCTCCTACGAGGTCTGCTGACTCAGACAGGAAGTAGCTCACAGACCAATCAGGAAACAGTCCAGTTCATCAAAGAGAAGATCAGTGAGGATCTGTCTGCAGAGAGAAGCATCAACCTGTTCCACTGTCTGAATGAACTGAATGATGGATCTCTAGTGGAGGAGATCCAACAGGTCCTGAGGTCAGGACGTCTCTCCATGTATAAACTGTCTCCTGCTCAGTTGTCTGCTCTGGTCTTCATCTTAGTGTCATCAGGAGAAGATCTGGAAGTGTTTGACCTGCAGAAATACTCTGGTTCAGAGGTGGCTCTTCTGAGGCTGCTGCCAGTGGTCAAAGCCTCCAACAAAGCTCTGTAAGAACTCTCATGAAAATCACCTTCAGTGAACAAATGAATCTGATGGAAACATGAAAGATTCAATAACTGCTGTCTGTCTTTGTTTTCTGCAGACTGTATAGCTGTAATCTGTCAGAGAGAAGCTGTGCAGCTCTGTCCTCAGTTCTCAGCTCTCAGTCCTCCAGACTCAGACTTCTGGACCTGAGTCACAACAAAATGCAGGATTCAGGAGTGAAGCTGCTGTCTGCTGGACTGGAGAGTCCAGACTGTAAACTGGAGACTCTCAGGTCAGCTTTCATTCAAATGTTGATTCTCTACAGTCTTTTTCAACCAGTGTGCCGTGAGAGATGATCCTGCTGAGTGACTGTTTTCTGATTTGCTGATTGCGCCTGCTCGATTTAAACACAAGGCGAAGCTGAAGGCTAAGGCGGCTAACCGGCGGCGTTTCAAACCATTCATCCCCTCCGTCATTATGGGAAACATTAACGCCCTGTCCAACAAGACGGACGAGCTCACTGGACTGATCAGGACACAGAGCTGCTACATGGAGAGCAGCCTCCTTATCTTCACAGAGACATGGCTAACCAGCTATGTGCCGGATTTTAACGTGGATCTGCCCGGCTTTACCACCGGGCAGATCCACATCTGGAGAGCCGCCTGTGCTCCTCTGCACAGGTGGCTCTCCAGACAATATCCAACACAACCACAGAACTGCAGTCCAAGCACCCAGGGGCGTTCATGATTATTTCTGGGGATTTTAACCACGTATCCCTGGAAACCACTCTGCCCACCTTTCACCAATATGTCGACTGCCCCACTCGGAAAAACAGAACTATTGATCTTCTGTTTGCAAACACTCTGGAAGCATACTCGACTGCCCCTCCCCTACTTGGAAAATCTGACCAGAACCTGATACACCTGCAGCCTAGCTACACCCCTCTTGTGAAGAGGCAGGCGGCCACCACCAGACAGGTCAGGAGATGGTCTGCTGGAGCTGAGGAGGCCCTCAGAGACCTCTGAGAGCACGGACTGGAGTGAACTGATTGGGTCTCATGGAGATGACATTGAGGGAGCTGTGGGCTGCTTGACGGACTATATGAACTTCTGTGTGGACTTGGTGGTGCCTGTCAGAACTGTCAGGAGCTTCTCAAACAACAAACCCTGGGTTACCAGGGAAGTTCAGGCAGTTCTGAACAGGAAGAAGAGGGCTTCCAGGAGCAAGGATCGAGAGGAGATGAGGAAGGTCCAACAGGAACTAAAAGTCTGCAAGAAGGAGGCCAAAGAAGCACACGGGAGGAAACTAGAGCAGAAGTTGAATGCGGTGGTGTGTTGGGGGGGGGGGGGTGCGCAAACAAAAAGGACATAAAAAAACTGAATCGTCTGATCAGGAGGGCAGGCTGTGTGGTGGGCGGAGCCTGGAGACAGTGGAGACATGGATGGATCCATTACAAGACAGAAGAACTGAATGTACGTTCATTCTGTCATGGTGCTTTTATTGCATGTAAAATTACATGTTTTTACTTTTTCCTCAGTTTGATATTTATAGTTATATTCTAATATAGTTAGACATTTTCCACACCAGTCATTCTTTTTTTATTGTAGTGCTGATCAGTCTTAGTATTCATTTTAAAACTTGTTGACATTTGACAGAACAGACAGAAAGTCTGGGTTTAACCTGTCCCCCCCCCCCCCCCCCCGCGTGTCTCCGTCTGTCTAGAGATTAAAGCAGCTGAACTTTATGTTTTCTCTCATATGGAAATTGTGAGTTTGACTCCACAGGATACACAAATGTGTGCATTTAGTGAGTGAAGTGTTCTGATTGGATGGTAAGGGACTATGAGGTCCTTAATATAGGACGGGGCCATTCCATGTAAGGCCTTATAGGTTAACAGGAGGATCTTGAACTTGATTCTGGAATCAACTGGGATCCAGTGAAGTGAAACTAACACAGGAGTGATGTGATCTCTTCTGCTAGTTCCTGCTAACAATCGAGCTGCTGCGTTCTGAACAAGCTGGAGACTTCTTAAGGAACTCTTAGGACATGCTGCTAACAAGTGATTCTTTGTTGTGTTGTATGGTGTGCGCTTGTGTAGCTTGCTAGCTGCTATTTTCATCTGTGTTGTTGTGAGAAGTGGACAGGCTGACTTTACTCAGAACAACAGAAGTTGAATTCTTCAGAGCTTGTTGTGTGTGTGACCTTCAGACACACTCCAATATTGCATTGCTCTGTCATTTCTCTCCATCAAATGTGCCGTTAACTATCTGAACTAGTTCAGCAGCAGTCCTGGTCATGAGTTCTTCAGGGCCAAACCGCTAATCCCAGTTCTTTTGGAAATCTGGACTCATTGTGGATTTCTCTGGAACACAGAGGAGGATTTCCTGTTCTAGAGGTTCTGAACAGGGTTCTGTTCATTTAGCTTTGCTGTTGGAAAATTCTACAATGTCTCTTTGACAAGTTTACATGAATCAGCAACTTTGTTTTCATGAATCAGCAACTTTGTTTTCATGAATCAGCAACTTTGTTTTAATGAATTTTCATTCTCTGTAAAATATCTACAGGGGGTTTAAACTTTCTATTTTCTCTTGATTTGTGTCAGATCCATTTAAATGTGATCCAGATTTTCCTATTGAAGATTTTTTTTACCCCTAATTCAAAGCGATCTTCAATTCTCAATGAACAATTCACTTCAGAATGTGATGATGTCATTTGAAAATGTATTGTACAATTTAGGATTCAAGATGAAGAAATACTATTCAATTTGACATATTCTAAATCAAAGCTTTAAATCAAAGTAAAATATATTGGATTTTAAACTCTTGTTTTTGTTTCATAATTAAAAATAAAATTCAGCTTAAAATTCTAATTACAATAGTAAGTTTAATTTCATTTTAAAGTTATTTCAAATCAGCTAAATTTTTTTTAATTCAACTTCATGTTTTTTAATTCACTTTCATGTTTTTTAATTCACCTTCATGTTTTTTAATTCAACTTCTTGTTTTTCAATTCACCTTCATGGTTTACCAAGTTCCTGGACCTCCAGCTGCATCACTGCTCCTGAACACACTTTTCTGTCTCATTGCAGGTTGAAGGTTTGCAGTTTGTCAGAGATCAGCTGTGAAGTTCTGGTCTCAGCTCTGAAGAAAAACCCGTCCAATCTGAAAGAACTGGACCTGAGCTGGAACCAGAACCTGCAGGATCCAGGAGTTGTTCATCTGTGTGGTTTTCTGGAGAGTCCAGACTGCAGACTGCAGACTCTGAGGTCAGACTCCATGTTTCAGTTGTGTTCACATCAATATGATGAGTCCAGATGACTGACTGATGACATGACTACAGAGTGATGACTGACCCCCCCATTCCCACCTTACCGTATGCTGCTGCTGAGACTCTGAGGCTCCTTTTTCTCTTTTTTCAAAGGTTCTCATGTAGATCTAGTCTGACAATAATCCTGTCCACAGAGGAATGTTTTCAGTCTAACTTTGAATGTAGAAACTGAGTCGGCCTCTCTTCCATGAGCTGGGAGTTTATTCCATAAGACAGGGGCTTGGTGGCTAAACGCTCTACCTCCAACCGTACTTTTACTAATTCTAGGAACCACAAGCAGTCCTGCATTTAGTGAGTGAAGTGTTCTGATTGGATGGTGAGGGACTATGAGGTCCTTAATATAGGACGGGGCCATTCCATGTAAGGCCTTATAGGTTAACAGGAGGATCTTGAACTGGATTCTAGAATCAACTGGGATCCAGTGAAGTGAAACTAACACAGGAGTGATGTGATCTCTTCTGCTAGTTCCAGCTAACAATCTAGCTGCTGCGTTCTGAACAAGCTGGAGACTTCTTTAGGAACTCTTAGGACACGCTGCTAACAAAGAGTTACAGTAATCCAGCCTCCACGTAACAAATGCATGGATGAGTTTTTCAGCATCACTCTTAGAAAGTATATTTCTGATCTTAGCAATATTGAACAGGTGAAAAATGCAGTTTTCCATGTCTGAGATCTGTGAGCCTTAAATGATAAATTCTGGTCAAATCAAAGCTCTTCATTACTTCTCTCTGGGTAAATGGTCTGGCTGAAGCGCTGATCTCCTCTGCCATCATCAAACTTGCTTCACTTTGTGATTCTTGTTTCCGTCTCCTCCGGCCTTCACAGATTCAGGATTTCCAAAAATGAAATGTGCAGTTGGGAAATAAAAAGACACACTAGAGTCTGCATGAATGTTCAAACCTTTAGCCAAAGGGGGGAGGTGGAGAAACACGACCTGTTAGGCTCTGTGGCTGTCCGCTCTCTCTGTCCTCAAGACAAAAAGCAAAGCTTTTTTTAATATTCATTAAGGGAAGATGAAAACATCCTAAATATGCCATTAGAACGGTGTGTTTTTGTCTAGTCTGCATTGCAGGTGTCGTGGTTCCATAAACACTCCAGTACAGAGAGAAAACAGAGACCAAAGGTCAAAAACAGGCCTACTGGTGACCTCTGTACATATTATCTGTCACTGAAGGCAGGAATCCAGCATATTTCTGTAACACAATAGACATGCAGTGGCGGTTTTTGATATGGGCGAAGTGGGCGACACCCAGTAGGGGGCGGCATTTTCCGTGCCTGAGGTGTCTCTCATTAGGTAGAACTTATTCAATGCGGGGCGTCAGCTTTTATTTTGACATGCCTACAGCAGCCTGCATGCCGCGCTTCTACTTTTCCACATCTGACACTGAACATCCACCCATCTCATCATCCTCTCCCCCCTCCACACTTATGGTGCAAAAAAAAGATGAAATTACTCAGAGTGGAACAATGTAAAACAGCCCCATGAAAAGGAATCAGGCAGAAGAAAAACCCGTGCTAAACCCAATTTAGACCAAAGCAGGCAGAGGGGATTATTTCCCACAATTCCACGCTCCAACACAGCAGACCTGACGTGCACGTGACCACCCCCCTCTGCTGCAGGACACTTGTGCCCCCACCTCTTTGAGGTGGTCTGTGGAACATTAAAAGTAAAAAAAATTCAAGAGGGGGGGCAACTCACCAGTGGCTGGAAGAATCTCACCAACAGGTAATTAGCCGCGTTTACAAAAGTAATCGGAATGAACGCCTGATCGGAAAGAAATGCGTCATGTAAACACGCCGTTCAGAATACTCTGCCCCAGTCAGACTCGTTCGGATCAGAATTTCTTTCCGATGGAGATAGGTGGGTTATACCGATCGTTTATCCGATCGTGGAGCATGTAAACAGTCATTCCGATCGTGTGTCACTGCTGCTCTGGTTTACGTCACGCATAGACGTGTTTGGCTGAGAGAAAGCTTTGGAGCTCATACGGGACCGACCACCTGCTTTTCGGACGCCCCGTGAAAAGCGCTGCTCCGCTCTCGCCCCGCTGGCTCTCCCCTCTCTTTCACCCCTCATGAGGGAGATGCAGGGCAGGAGCGCTTCGTGTCCCCCGACGCTCACTCTGTCCACTGGCACCCGAGTGAGCAGAGCAGCTGGATTAATAACATTGTGTCTGAGGGGGGGAGGATGCTTGTTACGTGTGCGTTTTGTTGTTTTGTTATGTGTGGGAGAATTCAGACTGCCAGCCGTCCCGCCGCTCTGGGTTAGCGGCTGCAGGACTCAAGAGGAACCACCAACACACTACGGCTTTGGGGCGGTCTGTGTGAACTTTTCAGAGCAGAAATGTCACTCAGTCCTTAGAAACTGTTCAAACAATCACATGGATTTGTGTTTCCAGTTGTGTCCCGACAAAATAAAGGCTGATGTTATTCCCACACATTTACGTGCAGCCAGGATGCAGATTGATGCGTTTCTCGCGTGATCCTGGTTTTTGTGTCCATCAGGCTAATGATGTTAGCCCGTGTTAGCCTCTCCTAAGCTTTCGTCCAGCTTAATTCTTCCACAAAAAAGCACTGACCACACAGATTAAATATAACAATGAGCAAACAGGCACTTCATAATATTCATAACATTAATAAAAGCACGTTTGGAAGATCGTCTCATATATTACAGAGCTGCTGCATAAATGTTCGTGGCAGCTGTTTGTTTACAACTGGACACATTTCCTCATCCAGGTTTTTTTTTACACTACTGCGCATGTCCAGATGATTCATTCTGACTGAAAGTGTGAGTCATGGGAACGTTTGTTCTAATCTGAAAAAGGTTTTCTAATCCCATGTGCACGGGTGAATTTTAACCCGACCATTGATCCCATCAAGATATTCTGCCCATGTAACCACGGCTAATGTGAGTCTTTCAGTCTAACAATCATCTGAAGGCCGCAGCTGCACCCCCCGTCACAGAGACGGAGTCTGTCAGAAGAAAGGGGGGGGGGCACAGACAGAAGAGCTCAGCCTCCATTACGCAACTCCTGGATATCACTGCTGTTGGATCACTCAGCAGCTCAATGATGTCATTATTTACTAACCATTGTAGATATTTTTATTACGTGTCTTTTCTGTGGATTAGTTGGTGTCAGTGTTTGAAATAAAGACAGCAGGAAAACAGCTGCACTTTATGACATCATAAATAAACTATAAATCATTTTTTATGAATGTATTGAGGTTTTTTTGGAGGATTTCTACTGTTGGTGTTGCACAAAGTTAGGAAAATGCCAAATATTTTTGGGAAAATCCCACTGATGAGTTCTATGATTTAGTTTATAATGTTTGATAAAACCTAAAAATAATATTCACAATAAGTTTTTTTTTTTAGATCCAATCCCTCTGATATGTTTCACAAAGACTCACACAGGACGTCCCACACCAAGAAATTATTGTCCAGCTCTAAAAAATGATAAAAGAGCAAAGAAAACAGAATTATTTGATTTGTAATTTCTTATTATGAATATTTCCAGGTTTGTTTGTTTTGTTCTGCAGCATCTTCATATTTGTATCATTTTGACAGAATCTATTTTTAAGGAGAGTAAAATATGACACGTTATTTAAGGTTTAACTTGAGTTACTCTGGATTAATGTTCCTGTTTAGTTTTATTCATATTTATGTTAAAGCAAAATAAAAGATAGGGAACACAAAAGGATGATGTCAAATTTTGTATATTTTCGGGGGGAAGGGGGGGGGGGGCGCTGGTGGAGTTACTCGCCCAGGGCACAAGTTAGTGTAAAACCGCCACTGTAGACATGCATATATAGAATCCATTAAATGCATAATGAAAAGATCATAGAAAATATAATAGAACCCCTGTTCCCCTCCATAACACCCCTGTCTGGATCTCCTAAGACAGACATGTCAAACTCAGGCCCCCGGGCTAATTTTGGCTACTACAATTATATTTGAGATGATTTCAAATATGTATTACATCTGGCCCTCCGGCCCGTTATACAGCGCACGTACCGCTAATACTACAATTCCCACAATTCTGTCCTGGCGCGCCAGACTGCGGAGCGCGGAAACACCCCCACTTTTTGTGTTGACGCTCATTAGCAAACCTGCAACGAGGCACACGCTCAAATCCAGATCTTGGTGGTAGTAGCAAATATTCAAAGGAGAACTTTGAAGGCCGAAGTGGAGAAGGGTTCCATGTGAACAGCAGTTGAACATGGGTCAGTGGGTCCTAAGGGCTGATGGCCAAAGAAAAATAGAAAACAGAAGCTTTCAAGACAGATGGGAGACAGACTACATGTTCATCGTGGTAAAGGACAAACCTGTCTGTCTTGTATGTGGCGCCAACATGTCTGTATCAAAAGAATATAACATACGACGAGACTATGAAACCAGACCCCATGACACGTATAAGGATCTGAATGCAAATGAGAGACTAAAGAAGAGATGAAAAAAGGTCTGATGTCACGGCAAACTCTGTTCACCAAAGCTAAATCCCAAAGTGAGGCTGCAGTAAAGGCTAGTTTTATTGTGGCGCAGGAGATCGCCCAATCAGCCCGGCCCTTTAATGAGGGAGAGTTTGTAAAAATGTGCATGGACAAAATTTGGGAGGTCGTTTGCCTGGAAAAAAAAACAGGCATTTATAAATGTAAGCCTGAGCAGAAATACTGTAGCCCAGCGTGCATGTGAACAACGACAGGAAAAGACATCTTTGAGGAGGTCGATGAAATGAAGCTGCCTTGGGATAAGCTAGTGGGACTGACCACTGATGGAGCAGCCGCTATGTGTGGTCAAAAGAGGGGATTGGTCAGCAGGATGTGAGAGAAGATGCTGGAAAAGCAGGCAGGTGAGCTTACAGTTTACCACTGCATCATACACCAAGAGGCCTTGTGGCAAAGCCTTGAAAATGGATCACATTATGAGCCCTGAATCACCGTCAGTTCAAGTCTTTCCTAGAGGAGTTGGGTGCAGACCATAGTGACATGCCCTATCACTCAGAGGTGAGGTGGCTGAGGAAAAGTTGTGAAGAGATGCTTTGAGCTGCGGGAGGAAATTTGTCTGTTCATGGAAAGCAAAGGGAAAGACACAACAGAGCTCAGGGATGAAAGGTTTCAATGTGAGCTTTCATTTCTATGTGACATCATGAATCATCTGGACGCGCTCAATCTGCAGCTTCAGGGGCGCCCACGTCATCACAGACGTGTACGACGCCTTGAGGGCTTTTAGAACCAAGTTGGGCTTGTGGGAGAGTCAGATGCAGCAGGGAAACCTGGCTCACTATGTGCTGCCAAGTCATGAAACAGCAGACCGCTACCGCCGTGACGCCTTTTGCACAGTTCGCTGAAAAACTCATTCTACTTGGCGCTGAGTTTACCCGACGATTTGCCGACTTTGAAGCCCAAAAATGTAGATTTGAACTTTTTAGCAACCCCTTTGTGTTTGATGTGAATAAGGCACCAAGCAATCTCCAAATGGAGCTTATTGAGCTACAGTGTAATGACACGCTCAACTCAATGTAGGACTGTGGGTGCTGCGCGATTTCCACCTTACCTCCCTGAGACGCTGCACAAATGCTCTCTGTGTTCGGCAGCACGTATCTGTGCGAGCAACTGTTTTCATCAATGAAAATGAACAAAACCCCACATAGGAGTCGTCTGACTGATGAACACCTTCATTCAGTCCTGAGGATTTCTGACTCCAGAAATTGATGCACTTGCATGTAAACAGCGATGCCAAGTATCTGGCTTGGACCCATGTGCATCATCAGAGTAAATGGACACTGAAAAAAACTGAACTGGATGAATATTATTTTATTTACTGCAGGCATGGTCTGTTCAAAGTTGAAAGAGTGTTGGCCTTGATGGCCTGTGATGAGAAGATTTAGGTTACAATTAAAGTGAATAAAGTTAAAGATATAGAGGCCTGATTTTTATTTCAGTTTTCTTAAACCTGTTCTGGGTTCAGTATTTAAGCAAAAATTCAATTGTAATATATTAAAATGGTTAATACAGTTGTTTCTCAAAGATAATAAAAACATAAATAAATAAATAAGAAATTGGTTTGGCCCTCGTCAATGTTCTTCTTTGTAATTTTGGCCCTCTGTGAATTTGAGTTTGACACCCCTGTCCTAAGAGATCCAAAAACAAAAATGAAAAACCTAAAAGTAGAAACTCAAGGCTGCAGACCTGCAGCTGAGGAGAGGCTGAACTCTAGGATGTGTGTCCAACAATATGACTGATTATAGTTTCTGAATGCATGGTCAGTGGACAGAATGAATGGAAACATTGTCTGTCCAATCCTCTAAATCTATTTTATATTCGTATGTCTGGAAAAGCTGGGTGTGAACTAACAGCATTTCTCTGCAGTGATTCCAGATAAAGTTTCCTAACAATAATCAAATTTCTCTGCAGAAATGACATCATCCGTTGTAGAATCAGAGATTCAGGAGCCTCTAAAACTGCAGCTTTCTGTTCATCCACAATAGTTGTGTTGTTGTGTTTAATATTTATTTATTTAGTATGTATGTGTGTGTGTCCATCATCCTGTTCTATCAGCAGTTCTCAGACAAACCTGCTTTGTCACACCTCCCTGTCCTAAATGCATCTCCTCTTCCTGTTTGTTCTGCCCCCCCCCCCCAGAGGAAGACGTTGCCTTTCTTCACTGCTCTGTCCTGTCAGACGTCATCAGATCCTCTTTGCTGTGTTTCATTTGCTTTTCCATACGCTGGTTCCCCAATCACCTGGACCTCCAGCTGTCCCCAGAGCCCCCACTTCTCTTTATCTACCTTTAGCCATGTCACCAACACAACTCCAACTAAACACAAACACACAATTCACACACACAACCACAATTGGTTTGTTAAAACAGGCAAAGCAAAGGACAACAGTCCATCACCTTTAACACAATAAAACCTTCTACACAAAAGCACAAAATACACAACACAAAGTTTAAGCATGTTAATAAATAAAGCATTTCACTGAAATGAATCCATTAGTATGTTCACCTCCAAATTCTGCACGGCTGAAAAGCATCTGATGAAGTGTCTGATTCTTCATCTCTTCTGCTTTCTGGATCTTCTACTCTGACAGAAGAGGGATTGACAGAAAATGCTCTTTGTTCCTAATTCTGCCTTCAAGTGATTCTTTGTTGTGTTGTATGGTGTGCGCTTGTGTAGCTTGCTAGCTGCTATTTTCATCTCTGTTGTTGTGAGAAGTGGGCAGTGTGTCATCAGGGCGGGTCCCACCTGACTGAATGGACCAAGTTCCTGGACCTCCATCTGCATCACTGCTCCTGAACACACTTTTCTGTCTGATTGCAGGTTGTATAACTGCAGTTTGTCAAAGATCAGCTGTGAAGTTCTGGTCTCAGCTCTGAAGAAAAACCCGTCCAATCTGACAGAACTGGACCTGAGCGGGAACCAGAACCTGCAGGATCCAGGAGTTCTTGATCTGTGTGGTTTTCTGGAGAGTCCAGACTGCAGACTGCAGACTCTGAGGTCAGACTCCATGTTTCAGTTGTGTTCACATCAATATGATGACAAAGTTGTGTTAGGACTGAACTGCAGACATGAGGCTCATCAGCTCTGCTCTGTGTCTTTGGTCCAAGAGACTCCTTTAAAGCGCGTGCAGAAGCAGCAGCCTCACGTGCACGCTCACATGCACTCTGAGTCATGCTGCTGTGTTTCAGCAGATGCAGCTGAGAGTCCAAAGGGTTAGGGTGACAGAGTCCTGCTGCAGCTGGATGCTGCTCTGACAGACACATCCTCCACAAACATCCTCACCTTTTCATCCACAAACATCATCACATCATCCATCAAAGCTCCCAGCAGCTTCTGACTCTTCATTCAGAGCTGAAGTCATGCTTGATCAGGGATCAATGTCCAACATTTGCTGCTGACTCTTCCTCATCACTTCCTTCTTCTCTCTGCTTTGATCTGTTGGAGCTGAAAGTCTCTGCTTGAAGGGCTGCAGCAGAGAAGGACTGGAAGATCATCTCCTGAAAACTGGGAGGAAGACTTTCCAGCATCCTGCTGCTGAAATTCTCCCATGATTCAGTGCTGTTTGGAGAAGAGCTGAGCAGAAAGAGGAAGTGGACTTTTTCTGCTGTTGCTGCAGAAACATCAGTTGGTTTGGATGCAGCCACAGGCTGATGTTTGACTTTCACACATCTGGACTTCTTTCCTGAAGCAGCTGCATGTTGTCCTGAATGTTCCTGAATGTTCTTCTTCTCTGCTTCTGCTGGACTCTTCTGATCTGCTGCTGTTGCTTCACATCTTTGGACTTTTTCTAAACTTTCTGATCTTCTTCAGCTCTGAACTCTTTAGAAGAAGTGAGGGATGAAAAACAGGAACTTTGTCTCTAAACTCAACTCTTTCTTCTGGATTCAGGTTGATGAACTGCAGTTTGTCAAAGACCAGCTGTGCTGCTCTGGTCTCAGCTCTGAAGTCCAACCCGTCCCACCTGACAGTACTG
>CM074490.1:12600787-12621672 GCA_037389245.1 Oryzias sinensis
TTACTCTGATGATGCACATGGGTCCAAGCCAGATACTTGGCATCGCTTTTTACATGCAAGTGCATCAATTTCTGGAGTCAGAAATCCTCAGGACTGAATGAAGGTGTTCATCAGTCAGACGACTCCTATGTGGGGTTTTGTTCATTTTCATTGATGAAAACAGTTGCTCGCACAGATACGTGCTGCCGAACACAGAGAGCATTTGTGCAGCGTCTCAGGGAGGTAAGATGGAAATTGCTCAGCACCGACAGAGTCAGGCTTTGACTTGAGCGTGGTCATTACACTGTAGCTCAATAAGCACTGTGGTGTTATGCCATTGGTTAAACATAATTCTGTTAAAGAACTACAGGGTCGCATTGTTATGACGACAGCGGTGTGGGGGCAGCGGGAAGCGTGGCTAGACCGAGAGACACATGTTGAAGGCTGTCTAACAAATGTTCGAATAAAGCAAGCAAACAGTTAGACCCTTATTTGCTTCCCTCAGTTTAAATAACACGACAAGCTCCATTTGGAGATTGCTTGGTGCGTTATTCACATCAAACACAAAAGGGTTGCTAAAAAGTTCAAATCTACATTTTTGGGCTTCAAAGTCGGCAAATCGTCGGGTAAACTCAGCGCCAAGTAGAATGAGTTTTTCAGTGAACTGTGCAAAAGGCGTCACGGCGGTAGCGGTCTGCTCTTTCATGACTTGGCAGCACATAATGAGCCAGGTTTCCCTGCTGCATTTGACTCTCCCACAAGCCCAACTTGGTTCTAAAAGCCCTCACGGCGTTGTACACGTCTGTGATGATGTGGGCGCCCCTGAAGCTGCAGATTGATCGTGTCCAGATGATTCATGATGTCACATAGAAATGCAAGCTCACATTGAAACTTCTCATCCCTGAGCTCTGTTGTGTCTTTCCCTTTGCTTTCCATGAAAAGACAAATTTCCTCCCGCAGCTCAAAGCATCTCTTCACAACTTTTCCTCGGCTCAGCCACCTCACCTCTGAGTGATAGGGCCTGTCACTATGGTCTGCACCCAACTCCTCTAGGAAAGACTTGAACTGACGGTGATTCAGGGCTCATAATTGTTGGAATAATGTATATAGGTTATCTCATATTTGCTTATTTTATGCATCACCTAGCTATATATCTATAGGTGATTTAATCATGTTTGCAGAAGTGTCTGTGTGTGTCCAAATCTGTTTCACAGGAAGGTGGAGGTGACACCCTTGGGAGAAAATGTTTATCTTTGCGTCTTTTCAGCATTCTCCTGAGAACCTGTGTTAGCTATGTCTAAAATGAATCGAAGGACGCTCTGTGTTAGTTTATCTGTGAGAAACGGCTTTGCAGGTCCAGAGATGATTTGAGAAGACTGTGGAAGGATGGACATGTTGTAATAAATGCTTTCTGATAGCGCTGCAGCTGTGTTTTTATCTGTTTCCCCTCCTTAGAGCTCAGCGCATGTGTAACTTAGGGACAACCCAAATCAACTTATTAAAAGAGGAGGCAGCAGAATTTGCGCCAGAGTGGAGAGAGATTGTTTACTGGGTAGATCTCTGTCTGCTCTCCTCGTAAAGGTACCTTTGTCCGTTGGTCTTTCTTTCCTTTTTGAATTGTTATGATGTTGCAGGTTGTTTTAACCCAACAATAATGTGATCCATTTTCAAGGCTTTGCCACACAAGGCCTCTTGGTGTGTGATGCAGTGGTAAACTGTAAGCTCGCCTGCCTGCTTTTCCCGCATCTTCTCTCACATCCTGCTGACCAATCCCCTCTTTTGACCACACATAGCGGCTGCTCCATCAGTGGTCAGTCCCACAAGCTTATCCCAAGGGAGCTTCATTCCATCGACCTCCTCAAAGATGTCTTTTCCTGTCGTTGTGCCATGCATGGATTTTAGTCCTTAAAGTTCCTCTGTAATGCAAAGATTCGAGTCCACTCCACGAATAAAACTTGACAGCTGGGCTGTATCGGAGGTGTCGCTGCTCTCGTCCACAGCAAGTGAGAATGCAACAAAATCTTCTCCCTTTCTCATCAGCTGTTCTTGTAGATGTTGTTCACATGCACGCTGGGCTACAGTATTTCTGCTCAGGCTTACATTTATAAATGCCTGTTTTTTTTCCAGGCAAACGACCTCCCAAATTTTGACCATGCACATTTTTACAAACTCTCCCTCATTAAAGGGCCGGGCTGATTGGGCGATCTCCTGCGCCACAATAAAACTAGCCTTTACTGCAGCCTCACTTTGGGATTTAGCTTTGGTGAACAGAGTTTGCCGTGACATCAGACCTTTTTTCATCTCTTCTTTAGTCTCTCATTTGCATTCAGATCCTTATACTTGTCATGGGGTCTGGTTTCATAGTGTCGTCGTATGTTATATTCTTTTGATACAGACACGTTGGCGCCACATACAAGACAGACAGGTTTGTCCTTTACCACGATGAACATGTAGTCGGTCTCCCATCTGTCTTGAAAGCTTCTGTTTTCTATTTTTCTTTGGCCATCAGCCCTTAGGACCCACTGACCCATGTTCAACTGCTGTTCACATGGAACCCTTCTCCACTTCGGCCTTCAAAGTTCTCCTTTGAATATTTGCTACTACCACCAAGATCTGGATTTGAGCGTGTGCCTCGTTGCAGGTTTGCTAATGAGCGTCAACACAAGAAGTGGGGGTGTTTTCGCGCTCCGCAGTCTGGCGCGCCAGGACAGAATTGTGGGAATTGTAGTATTAGCGGTACGTGTGCTGTATAACGGGCCGGAGGGCCAGATGTAATACATATTTGAAATCATCTCAAATATAATTGTAGTAGCCAAAATTAGCCCGGGGGCCTGAGTTTGACATGTCTGTCTTAGGAGATCCAGACAGGGGTGTTGTGGAGGGGAACAGGGGTTCTATTATATTTTCTATGATCTTTTCATTATGCATTTAATGGATTCTATATATAAATGTCTACAGTGGCGGTTTTACACTAACTTGCGCCCTGGGCGAGTAACTCCACCAGCACCCCCCCCCCTTCCCCCCGAAAATATACAAATTTGACATCATCCTTTTGTGTTCCCTATCTTTTATGTTTTTTTAACATAAATATGAATAAAACTAAACAGGAACATCCGGAATAACTCAAGTTAAACCTTAGATAACGTGTCATATTTTACTCTCCATAAAAATAGATTCTGTCAAAATGAAACAAATATGAAGATGCTGCAGAACAAAACAAACAAACCTGGAAATATTCATAATAAAAAATAACAAATCAAATAATTCTGTTTTCTTTTCTCTTTTATCATTTTTTAGAGCTGGACTCTGTCAGCAATAATTTCTTGGTGTGGGACGTCCTGTGTGAGTCTTTGTGAAAATATCAGAGGGATTGGATCTACACAAAAACTTATTGTGAATATTATTTTTAGGTTTTATCAAACATTATAAACTAAATCATAGCACTCATCAGTGGGATTACTCCAAAAATATTTGGCATTTTCCTAACTTTGTGCAACACCAACAGTAGAAATCCTCCAAAAAAACCTCAATACATTCATAAAAAATGATTTATGGTTTATTTATGATGTCATAAAGTGCAGCTGTTTTCCTGCTGTCTTTATATCAAACACTGACACCAACTAAACCACAGAAAAGACACGTAATAAAAATATCTACACTGGTTAGTAAATAATGACATCATTGACATGAGCTGCTGAGTGATCCAACAGCAGTGATATCCAGGTGTTGCGTAATGGAGGCTGAGCTCCTCTGTCTGTGCCTATGGCAGGCCGTTTTAACATTAAAAAGCTAGACTGGATGTGTGTTGCAGATAACTTTATTTGAGTTTTGCCTAGTCAAAAAGAACATTTCAGATATCTGCAACTACATTCTTCCTATCCGTAATCGTAACTTCAGATATCCTCAAACATATTATTCCCATGACGTAGATATCTGTAACTGGAATTATGACTAGTCAAAATGACGTAGATATCTCAAACTGGAGTTAGGAATAGTCATAATTTAATTGTAGATATCTATAATCAAGTTACAGATATCTTGAAATGAAATTTGAATAGAGATATCTGAAACTTGAGATATCTGTAATGTTCATTCAGGATAGTCAAAATGTAATTACAGATATCTTGAATTAGAGTTTCGACTAGGCGAAATGACGTCACAGATATCTGTATGCAAATTAGGTCCGCATCGCCCTTTAGGGGAGGAGCAAAGCGTGTTGTTGTAATTATTCAAATCACACCTGCTAACGTGTAATTAGCACTGATTAGCACCATGTTGCAGCAGTACGACGGGGTTTTAGGACCAGTTTACAAAAATAAGTTTTGTTTTCTTTAATTACAACTTTTATCTCGTAAATTTAGGAGATAAGTTCATCTGGATAAGAGTTCATCTGTCACCTTATGTCATGAACCTGTCATCAGAACACCAATGAGGAAGTAAACAGTGTTACATACACCTCTCCTCCAGATGAAACGTCCCGATCCAACATAAAACAATAAAGAGGAATGAAAATAGTCTGTTATATTAGCATTACAACGTTGAAAATGCCAAAAAAGTGCTCCTCCACAGACGGAAGCGTCAGAGAAAGGTGGAGATCTGGTCTTTAATGGAGAAAGAAAGGATTCAGGTGGACATCTGCAGGGACACTGACGGCTTCATCGGTCTGCAGAGATCCTGCAAACCACCCACCAATGAATAAAACATGAATAAGTCATAAATCAAACTAACGAATTTCCAAACATTTAGAACGTTATCAATAAACATTCAGCTCACCTCTTCAACAAAGTTTAGTCGGTCTGCTGCTGCTGTGTGGCGTTCACCTGCTGCTCATCATGCTCACTTCCACTTAATATCGTAAATTTACCAGTTTTTCCTCATAAATTTACGACTTAAAATCTTGTAATTTTACTTTTTTGGTGGCCCTTAATCTCCGTCGTAGAGCAGCCAGCGGGTGAAGCGATTTTTAATCGTCTTTTTAATGCTGCAGGCCGTGGAGAGGACAGGAGGAGCTAGTGATGATGACGTTTGAGATATCTGTATCTGTCATTCACTTTGGCCTCGTCAAAACTGCATTATAGATATCTCTATGGGTCGTTTCCACTCGTCACAATGAGGTCACAGATATCCAGAATTACAATTCCAACTATCCAAAATGGAATTACGACTAGTCAGAAATACGTTGGCGATATCTACAATGTTCATTCTGGAGAGTCAAACTTAGCTTTTTAATGTTAAAATGGCCTGCCATATGTGCCCCCCCCCCCTTTCTTCTGACAGACTCCGTCTCTGTGACGGGGGGATGCAGCTGCAGCCTTCAGATGATTGTTAGACTGAAAGACTCACAGTAGCCGCGGTTACATGGGCAGAATATCCTGATGGGATCAATGGTCGGGTTAAAATTCACCCGTGCACATGGGATCAGAAAACCTTTTTCAGATTACCGTAAATTCCGGGTTATAAAGCGCACCCGGCCACAGCCACCTCTTTTCTCATGCTGAACTATTTTTGTACATATACAAGCTGCATCAGATTACAAGCTGCTGTCTCAACAAAGCATGTGCTGACTCCCAAAGTGAGCATGGCACATTACCGCATTGTAGACGGGTACTATCTTGACTCAAGCTCATATATCCACGTGCACCCACATCTGAAACAGCATGGAGCTCTATTCTGTTCACAAGTTCCTCAGTTATGGGTTTTTTTATTTTATTTTTTTTTATTTATTTTTTTTACTTATTGACAATCTAGGTATCATGCATAAAATTACTAACAGTAACCATATAATCAACATTACATCCCTCAGTTATGATGAAGAAATTTACATCCGCGATCCCCCATTTCCCATGAGTCTTAGGGGCTAAAGGCGGGGCCAACGCCCGGCTCGCCACACTGTTGTACGTGTTTAAGATTGAGCAAGTAGCAGCAGTGCATGGAGGGGTGAACGGGAACAGCTCTCCTTCCGCTTGTGTCGCGGCAGCGTTATGGTAGTAACAGGGCTGGTTAAAAAAAACAGTAAAATAAAGCAGCGGCGACTGAAAAGCGTGCGCCTCAGCGCGGCGCGTTCGTCAGAAGTTTCTTTTCACAACAAACACTTGTTGCTCCGCGGACGCCTCTGCGCTCCGCGCTCGCCAAGCGGGCTCCTTGTCTCCCCTTCCTATCCGAAAAGCTCACACGGCGGCTGAGAGCTTTTCAATGCAAAATTCCGCTCAGTCCTTAGAAACGTAAAAACGACCACATGGATTTGTGTTTCCAGTCGTGTCCCGACAAAATAAAGGCTGATGTTATTCACACATATTTACGTGCAGCCAGCCGAGTCACTATGACTTAGAGGTAAATTCACTGCTGAGCATGCGCTGTTCTCTCCGTCACGCAGCTGACCGGCTTTTCCATTTACTGATGGGGGATTTTTTCACGCTGCTTTTAACGATTGCTTTTAACTTGAAAGCTTCATCATATAGTAGCAGCGATCACGTGCACGTTGGGTCTAATGGCACCAAAGGATTCTGGGATGCGGCCGGGCATGTGTGTTTCTTTTTGTTGAACCATGACTGAAGTGTCTAAGACCTGAAGTCCGGTCCATGCTGTTTGGCTGCTTAGAAGTGTGTAGAAAAATAAATGACTTGTATTTGGTGTTAGATAGAAGATTCAAACCATTCGCCGAGCCAGAAAGTATGTACATAGCGGCCACCAAATAAATCCATAAATTAGTTGCGTCACTGAATAGGCCGCAGGGCTGTGAGCGCAGGAAAAAAGTAGCGGCTTATAGTCCGGAAATTGCGGTAGAACAAACGTTCCCATGGCTCACACTCTCAGTCAGAATGAATCATCTGGACATGCGCAGTAGTGTTAAAAAAACCTGGATGAGGAAATGTGTCCAGTTGTAAACAAACAGCTGCCACGAACATTTATGCAGCAGCTCTGTAATATATGAAACGATCTTCCAAACGTGCTTTTATTAATGTTATGAATGTTATGAAGTGCCTGTTTGCTCATCGTTATATTTAATCCGTGTGGTCAGTGCTTTTTTGTGGAAGAATTAAGCTGGACAAAAGCTTAGGACAGGCTAACACGGGCTAACATCATTAGCCTGATGGACACAAAAACCAGGATCACGCGAGAAACGCAGCAATCTGCATCCTGGCTGCACGTAAATGTGTGTGAATAACATCAGCATTTATTTTGTCGGGACACAACTGGAAACACAAATCCATGTGATTGTTTGAACAGTTTCTAAGGACTGAGCGACATTTCTGCTCTGAAAAGTTCACACAGACCCCCCCAAAGCCGTAGTGTATTGGTGGTTCCTCCTGAGTCCTGCAGCCGCTAACCCAGAGCGGCGGGACGGCTGGCAGTCTGAATTCTCCCACACATAACAAAACAACAAAACGCACACGTAACAAGCATCCTCCCCCCCTCAGAATCAATGTTATTAATCCAGCTCCTCTGCTCACTCGGGTGCCAGTGGACCAAGTGAGCGTCGGGGACACGAAGCGCTCCTCCTGCCCCGCATCTCCCTCGTGAGGGGTGAAAGAGAGGGGAGAGCCAGCGGGGCGAGAGTGGAGCGGCGCTTTTCACGGGGCGTCTACAGAGCAGGTGGTCGGTCCCGTATGCGCTCCAAAGCTTTCTCTCAGCGAAACACCGTCTATGCGTGACGTAACCCAGAGCAGCAGTGACACACGATCGGAAAGACCGTTTACATGCTCCACGATCGGATAAACGATCGGTATAACCCACCTATCTCCATTGGAAAGAAATTCTGATCTGAATGAGTCTGATCGGGGCAGAGTATTCTGAACGGCACGTTTACATGAAGCATTTTCTTTCTGATCAGGCGTTCATTCCGATTACTTTTGTAAACGCGGCTACTTACCTGTTGGTGAGATTCTTCCAGCCACTGGTGAGTTGCCCCCCCCCCCTCTTGAATTTTTTTACTTTTTATGTTCCACAGACCACCTCAAAGAGGTGGGGGCACAAGTGTCTTGCAGCAGAGGGCGGTGGTCACGTGCACGTCAGGTCTGCTGTGTTGGAGCGTGGAATTGTGGGAAATAATCCCCTCTGCCTGCTTTGGTCTAAATTAGGTTGAGCATGGGTTTTTCTTCCGCCTGATTCCTTTTCATGGGGCTGTTTTACGTTGTTTCACTCTGAGTTATTTCATCTTTTTTTTTGCACCATAAGTGTGGAGGGGGGAGAGGATGATGAGATGGGTGGATGTTCAGTGTCAGATGTGGAAAAGTAGAAGCGCGGCATGCAGGCTGCTGTAGGCATGTCAAAATAAAAGCAGACGCCCCGCACTGAATAAGTTCTACCTAATGAGAGACACCTCAGGCACGGAAAATGCCGCCCCCTACTAGGTGCCGCCCACTTCGCCCATATCAAAAACCGCCACTGCAGGTCCATTGTATTACAAAAATATGCTGGATTCCTGCCTTCAGTGACAGATAATATGTACAGAGGTCACCAGTAGGCCTGTTTTTGACCTTTGGTCTCTGTTTTCTCTCTGTACTGGAGTGATTATGGAGCCACAACACCTGCAATGCAGACTAGACACAAACACACCATTCTAATGACATATTTAGGATGTTTTCATCTTCCCTCACTGAATATTAAATAAAGCTTTGCTTTTTGCCTTGACGACAGAGAGAGCGGACAGCCACACAGCCTAAAAGGTTTTGTTTTCCCACCTCCCCCCTTTGGCTAAAGGTTTGAACATTCATGCAGACTCTACTGTGTCTTTTCATTTCCCAACTGCACATTTCATTTTTGGAAATCCTGAATCTGTGAAGGCCGGATGGGACGGAAACAAGAATCACAAAGTGAAGCAAGTTTGATGATGGCAGAGGAGATCAGCGCTTCAGCCAGACCATTTACCCAGAGAGAAGTTCTGAAGAGCTTTGATTTGACCAGGATTTAGCATTTAAGGCTCACAGATCTCAGGCGTGTAGAACTGCCTTTTTTCATCTGCGGAATATTGCTAAGATCAGAAATCTACTCTCTAAGAGTGATGCTGAAAAACTCATCCATGCATTTGTTACGTCGAGGCTGGATTACTGTAACTCCTTGTTAGCAGCGTGTCCTAAGAGTTCCTTAAGAAGTCTCCAGCTTGTTCAGAACGCAGCAGCTAGATTGTTAGCTGGAACTAGCAGAAGAGATCACATCACTCCTGTGTTAGTTTCACTCCATTGGATCCCAGTTGATTCCAGAATCCAGTTCAAGATCCTCCTGTTAACCTATAAGGCCTTCCATGGAATGGCCCCGTCCTATATTAAGGACCTCATAGTCCCTTACCATCCAATCAGAACACTTCACTCACTAAATGCAGGACTGCTTGTGGTTCCTAGAATTAGTCAAAGTACAGTTGGAGGTAGAGCGTTTAGCCACCAAGCCCCTGTCTTATGGAATAAACTCCCAGCTCATGGAAGAGAGGCCGACTCAGTTTCTACATTCAGAGTTAGACTGAAAACATTCCTCTGTGGACAGGATTATTTTCAGACTAGATCTACATGAGAACCTCTGAAAAAAGAGAAAAAGGAGCCTCAGAGTCTCAGCAGCAGCATACGGTAAGGTGGGAATGGGGGGGGTCAGTCATCACTCTGTAGTGATGTCATCAGTCAGTCATCTGGACTCATCATATTGATGTGAACACAACTGAAACATGGAGTCTGACCTCAGAGTCTGCAGTCTGCAGTCTGGACTCTCCAGAAAACCACACAGATCAAGAACTCCTGGATCCTGCAGGTTCTGGTTGTTGCTCAGGTCCAGTTCTGTCAGATTGGACGGGTTTTTCTTCAGAGCTGAGACCAGATCTTCACAGCTGATCTCTGACAATCTGCAGCCCATCAACCTGCAATGAGACAGAAAAGTGTGTTCAGCAGTGATGCAGCTGGAGGTCCAGGAACTTGGTAAACCATGAAGGTGAATTAAAAANTGAAAACAAAGTTGCTGATTCATGAAAACAAAGTTGCTGATTCATGAAAACAAAGTTGCTGATTCATGTAAACTTGTCAAAGAGACATTGTAGAATTTTCCAACAGCAAAGCTAAATGAACAGAACCCTGTTCAGAACCTTTAAAACAGGAAATCCTCCTCTGTGTTCCAGAGAAATCCACAATGAGTCCAGATTTCCAAAAGAACTGGGATTAGCGGTTTGGCCCTGAAGAACTCATGACCAGGACTGCTGCTGAACTAGTTCAGATAGTTAACGGCACATTTGATGGAGAGAAATGACAGAGCAATGCAATATTGGAGTGTGTCTGAAGGTCACACCGTCATGTTCAACATCGAAGCTATTGGGAATGTCTGCACCCGGGCCAACCTACAGTCTCCACCCGGGCCAGATATGCCCATGTCAACATAAAACAAGCACCCAACTCAACTCATTCGTTACTGAAAAAACTTAAACCTGCATCTTTGTTTAGTCTAATCCCACTCCAGCTCCAGAAACCAAGCCAAAGACACAACTGGTTGGACTGATTTTGAATTAATCTATTTTATGTTGAATGCTGGGGGGTATTCCAGGAAGCATGTTTAAACTAGCCTGACTTTAAGCCTGGACTCTGGCTGAAATCCGCCTGAACTTGCTTACTCTGGGTATGTCGGTTCCAAAAGACCGGATATGACTTGGCGTAACTACGCTCGACTTGGTAACCCTGGGTTAACGCACGGTACATAAAGACATTCTCAATAGATCGCCGATATCTGGAGTCACCATGGAAACGCGTGGAGAGAAAAAAAAAGAAAGCGTGACACGTGACACGGAAGTGAGACGGAGTCTGAGATTTTAATGACGGCGGATAAAGATTATAAGTCCATCAAAAAAGTAACACGGCTGAAAAATAATTTAAATAATTTAGTTAAATTTATTCAAACTCAATAATTGTTTATACAACTCAAATTTACGTATTTATCTAACTAAATTTCACATTACTCCATTAATCTTTTTTCCATCTTAATTACTTATATTTCTGGAACTTTCATATGTCTAAGTTTTAGCCGGCAGATATGCTCATTTTTATAACAATAAAAAGAACGGAAAAAAATGCACGGAGTGCAATAATTCACTACAGAATTTTCTATCACTGTCATAACAGGTTGTGGTGGTAGGGGTGCTATATAAACTCATCATTCTCTCCTTCACTCTCACTCTTGGTGCAGAGACGTAAACATAGTAGGACAAAATAGCTCGGCAAAACACGGTGAAACACAGTTAAACAGCTGTACAACTAAACACATTTAGTAAAAAACCCACACTTAAACCCAAATCCGTCCAGACAGGCAAAGCAAATGGTATCCCACAATCCTTTGCGGTGCCGATCTAACAGCAGGACCAACGTTACACCGACTTAATTGAATTAATTTGAACGAAAGGAAAATAATTGTCTGAAAACTACGTGTTATTTTGGTGACCTAACAAAAAATGTTTGTTAGGTGACCTAACAAAAAATGATTTATCTTAACTGAAGCAAATAATTAAGTTAGATCAAAGTACAAAGTTTCTCTTTCCAACATCCATATGTGGTCTTATCATCCTCTCATGGTGGAAAAAGTATTATCTGAGCTTCTTCATCCACTAAATCATCTTCAAATGGACACGCCATGCTGCTTCACCTCTCTGTAAACAAACTAAGCTTCAACTAAACCTGCTCCAGACCAGGTTATGTTCAGAGCATGAGTTGCCATGACAACTTGACCTACCCTGAAACATACCTCCATTTCTGGAACTAAAGCTGAGGTTATCAACTTCCTTAGCCTCAAACTTACCGTGGGAGCTAGCAGAACCTGCTTTCTGGAATACCCCCCTGGTTATTGGTTATAATTTGAATTTCATGACCATTTTGATGTTTTTGACATGTTAAGTTTTGCAATGTTAAATTGAAATTCTGATTCATGTCTTTTAAGGTTTTCACCCTATCACCATCTAAAATCAGAGAGCTACCTGCCAAGATAAATACTAAGGCAAAGCAAAGTAGATGTGTGATTGAGTTGTTTCCCTGTCCTTTGGAAAACATGGTCTATCGAGTCAGACAGGAGCTGGGGGAGACCAAAAGACTCAACAGTTGAAAACCGACGTGTGACGGTGAAACTAAAGCTGATAAAGTCAGAGAAATCATCTGTCGACGAGGGAAATAAGCAAGTTCACAAGAACCAATCATAATCTACAAAGATGGCTGAAGAAGCTCTTGGAAAAAACGTTAAAACAACTGAAGCGAGAAAGAACCATGGCAAATGCTTTCACTAAACAAGCCAACTACCTGAGCAGAAGGGCGCAAAGTATGGGAGAAAATGAACTAAAAGAGGAGTTCCAAAGACTCACAATGGAGGCAAGAAATGATGATTACAGAGCTGGTCTACTTGCAGAGTTGGAAATTAGTGGCAAAGACACAGAAGAAGTGGAACTTTATAAGCAACAAGAAGAAGATTTAGGAAAAAAAAATAAATGAATGTGATTCAAGGTTTGACAGTGTGAAAAGTGTAGTTCAACTGAACCTCTGGTCAAGATACGGTTTTGAGGAAATGAGTGTTGCTGTTCAAGAAGCTGAAAAAGCATGTGATGATGTTGCTGCCATCCCTGTTACTTCTGTGAACAAAGCTGGATATGAAGCACGGTTGACAATCGTGCAGAAACTTATCCAAGATTCAATTCAGAGTCTAACGTCTTGGGAGCTGTGGATACCAATAGCAGAAAAAGGGGGTTTTGAAGCCAGAGTAAAAAGGTTAAAAACTATGATCAATGGTCTTGAAGCAAGAAAGGCTGAGTTCATCACAGCACAAATTGTTGCAGAAGAGAACCGTACGTCTCAAGCAGTAGCTGCTGCAGCAAGTTTGGTGAATGTGCAAACGACGCCGACCAGTAAATTAAGGCCGACTAATTGTCTAAATTTTCTGGTTGTAAAAGAAGTTTTGGAAGAAAGACTGGGATAGTCTACAGAAACAGAAGTAAAAAGGCTCCAGTTATTGGACAGCATAGATGAGAAAATCTGCCATCAACATCACCTGTCAATCTATAACACAGCAGAGGACATCTTCAGAGTGCTTGAGAACAGATTCGGCAACAAAACAGCCATTGCTCTGGAAATGATTGAAGATCTAGAGAAGATGCCAATCGTGAAAGCTAATCAACCCAGAAAAGTCATTGATTTAATCCAGACTGTGGAAAAAGCTCTTGCTGACCTCACTGAACTTGGAAATTCAGGAGCCCTGAAGAATCCACCTGTGATTAAAACCATTGAAAGTAAACTACCAGATGCTGTGAAAAAAGACTGGCTCGTCTTTATGGTTAACCCTGCAAACAGAGTCACCCCAGACAGCCATTTTGACAGTCTTCTCGGGTTCCTGAAAACTCAAGAAGACATCTTTCAGAGGTTGGAGCAGCTTGGAGTGTCAGAGAAGTCAGACCAGAGACTGGATAAAAAGCATACTTCCACCCGCTCTACCAGAAAGGATGGTGGATGGGGATGGAAAACACAGAGAGAAGATCTTCTTCTGCAAACAGTTTAACGCACTAAACCCTTCAGAAAAATCAAATGCAGTGAAGAAACTGGGAGCTTGCCGAAAATGTTTAGGGTGTCACTCTGAGGATGAACAATGTCTGACAACCAATTACCTATGCAGAAAGAGGGACTGTAGGAAATATGGTTCTTCAAACCATCATTTCTTTCTTTGCCCAATTGGAGAAGAACCCAGCGAAACTGCAAAAGGTAGAAAAGAAATCAAGAAAAGACCAACTTTCACACAAGAGCAAGAAAAGTTAATTGCCGGACTTTCACCTGAACTGGCAGAACAGTTTAAAAAGCTTTTTCAAACGTTGTTGCTGCAGTCACAAAAGACAAAACTAACTTTCATGAAGAAAGTGAGGTCAAAGTTGAAGAGCTGCCTGGCATCCTGATGTTGTTGGAAGTCACTGCCAAGGTCAGAAAATTGGGATTCTAACAGACTTGGCTTTTGACACAAACTACATCACTCACAGAGCAGCCAACAACTGAACCAAGACTGAACTTAAAAAGTGAGAAAATCACACTAATTGTCCATGGTGTTGGAGGGATGTCAACAAAAGTGAAGTCAAGAAGATACTTCCTAAAGATCAGAGTTAAAACCTCTCAAGGAACTGAAAAAGCTCATCCGCTGATATGCTACAGCCTCGACGAGATTGCAAAAGTGCATCAAGTTGCAACACCAGATCAACTAAAAAGATTTTTTCCAGAGATTGAACCAGAAGACCTACAGAGACCAGACACAATTGACCTGCTAATTAGTCACAGAGAGGGGTGTCTGTCTCCACAAAGGCTCAAAATGGTGGGTGATCTAGTCCTGTGGGACAGTCCTCTGGGGAAAATTGTAGGTGGAGCTCACCCTGATCTGTTTGAAAATGTTGATGTCTCAGCTCACAGGTCTGAAACACATTTTGCTCGTTCTATGAGAACAGCTGCTGTTAAATATAATGAAGTCTGCAGTTCAAATGTATCTTCCCAGCATAGGTGTGCGGTTGCTGCCAGTAACTTCCTGGACTGGTGGACTTGGGAGAGTATCGGAGCTGCTTGTGATCCGAAGTGTGGAGGTCGTCGGTGCAGCAAATGTCAGCCAGGAGGTAAAGAAATGTCATTGGTGGAGGAAAAAGAACTGGAAATTATAAAGCAAGGCCTAACCTGTGTCTCATCAGACTCACATAGTGACTCACCACACTGGGATGCAACTTATCCCTGGATTGTAGATCCATTGTCCCTTCCAAACAACAGGAAAGGAGTGGAGCAAACATTTCTGAAAACAGAAAAGCAACTAAACAGGCAACCTGAGTGGAAGATGACTTACGCTGCCCAAGTCCATGACATGGTGAAGAGGGGAGAGGCAAAACAACTCACACAGGAAGACTTGAACAGCTGGAAAGGACCAATATGGTATGTGAACCATCTAATTGCACCAAAGCCAAATTCCATGTCTACTCCTGTGCGTCTTGTCTGGAATAGTAGCCAAAAGTTCAACGGGCTGAGCATGAACGACCTCTTGTTGAAATGACCTGTTGTTCTAAATCCCATACGAGCAGTTTTACTACGGTTCAGAAGAGGAGTGCACGCAGCTCTGGGCGACATCAAGAAGATGTATAACTCTGTATGGGTAGAAGAAAAAGAGATGCATCTTCACCGTTTCCTCTGGAGGGATGACGAAGAACAGGATATCAGTGAATACGCCATCACCAGAGTGACCATGGGTGATCGACCAGCTGGATGTATTGCTCAACTGGTTATGCGGGAAACAGCAAATCTTCAAATGATCATCAACCTAGGAGAGGAACGACGGATTGTTGAAGAAGACAGCTATGTTGATGACATTTCGACGTCCAGCAACAACTTGGAGAGCTTGAATGAAAACATAAAGGGAGTTGAACGGATTCTGAAAGCAGGAGGGTTTTTCCTCAAACCATGGATCCGATCTGGCCAAAGTGGGAGGCACACTGAACCTTCAGATCCTCTCACTCCAGCAAATGAAAAAGTCCTCATACTACCCAATCAGATGAAAATGGAGGACAATAAATCTCTTGGAGTTGGCTACCTGGTGAAAGAAGATAAACTTTATGTAATGACTGCAATCGATTTCTCAAAAAGAAAATACAAAATAAGAGTCGAACAAGATCTTCTGGAAGAGGAAGTAAGGAGAAAAACTCCAAACCCCTTAAAAAGAAGGGAGTTACTGAGCCAAGTCGCAAGTCTGTATGACCCAATTGGTTTAGCCACACCTACAAAACAAAAAGGGGTGATTCTTGTCAGGAAAGCCTTCCAAGAAGTAGGAGGTGGAGCTAAGACCAAAGACACCTGGGACAACCCCCTTTCTGACCACCCGAGAGAAGAAGCAATGCAGCTTTTTGAAGATTATATACGTCTCAGTCATCACTTTCCCCAGGAGCCTCACACCAGTAGACTGGGTTGGAAATCCCTGTGGAATAACGTTTTCTGATGGAAGTGACAAAAGCTATGGTGCTGTGGTTTACTTCAGGTGGGAAACAATCAAAGGCGTTCAAGTTAGACTGGTTGAGTCAAAGGCAAAGCTTACTCCACTTGATTAAAAAGGAGATGCAGTCAAAGCTGAAATGTGTGGAGCTGTCTTTGCATCTCGACTAAGACTGTACGTCGTAAAGCACAGCCGCATGAAAATAGACTGCTGGTATCACCTAGTCGACAGTCAAACTGTTCTTGGAACCATTCAGAGAGACAGTTATGGGTACCAAACCTTTTTTGCTAACAGGATTGGTGAAATCCAAAAGATCTGACCCATAGAAGATTGGTGGTGGATACCAGGAGACTTCAATGTTGCAGACTGCATAACGAGAGGTACTGGACCTGAAAATCTCCATGAAGACTCTGACTGGCAAAGGGGACCACCATTTTTGAGGAAACCTACGGCAGAATGGCCAATAAAGTCAGCCAAAGAAATTGCTGCCAGTTCCAAAGAAGGAGTTAAACTCCTACGAAAGGTTTACTCTTCTGCCATCACAAGAGCTCAGGCAAAAATCAAGACAAATGCACTCGACAATATGGTTCAAAGTAGTCCAAAAAAGGCATCTTGTGAGTCCAAAGTGGAGATTGCGCAGTCAAAAAAAACTCATAGATGTGACCAAAATCGGCAGTTTGATGCGATTAGTCAGGATTATTGCTTGGCTTTGGAAAGCTGTTGAAATATGGAAACAAAAACTGAAGCACACAAAAAGGAGACAAATCAAAATTGTCCTTTCAAAGAAAGAATTAGCAAATGTAATTAAAAAGCTCACACTCACTCTGAACAGACTCATTGTGTAAAGAATGAGGAAACAGGACTTCAAGAATCCAAAGCTTTGATGAGGACAAAACAGCAGTGCCCCTTTTGCCATATAACTCCTGGGTGTCAACACTCCTCGCCCGAGAAGCACACAAAGAAAACCATGAAGACATTGCTGGAACACTCATGAGGATGAGGAAAAAAGCCTGGGTGGTTAAAGGCAGAAGACTAGCTAAAAAGGTGGTTGATAGCTGTGTGGAGTGCAGAAAGAATAAAGCCAAAAAATGTCAGCAAATCATGGCTGATCTACCTCCAGAGAGAACACGTCCAGCCCAACCCTTTGAGTTTACCACAGTTGATCTGTTTGGGCCCTATGAATTGAAAGATGAAGTAAGGAAAAGGATACGACTTAAGGTGTGGGGGATTGTCTTTTCGTGAATGGCTTCCAGAGCTGTTCATGCTGAACGTAAGCGATCAGTCAACTGGAGGTTTTCTGTTAACATACAAGAGATTCACTGCCATCCGAGGTCACCCAAGAAAACTCTGGTCAGATCCTGGAAGCAACTCTGTGGGGGCAAAACCGGCTCTTGAAAGCCTGGATCTGTTCTTGGATCGATTGGGAAAAGTCAGATATCCAAAATGAAGCTGCCCTACATGGGACCGAATGCAGTTGGAAGATACACCCTGCCAACTATGGAAGCGATTCTATAGCATAAATAAAAAGCAAAGTCAAAACCAGAAATGCTTTTTCATTTTCAAAATGAAGCTGCATTTTTTGACTCAAAAATAAAATGAAAAAGCAATCCACCAAAATGCTTTTTCATTTCCTTCTTCAACACAGCTTATTCTGTCACTTAATTAAAATTAAAATGAAAATGGTATTTGACATTTCATTTTCAAGACGTTCTCTGGTAAATGTGTAGCAAAATTCATTTAGAAATGTCTAATTTGACAATTAAAATGGATTAACAGAAATGCTTTTTCATTTTCAAAATGTAACTGCATCAAATGACTCAAAATTTAAAATGAAAAAGCGATATTTCAAAATGCTTTTTAATTTTATACTTAAAACCGCTTATTGTGTGTCATAATTAAAATGAAAATGCAAAGAGGGGATTGCATTTTCACAACCACCCTGAGAAACTTGTCTCAATAATCATTTCTTAAAAGCATTAGCAGAGGGGAGGCGGGGCGATGACGTCACTGCTTTCTCCGTGTATCCGGCCGCTGACAGACACAGACACTCAGGAGCAGTGGAGCTTTCTGTTAGCGGCAGAGAAGATGGCTTTGTGATGGTTGTGAACTTCTGATGAGTTTCCACAGCTTCTCAGGACTACATCTGCGGTCCTCCTCCTGACGCACCGCGGACAAGCTTTTGTTCTTCGGACCGCCAGCTGCCTTCGCATAGCGGAGCGCGAAGCTCCGATGATCGAAGGCGGAAATGCTGCTCCGATCTGAGAAACCATCATATGAATTTGTGTTTCCAGTGGTGTCCAGAACAAAATAAAGACTGATGTAATTCCCACATATTTACAAATTTATTATGGAGCTTTGCGCTGAATTTGCTGTTCCTGGCCAAGATGGCGGCGGCGCGTGCACACGCAGCGGCACATCGCTCTCTGTTTTTGTTTGTTTTTTTCATGTTTTTGTTGGTGCTACAGACACTGGAAGCGTTTACTCAGTACAGCAGGACGGAACTACTTCAAATTAGTTGGAATTGTCAATTTAATACTCCCCCAAAGTCGGACTTTATACCACCCGAGATCCAACGGACTGCCACGGCCTTAACCATACCCCCCCTGTGGCCAAGGAGACGGAGAAGATACCGTAAACAAAAGCGGGGGAGGAGAAGCGGAGCACGCGCCAGGCTACATGCTAACCCGCATCGACCAGCTCTCCCCAGTCTCTTCCTCGCTAACGTAAGATCGCTCGCCAACAAACTGGATGAGTTTCGGCTACGGATCGTCTCGCGGCGGATGGACAGCTGTGTGGCCATCATAACAGAAACCTGGCTGGACAATAACACACTTAACGCCGCGGTGGAGCTAGCGGACCGTTCTTTGTTCCGCGCGGATCGGACTGCAGACTCCGGTAAGGGCAGAGGCGGCGGACTGGCGCTTTACATCCACAACTCCTGGTGTGCAGCCACACACATCATCGGAACGCACTGCACACCCGATCTGGAATACCTGGCGGTGAAATGCAGGCCATTTCGAACGGCGAGGGAGTTCTGCTCTATCCTGATCATAGCTGTTTACATCCCACCTCAAGCTAACGCTAAGCTAGCGCTAGAGGAGCTCTACTGTCTGATCAGCAGGCAGATGAACTCCAACTCAGAAGCAGCTGTGATCGTGGCAGGAGACTTCAATCATGTGGAACTCAAAGCAGTGCTCCCCAAATTTCAGAAGTTTATCCACTTTCCCACCAGAGACAACAACACACTGGATCAAGTTTATTGCAACATCCCAGGTGCATACAAGGCTTCAGCAGCTCCTCACCTGGGCATGTCAGATCATATCTCTGTGGAGCTAACCCCCACATACAGACCTCTGATCTGCAGGACCAAACCAACCATCAAAACAGTTCAGGTATGGACCGAAGAGGCTTCTTCTGCACTACAGGACTGTTTTGAACTCACTGACTGGGAGGTGTTTAAAGATGGCTCAGACCTGGAGGTCTACACAACATCCGTCCTGAGCTATGTGCAGTTTTGCACCGATGCTGTTCTGCCCACAAAGTCCATCAAAGTCTACCCAAACCAGAAACCATGGTTTGATGGAACAGTACGGTCTTTGCTCAAAGCTCGGGATGCAGCCTACAGGTCAGGTGACAGGCGGGCCTACAGCAGAGCCCGGACAGAGCTGAGGAGGGGCATCAACCAAGCCAAACGCAGACACAGACAACATGTGGAACAGCACTTTGCTAATAACAACCCGCGGGAGATGTGGAGAGGCATCAGAACCATCACAGACCACAGGAGCAGCATGCAGCAGACCACTCATGACCCCACCCTGCCTGACACTCTAAACAACTTCTTTGCACGCTTCGAGACGCCCGGCAGCAGCAGGGACTCTGGTCCTCTATTACAGCTGGAGGAGCAGTCCCAGCCTCTCGTCCTGCAGCTACATCAGGTGAGCTCCACTCTGAGGAGGATCGACACCAGCAAAGCCGCAGGACCAGATAAGGTGTCACCTCACCTCAGTTCCTGTGTGCCTCAAGTCCTCCATCATCGTGCCGGTGCCAAAAAAATCCTCTGTCTCGTGCCTCAATGATTACCGGCCGGTCGTTCTGACACCGGTGATCATGAAGTGCTTTGAGAGGATCATCCTGAACCACATCAAGGACATCATCCCTGCTACTCTGGACAGCCATCAGTTCGCTTACAGGGAGAACCGATCGACAGAGGACGCAGTTTCACTAGCCCTGCATGCTGCCCTGTCCCACCTGGAGCATCCTGACACCTATGTCAGGATGTTATTTGTGGACTTCAGTTCAGCCTTTAACACGGTGATCCAGGACAAGCTGACCCTGAAGCTCCACAACCTGGGTCTGCCTGCCTCCCTGTGCCTGTGGATCAAAGACTTTCTCACCAACAGGCCCCAAGTGGTGAGAATCGGGGACTCAACATCATCCACTCTGATCCTGAGCACAGGAACACCACAGGGGTGTGTCCTCAGCCCCGCCCTCTTCACTCTGTTCACCCACGACTGCTCCGCCAATTATTCCACAAACCTGGTTTTAAAGTTCGCCGACGACACCACCGTAGTGGGTCTCATATCCAACAATGATGAGACCCGCTACAGAGAGGAAGTTCAGCACCTGACAGGATGGTGTGCTGACAACAACCTCATCCTGAACACCTCCAAGACCAAAGAGATCATTGTGGATTTTAGAAGGACTAGAAAGGTGGCACACACCCCCCTCCTCGTTAACGGGGAGGAGGTGGAGCGAGTGGACCACATCAAGTTCCTGGGGATCCACATTACATCTGACCTCACCTGGTCGCTGCACACATCCCACCTGGTGAAGAAGGCTCAGCAGAGACTCTTCTTCCTCAGGAAGCTTAAAAGGACTGGACTTTCATCTCAACTTCTGGGGAACTTCTACAGGGCAACCATTGAGAGCATCCTCTGTCTGAGTGCTACGGTGTGGTACGGGAGCTGCAC
>CM074490.1:12622172-12672719 GCA_037389245.1 Oryzias sinensis
TATTGGTTATAATTTGAATTTCATGACCATTTTGATGTGTTTGACATGTTAAGTTTTGCAATGTGAAATTGAAATTTTGATTTATATCTTTTAAGGTTTTCAACCTATCACCTTCATTTAAAATTAGAGAGCTACCTGCCAAGATAAATACTAAGGCAAAGCAAAGTAGATGTGTGACTAAGTTGTTTCCATGTCCTTTGGAAAACATGGTCTATCGAGTCAGACAGGAGCTGGGGGAGACCAAAAGACTCAACAGTTGAAAACCAACGTGTGACGGTGAAACTAAAGCTGGTAAAGTCAGAGAAATCATCTGTCGACGAGGGAAATAAGCAAGTTCACAAGAACAAATCATAATCTACAAAGATGGCTGAAGAAGCTCTTGGAATAACGTTAAAACAACTGAAGCGAGAAAGAACCATGGCAAATGCTTTCACTAAACAAGCCAACTACCTGAGCAGAAGGGCCAGAAGTATGGGAGAAAATGAACTAAAAGAGGAGTTCCAAAGACTCACAATGGAGGCAAGAAATGATGATTACAGAGCTGGTCTACTTGCAGAGTTGGAAATTAGTGGCAAAGACACAGAAGAAGTGGAACTTTATAAGCAACAAGAAGATTTAGGAAAAACAATCAATGAATGTGATTCAAGGTTTGACAGTGTGAAAAGTGTAGTTCAACTGAACCTCTGGTCAAGATACGGTTTTGAGGAAATGAGTGTTGCTGTTCAAGAAGCTGAAAAAGCATGTGATGATGTTGCTGCCATCCCTGTAACTTCTGTGAACAAAGCTGGATATGAAGCACAGTTGACAATCGTGCAGAAACTTGTTCAAGATTCAGTTCAGAGTATAACATCTTGAGAGCTGTGGATACCAATAGCAGAAAAAGGGGGTTTTGAAGCCAGAGTAAAAAGGTTAAAAACTATGATCAATGGTCTTGAAGCAAGAAAGGCTGAGTTCATCACAGCACAAATCGTTGCAGAAGAGAACCGTGTGTCTCAAGCAGCAGCTGCTGCAGCAAGTTTGGTGAATGTGCAAACGACGCCAACCATTAAATTAAGGCAGACTAATTTGCCTAAATTTTCTGGTTGTAAAACAAGTTTTCATCGCTAGAAGAAAGACTGGGATAGTCTACAGAAACAAGGAGAACCAACTGGTTCCCCAGAAGTAAAAAGGCTCCAGTTATTGGACAGCATAGATGAGAAAATCTGCCATCAACATCACCTGTCAATCTATAACACAGCAGAGGACATCTTCAGAGTACTTGAGAACAGATTCGGCAACAAAACAGCCATTGCTCTGGAAATAATTGAAGATCTAGAGAAGATGCCAGTCGTGAAAGCTAATCAACCCAGAAAAGTCATTGATTTAATCCAGACTGTGGAAAAAGCTCTTGCTGACCTCACTGAACTTGGAAATTCAGGAGCCCTGAAGAATCCACTTGTGATTAAAACCATTGAAAGTAAACTACCAGATGCTGTGAAAAAAGACTGGCTCGTCTTTATGGTTAACCCTGCAAACAGAGTCACCCCAGACAGCCATTTTGACAGTCTTCTCGGGTTCCTGAAAACTCAAGAAGACATCTTTGAGAGGTTGGAGCAGCTTGGAGTGTCAGAGAAGTCAGACCAGAGACTGGATAAAAAGCATGCTTCCACCCGCTCTACCAGAAAGGATGGTGGTGGAAAACACAGAGAGAAGATATTCTTCTGCAAACAGTTTAAAGCACTAAACCCTTCAGAAAAATCAAATGCAGTGAAGAAACTGGGAGCTTGCCGAAAATGTTTAGGGTGTCACTCTGAGGATGAAGAATGCCTGACAACCAATAACCTATGCAGAAAACGGGACTGTAGGAAATATGGTTCTTCAAACCATCATTTCTTTCTTTGCCCAATTGGAGAAGAACCCAGCGAAACTGCAAAAGGTAGAAAAGAAATCAAGAAAAGACCAACTTTCACACAAGAGCAAGAAAAGTTGATTGCCGGACTTTCACCTGAACTGGCAGAACAATTTTAAAGAGCTTTTTCAAACGTTGCTGCAGTCATAAAAGACAAAAGTAACTTTTAATGAAGAAAGTGAGGTCAAAGTTGAAGAGTTACCTGGCATCCTGATGTTGTTGGAAGTCACTGCCAAGGTCAGAAAATTGGGACTCTCATAGACTTGGCTTCTGACACAAACTACATCACTCACGGAGCAGCCAACAACTGAACCGAGACTGAACTTAAAAAGTTAGAAAATCACACTAATTGTCCATGGTGTTGGAGGGATGTCAACAAAAGTGAAGTCAAGAAGATACTTCCTAAAAATCAGAGTTAAAACCTCTCAAGGAACTGAAAAAGCTCATCCGCTGATATGCTACGGCCTCGACGAGATTGCAAAAGTGCATCAAGTTGTAACACCAGATCAACTAAAAAGATTCTTTCTAGAGATTGAACCAGAAGACCTACAGAGACCAGACACAATTGACCTGCTAATTAGTCACAGAGAGGGGCGTCTGTCTCCACAGAGGCTCAAAATGGTGGGTGATCTAGTCCTGTGGGACAGTCCTCTGGGGAAAATTGTAGGTGGAGCTCACCCTGATCTGTTTGAAATTGTTGATGTCTCAGCTCACAGGTCGGAAACACATTTTGCTCGTTCTATGAGAACAGCTGATGTTAAATATAATGAAGTCTGCAGTTCAAATATATCTTCCCAGCATAGGTGTGCGGTTGCTGCCAGTGACTTCCTGGACTGGTGGACTTGGGAGAGTATCGGAGCGGCTTGTGATCCGAAGTGTGGAGGTCGTCGGTGCAGCAAGTGTCAGCCAGGAGGTAAAGAAATGTCATTGGTGGAGGAAAAAGAACTGGAAATTATAAAGCAAGGCCTCACCTATGTCTCATCAGACTCGCATAGTGACTCACCACACTGGGATGCATCTTATCCCTGGATTGTAGATCCATTATCTCTCCCAAAAACAGGAAAGGAGTGGAGCAAACATTTCTGAAAACAGAAAAGCAACTAAACAGGCAACCTGAGTGGAAGATGAGTTATGCTGCCCAAGTCCATGACATGGTGAAGAGGGGAGCAGCAAAACAACTCACACAGGAAGACTGGAACAGCTGGAAAGGACCAATATGGTATGTGAGCCATCTAATTGCACCAAAGCCAAATTCCATGTCTACTCCTGTGCGTCTTGTCTGGCATAGTAGCCAAAAGTTCAACGGGCTGAGCATGAACGACCTCTTGTTGAAAGGACCTGTTGTTCTAAATCCCATACGAGCAGTTTTACTACGGTTCAGAAGAGGAGTGTACGCAGCTCTGGGCGACATCAAGAAGATGTATAACTCTGTATGGTTAGAAGAAAAAGAGATGCATCTTCACCGTTTCCTCTGGAGGGATGACGAAGAACAGGAAATCAGTGAATACGCCATCACCAGAGTGAACATGGGTGATCGACCAGCTGGATGTATTGCTCAACTGGCTATGCGGGAAACAGCAAATCTTCAGATGTTCATCAACCTAGGAGAGGAACGACGGATTGTTGAAGAAAACAGCTATGTTGATGACATTCTGACGTCCAGCAACAACTTGGAGAGCTTGAATGAAAACATAAAGGGAGTTGAACGGATTCTGAAAGCAGGAGGGTTTTTCCTCAAACCATGGATCCGATCTGGCCAAAGTGGGAGGCACACTGAAACTTCAGATCCTCTCACTCCAGCAAATGAAAAAGTCCTTATACTACCCAATCAGATGAAAATGGAGGACAATAAAGCTCTTGGAGTTGGCTACCTGGTGAAAGAAGATAAACTATATGTAATGACTGCAATCAATTTCTCAAAAAGAAAATACAAAATAAGAGTTGAACAAGATCTTCTGGAAGAGGAAGTAAGAAGAAAAACTCCAAACCCCTTAACAAGAAGGGAGTTACTGAGCCAAGTCGCAAGTCTGTATGACCCAATTGGTTTAGCCACACCTACAAAACAAAAAGGGGTGATTCTTGTTAGGAAAGCCTTCCAAGAAGTAGGAGGTGGAGCTAAGACCAAAGACACCTGGGACAACCCCCTTTCTGACCACCCGAGAGAAGAAGCAATGCAGCTTTTTGAAGATTATATACGTCTCAGTCATCACTTTCCCCAGGAGCCTCACACCAGTAGACTGGGTTGGAAATCCCTGTGGAATAACGTTTTTTGATGGAAGAGACAAAAGCTATGGTGCTGTGGTTTACTTCAGGTGGGAAACAATCAAAGGCGTTCAAGTTAGATTGGTTGAGTCAAAGGCAAAGCTTACTCCACTTAACCAAAAAGGAGATGCGACGTACAGTCTTAGTCTCGACTAAGACTGTACGTACGTCGAAAAGCACAGCTGCCTGAAAATAGACTGCTGGTATCACCTAGTGGACAGTCAAACTGTTCTTGGAGCCATTCAGAGAGACAGTTATGGGTACCAAACCCTTTTTGCTAACAGGATTGGTGAAATCCAAAAGATCTGACCCATAGAAGATTGGTGGTGGATACCAGAAGACTTCAATGTTGCAGACTGCATAACGAGAGGTACTGGACCTGAAAACCTCCATGAAGACTCTGACTGGCAAAGGGGACCACCATTTTTGAGGAAAACTACGGCAGAATGGCCAATAAAGTCCAGCAAAGAAATTGGTGCCAGTTCAAAAGAAGGAGTTAAACTCCTACGAAAAGTTTACTCTTCTGCCATCACAAGAGCTCAGGCAAAAATCAAAACAAATGCACTCGACAATATGGTTCAAAGCAGTCCAAAAAAGGCATCTTGTGAGTCCAAAGTGGAGATTGCGCAGTCAAAGAAAACTCATAGATGTGTCCAAAATCGGCAGTTTGATGCGATTAGTCAGGATTATTGCTTGGCTTTGGAAAGCTGTTGAAATATGGAAACAAAAACTGAAGAACACAAAAAGGAGACAAATCAAAGTTGTCCTTTCAAAAGACGAATTAGTAAATGCAATTAAAAAACTCACACTCATTGTGGAAGAAAACCTAGATGCTCTCAGGGACGTGTTCCACGCTGCACAGGAAGGGGTGAAATTTGAAGATACCACTCTGAACAGACTCATTGTGTACAAGGATGAGGAAACAGGACTTCAAGAATCCACTATGATGAGGACAAAACAGCAGTGCCCCTTTTGCCATATAACTCCTGGGTGTCAACACTCCTCGCCCGAGAAGCACACAAAGCAAACCATGAAGACATTGCTGGAACACTGAGGATGAGGAAAAAAGCCTGGGTGGTTAAAGGCAGAAGACTAGCTAAAAAGGTGGTTGATAGCTGTGTGGAGTGCAGAAAGAATAAAGCCAAAAAATGTCAGCAAGTCATGGCTGATCTACCTCCAGAGAGAACACGTCCAGCCCAACCCTTTGAGTTTACCACAGTTGATCTGTTTGGGCCCTATGAAGTGAAGATGAAGTAAGAAAAAGGGTACGGCTTAAGGTGTGGGGGATTATCTTTTCGTGAATGGCTTCCAGAGCTGTTCATGCTGAACGTAAGCGATCAGTCGACTGGAGGTTTTCTGTTAGCATACAAGAGATACACCCAAGAAAACTCTGGTCAGATCCTGGAAGCAACTCTGTGGGGGCAAAACCGGCTCTTGAAAGCCTGGATTTGTTCTTGGATCGATTGGGAAAAGTCAGATATCCAAAATGAAGCTGCCCTACATGGGACCGAATGGAGTCGGAAGATACACCCTGCCGACTATGGAAGCGATTCTATAGCATAAATAAAAAGCAAAGTCAAAACCAGAAATGCTTTCTCATTTTCAAAACGAAGCTGCATTTTTTGACTCAAAAATAAAATGAAAAAGCAATCCACCAAAATGCTTTTTCATTTCCTTCCTCAACACAGCTTATTCTGTCACTTAATTAAAATTAAAATGAAAATGGTATTTAACATTTCATTTTCAAGACGTTCTCTGGTAAATGTGTAGCATAATTCATTTAGAAATGTCTAATTTGATAATTAAAATGGATTAACAGAAATGCTTTTTCGTTTTCAAAATGTAGCTGCATCAAATGCCTCAAAATTCAAATGAAAAAGCAATATTTCAAAATGCTTTTTCATTTTATACTTAAAACCGCTTATTGTGTCATAATTAAAATGAAAATGCAAAGAGGGGATTGCATTTTCATTTTCACATCCACCCTGGGAAACTTGTCTCAATAATCATTTCTTAAAAGCAATAGCAGAGGGGAGGGGGGGGCGATGACGTCACTGCTTTCTCCGTGTGTCCGGCTGCTGACTGACGCACACACACCAGGAGCAGACTGTGTTAGCGGCAGAGAAGAGGGTTTTGTGATGGTTGTGAACTTCTGATGAGTTTCCACAGCTTCTCAGGACTACATAGCAGCATGTCCGCCTTCTGCGGTCCTCCTCCTGACGCACCGCGGACAAGCTTTGTTCTTCGGACCGCCAGCTGCCTTCGCATAGCGGAGCGCGGAGCTCCGATGATCGAAGGCGGAAATGCTGCTGTGATCTGAGAAACCATCATATGAACTTGTGTTTCCAGTGGTGTCCAGAACAAAATAAAGACTGATGTAATTCACACATATTTACAAATTTATCTGGAGCTTCACGGTGAATTTGCTGTTTGATGACCGCTGGAGCTCCATCAACAGACAGCAGATTTCTCCATGCTAAATATTTGCTGGTTGGACCAAAAACACTCACTCAGCGCGAAGCTGCAGGAGACCATCTTCATAATGTGCTTTTATTACAGTTATGATTATATTTTAGGGCCTGCTCTGCTCGATCATATGTTTTTAAATCCGTGCGTCAGATGACGCTGAAGTTGGGTTACGATTCACAGCTTCTGATTGGCGAGGGCACTAAAGGAACATTCTGCTGCATTTTTCACATTAAGATCACCTAAAACCGGGTCCTGTTCAAAAACCGCTGGACCTGGACTGCTCAAACCTGGATTCCTGGATCTTAATGCTAAAATATAATCATAACTGTAATGATCACATTTCCCCTCACAATACCCCAAAAGGTGTTGTTTCAGGACTAGGCCTCAAGCCTCCCTTTTTTACCTTTGGAATTTGAGTAGAAATTGGCAGGTTATCCTGCTTTAAAAATGACATAATTTGTTTCAACTAAGCAATCTGGTTGACAGTACAAATATTGTCACTGCCCAAAAGTAATTTCAACATTAGTAATCATAAAATATGAAGTTACAAAAGTACACACTTTGTCAGGAAAATGTCCCCATTAGTCCAACTTCACACACTGCAATACCCTCTCTGACCACTAGGGTGTCATGGTGAAACACACCTTGTCATGAAAAGTCATCTCCGGGGGACCAATTTTACTTTGCAAAAAAAAACAGCACTAGGCATATCAGGAGGCTTTTTTTCTATTGATTCCAATGCTTGTGCCTGTGGGGACCGAAGCTCGGTCCCCACAGGCACAAAAAAGATTGGTTCCCACGAGGTGAGTGAAATTTCAGGTCCTGGATCCCACAAGGCTAGAAATACAAATGCACACACACACACACCAAGCTCTGAAGAATTAAACTTGTGCATTATTCTGTAATGTAGGAATGGGGGGGGGTGGGCAGTCATCACTCTGTAGTCATGTCATCAGTCAGTCATCTGGACTCATCATATTGATGTGAACACAACTGAAACATGGAGTCTGACCTCAGAGTCTGCAGTCTGCAGTCTGGACTCTCCAGAAAACCACACAGATGAAGAACTCCTGGATCCTGCAGGTTCTGGTTCCTGCTCAGGTCCAGTTCTGTCAGATTAGACGGGTTTTTCTTCAGAGCTGAGACCAGAACTTCACAGCTGATCTCTGACAAACTGCAGTCCATCAACCTGCAATGAGACAGAAAAGTGTGTTCAGGAGCAGTGATGCAGCTGGAGGTCCAGGAACTTGGTCCATTCAGTCAGGTGGGACCCGCCCCGATGAGACACTGACAGATGACATTTTCAGGAGAGATTTTGGATGAAAAATTATGAAAATCTGGAAATGAAAATGAAGCTGTTTTACAGCTGGTTTGGAGAGGCCGGTGAGCAGGCCGTTACAGTAGTCTAACCTACTGGAGACAAATGCATGGATAAGTATCTCCAGGTCTGGCTTTGACACTATGTTTTTGATTTTGGCAATGTTTTTCAGATGGTAAAATGCCGCTGATGTTACTGACTTGATATGGCTGTTAAAGTTCAGGTCAGAGTCCATGATTACCCCTAGATTTCTGACTTGATTTGAGGATTTAAGAGACAGAGAATGAAGGTAGCTGCTGACAATTTCTCTTTGTTTCTGTGGGCCAAAAATAATAACTTCGGTCTTGTCTGAGTTTAGCTGGAGAAAGTTGTTCTGCATCCATGCACTGATCTGTTGGAGGCAGTGGCTGAGTGAATCCACCGGCCCATATTCACCTGCTGTCAGTGACACATAGATCTGAGTATCATCTGCATAGTTGTGATAAGATATGTTATTACTGCGTATTAACTGCCCTAGTGGCAGCATGTAGAGGTTGAACAGAAGGGGTCCCAGGATCGATCTCTGGGGCACACCACAAGTCAAGGCCATGTAGTCTGAGACACAACAATTTCAACAAAATATTTCCTGTCTTCCAGATAAGACTTGAGCCAACTTAGGGCAGATCCAGAGATGCCAACCCAGTCTTGGAGTCTGTGCAAAAGGATCCCATGATCAAGAGTATCAAAGGCAGCGCTCAGGTCTAGCATGAAAGACATGGAAGATGCTGAGAGATCCGGTGTATTTCTACTACAAAGAGCTCCACAAAAGCGTCAGAGTGAAACAGAGACCTATTTGATGAACATGGAGCTGATATTCTGGAGATGGTAAATGTTTTAGATCAGTAAAAATTAGTCATTTCCAGCAGCACATCTGATCATTTCTCACGGCACACTGGTTGAAAAAGACTGTAGAGAATCAACATTTGAATGAAAGCTGACCTGAGAGTTTCCAGTTTACAGTCTGGACTCTCCAGTCCGGCTGACAGTAGCTTCACTCCTGAATCCTGCAGGTTGTTTTTACTCAGGTCCAGAAGTCTGAGTCTGGAGGACTGAGAGCTGAGAACTGAGGACAGAGCTGCACAGCTTCTCTCTGACAGATTACAGTCTCTCAGTCTGCAGAAAACAAAGACAGACAGCAGTTATTGAATCTTTCATGTTTCCATCAGATTCATTTGTTCACTGAAGGTGATTTTCATGAGAGTTCTTACTGAGCTTTGGTGGAGACTTTGACCACTGGCAGCAGCCTCAGAAGAGCTTCTTCTGAAGGAGAGTATTTCTGCAGGTTAAACTCTTCCAGATCTTCTTCTGATGACAGTAAGATGAAGGCCAGAGCAGATAACTGAGCAGGAGACAGTTTTTCTGTGGAGAGACGTCCTGACCTCAGGACCTGTTGGATCTCCTCCACTAGAGATCCATCATTCAGTTCATTCAGACAGTGGAACAGGTTGATGCTTCTCTCTGCAGACAGATCCTGACTGATCTTCTTCTTGATGAACTGGACTGTTTCCTGATTGGTCTGTGAGCTACTTCCTGTCTGAGTCAGCAGACCTTGTAGGAGACTCTGATTGGTCTGTGAGCTACTTCCTGTCTGAGTCAGCAGACCTTGTAGGAGACTCTGATTGGTCTGCAGTGAAAGACCCAGGAGGAAGCGGAGGAACAAGTCCAGGTGTCCGTTTGGACTCTGTAAGGCCTTCTTCACATCACTCTTGTAGAACTGGACAGGACTTCTCTGTTCAGGCTGAGAGATCTCTTTCAGTTTGAGAATCTTAAATGATTTTTTCTCCTGTTCCTCCATGAGGTTGAGTTTGGAGGTGATGAAGGTCAGGTGGACATGAAGAGCAGCCAGAAACTCCTGAACACTCAGATGGATGAAGCAGAAGACCTTGTCCTGGTACAGGCCTCTCTCCTCTCTAAAGACCTGTGTGAACACTCCTGAGTACACTGAGGCTGCTCTGATATCGATGCCACACTCTGTCAGGTCGGATTCATAGAAGATCAGGTTTCCTTTCTGCAGCTGCTCAAAAGCCAGTTTTCCCAGAGACTCCATCATCTTCCTGCTCTCTGGACTCCAGGGAGGATCTGTCTCAGCTCCTCCATCATACTTGACCTTCTGGACTTTGGCCTGAACCACCAGGAAGTGGATGTACATCTCAGTCAGGCTCTTGGGCAGCTCTCCTCTTCCTCTGCTCTTCAGCAGATCCTCCAGAACTGTAGCAGTGATCCAGCAGAAGACTGGGATGTGGCACATGATGTGGAGGCTTCTGGATCTCTGGATGTGGGAGATGATCCTGCTGGCCTGCTCTTCATCTCTGAACCTCTTCCTGAAGTACTCCTCCTTCTGTGGATCATTGAACCCTCTGACCTCTGTCACCATGTCAACACACTCAGCAGGGATCTGATTGGCTGCTGCAGGTCGTGTGGTTATCCAGAGGAGAGCAGAGGGAAGCAGGTTCCCCCTGATGAGGTTTGTCAGCAGATCAGCCACTGAGGTGGACTTTCTAGGGTCCTTCAGGATCCGAGTCTTGTGGAAGTCCAGAGGAAGTCGCCACTCATCCAGACCATCAAAGATGAAGAGGACCTGGAAGTCTTCAAAGCTGCAGATTCCTGCTTGTTTGGTTTCAGGGAAGAAGTGATGAACAAGTTCCACCAAGCTGAACTTCTCCTCTTTCAGCACATTCAGCTGTCTGAAAGTGAATGGAAATGTGAAGTGGAGGTTCTGGTGGGCTTTGCCTTCAGCCCAGTCCAGAGAGAACTTCTGTGTTAAGACTGTTTTCCCGATGCCAGCCACTCCCTTAGTCATCACGGTTCTGATTGGTTCTGGTCTTCCAGCTGGGAGTTGGAAGAGCTCTTCTTGTCTTATGCTTGTTTCTGCTCTGTCTGCTTTCCTGGATGCTGCTTCAATCTGTCTGACCTCATGTTCTTCATTCAGCTCTCCTCTTCCTCCCTCTGTGATGAAGAGCTCTGTGTAGATCTCATTCAGAAGGGTTGGGCTTCCTGCTTTAGCCATCCCCTCAAACACACACTGGAACTTCTTCTTCAGACCAGATTGGACTTCATGTCGACAAGCTAAAGCAGTCAAACCTGAATGAAGACAACAAACAGTAAATCAAGTCTCTGCAGCCCTGAATGATGAGGGTTTGAATCCCTGTTGAGACATCAGGAAATCTTCATTTCTCAGCAGCTGAAACCTTCAGAGAAATCCTCTTACTGCTCTGCAGTCCATCAGCCAGCTCCTCCTGCTTCATTCTCCTCAGGAAGTTCACTGTGATCTTCATCACTGACTCTCTGCTGCTCCTCTGCTCTTCATCTTCAGCCTCCAGCTCCTCCTCTTCCTCCCTGTGACTCAGAAGCTTCTGGATCTTCTTCAGCTCCTTCTTGACAAAAGTGACAATGTTGTCCTCCAGCAGCTGCAACAGAATTCCAGATGAATGAGCCAATCAGAGTGAAGTCATGGAGCCAAACATCAGCTCCATGTTGGACACTCTGACAATCCACTGGTCTGCAAAGTGCAGCATGGAGACGACTGTGGACAGAATGATGGAAAGTAGTTGTTGTTCATGTACAGACCAGAAAGATGGAGTCCAGCTGTGTTTGATGGACAGACGGACCACTGGGAGTCTCTGAGCTCTGCTGGTCCAGTCTGTGGAGAATCAGCAGCAATCAGCTCCATTCTGTCTGAAACCAAACTAACTAGAGTCATGTCACAGCTAGAATGTTCTAGTTCACAGTTCAGATGGAGAACAGCAAACCAATGGATCATATCAACACCTCTCTGTCCATGTCTACAGAGTCACTGAAGTGTCTAGACTGTCTTGGAGCCAAAGGCTGGATTCATGTCTCTGCTGCCCCCATGTCTGGATTCTGAGCAGTTTTCCTAAAGAGGCAGTCCATCCACAGAGGACTCTGTGACCACAGCCCTCCATGATGCTCTGTCCCACCTAGAGCTAGAGGAGAGCTAACAGGGATGCTCTTTGTGGACTGTAGCTCAGCGTTTAACACCATCCTCCCTAACAAACCAATAGAGACACTTGTGGACTTCTGGCTACTCCAGTCATAGCGAGCTGCCTGAGTCCAGAGAACTCTCTCCCAGGAGAACAGAGGAGCAGAAAAGTGGCTTCAGTACGGAGTTTGAGCTCCGGGGACGGCTTTGAATGCAGAAATGATGTTTCAAGCATTCCTGTGAAACCGTGGAAACAATCATGTCCAGAAAAAAAGGCTGATGTTATTCACACGTATGTATGTGGATTCAGAATGTACATTACTGCTTTGTCCACACATTAATATTGAGCAGATTGGATTTTTTCTAATTCTAATTTACTCCCATAAACCCACCAGCTGCAGACATGTTCATGTGTGCTGAGGGTCCAGCCTCAGTCAGACTCTGCCTTCAGGGGCTCCAAGGTAAACTCAGTCTGAGACCCCTGATCTACAGCCTCTACAGCCACAACTGCAGACCCACACACCAGAACAACACTGTTGGTACATTTACAGTGGAGACTGCAGTGGTGGGGGGCTGATTCCCTCTAGAATGAGGTGGTGTATAGCAGGGGTCCGTCCGTCCATCCATCCATCCAGCCATCCAGCCATCTTCCTCCGCTTATCCGGGACAGGGTCACAGGGGCAACAGTCTAAGCAAAGATGCCCAGACTTCCCTCGCCCCAGCCACTTCCTCCAGCTCCTCTGGGGGGACCCCGAGGTGTCCCCAGGCCAGCCGAGAGACGTAGTCTCTCCAGCGTGTCCTTGGTCTTCCCCGGGGCCTCCTTCCAGTGGGACATGGCCGGAACACCTCTCCAGGGAGGCGTCCAGGAGGCATATGGACTAGATACGGGAGCCACCTTAACTGGCTCCTTTGGATGTGGAGGAGAACCGGTTCTACTCCGAGCTCACCGCGGGTGACCAAGCTTCTCACCCCATCTCTGAGGAAGCGCCCAGCCACTCTACGGAGGAAGCTCATTTCAGCCGCTTGTATTCAGGACCTGGTTCTTTGGATCATGACCCAGAGCTCATGACCATAGGTGAGTATTGGAACGAAGATCAACTGCTAAATTTAGAGCTTTGCTTTTTGGCTCAGCTCTTTCTTCACCACAACGGACCGGTACAGCAACTGCATAACTACGGACGCCACTCCAATCCCCCGGTCAATCTCACGCTCCGGCCTCCCCTCACTCGTGAACAAGAACCCAAGGTATTTAAACTCCTCCACCTGGGGCAGGGACACTCCACCCACCCACAGATGGCAAACTACCTTTCTCTGGTCAGAACCCCTTGATGAAAGGAAAGAACAAGGACCCGATTACGTCTCCCAGATTGGCGTCAGCGGGGCCCCACTCTGGAGCCAGGCCTGGGGTTGGGGCTCTCAGGCGAGCGCCTGGTGACTGGGGTTCTTCCCACGGGCCCCAGTCGGGCCAGCCCGAAGGGGCGACGTGGGACCACTCTCCCACATATTAACCAGTTTTTAGTCCTTAATTCTTGTGTTTTTGTCGATTTGGATCGCTTTTCTCACAAAAAGCGGACTATTTCTTACGTGATGCAGCACGTAACAAGGTTGTTTTAAAAAAGCCGGTGCAGTGATACAAAACATTTAAGCTGACCGGAACTTCTTTTTTCACCAAGCAGTTATCCTGTGGTCTATCACTTTTAAATGGACAGTATCTAATGTCTAATAACATAAAACTGTCACGCACGCACGCACGCACGCACGCACACGCGCACGCGCACACACGCACACACGCACACACGCACACACGCACACACGCACACACACACACACACACACACCAGCAACATTACCAACAACTGCTGACGTCACAAAGATCCTAGATAAAGGAGGATCCTCAGACCTCAGATTCTTCCACAAATCAAACTCCTCCTCAGAAGAATCTTTCACGTCTTCCCGTCTGTCCGGTCACATCTCTAAACTGGAAAATTCCTGCTGAATTCAGCCTTTCTGTAGCAAAAATCTCTTAATGTCCCTTTTACAAGTTTCCTCTGATCAGAAACATTTTCAGCAGGTTGGAAACTTTATGTGATTGAATCTTTATTCTCTGTCAAATATTTACTGCTGGTTTAAATTTAGACTTTGTGATGAAGATTTTCGCTTAATGTCAAAGTGGATTCCAGCAACCGCTAACTTCAGCGGCGCCATAAAACTGGTGTTTTCTAAATATAAAGTAAAGGTGAATCTATCGTGTCTACATCTCTATTATTATGAGATCATGTAAAACATTCATGAGTCGGTCGGAGCAGATCATGCAGAGCGACTTGGTCCGTGGAAACAACAGTCTCCATGAATCCATACGTGGAGGAAAACTCCAGGTTTAGTCTGGAAACAGCAGCTTTATGTTTCTGTGAAGGTGAAGGCTCTTCTTCAGTTTCCTCAACGGCTCTTTTCTCTATAAAGAAACTTTCCAAACACGTCTTTTTTTTATTTGTTTTTGTAAATGTTTAGCTTGGTGGGTAAAAATGGCTTTGGAGGGTGGACATAATTTGGGTGGGTTTGGGGTCGGGTCGGTGATTCCTCATTGAAACACGTCTCAGCAGGAACGTTCGGTCAGGGGGGCAGATGAGCCGGTGCCTAACCTCTAAACGATCCTCACCATTGTGACCAATGAATAAAATAAAAATGTGTCACTAATCTGATCTCCAAATGTAATTTATTTGAATGTCTTTAATCATCACCTCAACAGTGTCCTGTTTAACATATCAGACCTAATATTCTATAATAATAATAATAATGGATTAGATTTATCTGCGCTTTTCCAGACGCTCAAAGCGCTTACATTGTGTCCATTATTCATTCACTCCTCATTCATTCTTGGTGATGGTAGCTACTGTTGTAGCCACAGCTGCCCTGGGGCAGACTGACAGAGGCGTGGCTGCCAGGTCGCGCCTACTGCCATCACCGGGAGCATTCATGCACATTCACACACCAGTGGAGCCACACTGGAGGCAAGGAGGGTGAAGTGTCTTGCCCAAGGACACTGACAATTGGCTGGGGGGAGCGGGGATCGAACCGCCGACCCTTCGATCTTTGGACAACCTGCTCAACCGCCTAAGCCACTGCTGCCCCATGTAGATGACACTGATGTGTTTTTGTTAGTGTTTGGTCCAAAAGTCTCATTCACTGCGTCGGCAAGTCCCCTGACTTGTGTCAGTCTCGTCGTGGCTTTGTTTTCTCGACTGGACGGTTAATTTGTTATTCTCTCTCTGGTTTGGTTTAGAGGTTTGTGGGGGCTATGTGATGGATTCTTCTGGGGCATCGTTTTCAAAGCCGCCACTGAGGGTGGCCCCTAGGAAGTGTTCAGGTTGATGTGACTTGATCTGGACCTGTTAGCGCCTCGCAGTTCATCTTTCTGGGCATCAGTGGCCTCGTTCCCCATGCGCCTTCAGGATTAGTATATATTTTCTTCAGCTCCCCATGCTGTCTCCACGATTTTCCTCCAAACGCGATATAAGGCTGAGGATGACTATCGCTGATGGTCTCACTGTTCTGCCTCTATGCCTCTCAGTGGCGTTTCTTGGCCTTCAGTTGGCGCTCGAAGTGTTTGTCGGTTTACCTTTCCGCTGTCGTGGCAGTCCTCATAATATCGACTTTATTATCAGAAGCCCTGTACTGGATATTTGTTAGCGATCCCCTTCATTTTGAGAGTTATTGATGATTTCTCGGTGGCCAACTTTCCTCTGTATCCCTGGTCTTTTGAATCTCTGTGGCAAAACTTTATTTTCAAATCTGGGTTTCCACGTTGTCTATAATGTATGGTCCTCCACCCGTCCAGATTTATTTTTCTTCTATGGATCTGGATGATTCATTGATGCTTGTCTCTCCCCATTATGTCCTCTCTAGCTTTTGTGCAGCATGTCGTTTATTCATTCTTTGGTTGAATATGATTTGTTGATGATTGGGCCACCTGACATTTGCTGTGGATTTGGTCCTATGGTCATCCGTTCTTGACCGTCATCTTGTGTTCTTGTTCTGGGTAGTTCGATCCTGGGCCCCGTGTTCCTGTTCTGGATTTTCATGTTTTCCGTTTGATCTTTCCCTCTCTATGCCTGGAGTGGTTTGTGATGACTGTCGTGTCTTCAGGCTCCCTCCACTTGTTCTTCTGAGGCTGCGCCTTCTGGTTTGGGGGAAAAGGATTTAAGAAGAGTGGTTTGTGTTTGTCCGGCCGCCAGAATCTACAGCTCTGATGGTTTTAAGGGGTCGTCCGGTTATTTCATCCTTGGAGATTATATTAAGGCTGTTTCAATATTGAATGATGGTATTGTGTCATCGGTTGACTTGGTTAATGTTTAAATAACACCTTGAGCAATTTCTACCCTGACCGTAGGAAATTTATCACTTGCGCTCTCAAGCTTAGTTCCAGAGTTAAACCTCGTGTCCAGAAGTCAGTCTTCTATCTGCCTTGTTTAAGCAGATGACACTCTGCTAGATGCTTCCCCATTTAGAGGCTTGTTATACTCCGCCTCTAAATGCTTAAGGTTCAGTCTAGCAAAAATACTATCAAAACCTATGATCCCTCATGGATCTCAAGTTCTCTTTTGCAGTATCCAGACGCCCTTGGCTAATTAAAATTTTAGTATTCTGTACTTTGTTGTCCACCAATTTGAGAACCACTAATATCAAATACAAAGCATCAAATCCAGCCGAGCTGTAATCCTTTGCTACGTGGGATGTTGACCTTCCTCATCTACAAATCTCCTTGGCTACTCTTCCCATCACCTGCTCCTCGATGACCTTCTGAAGGTGCGTCCCTCTGAAACTGTCAAAGGTTACTTTCTTAAGATTGGTGTTAAGATTTCGTGCAGGTCATATATTTCACTATCATTTCACTGTTGGAATTTGTAATTATGGTGGTTTCTATGGTGTGATAAATCCACAATGGGTCTTTACCTTAACTATCTACTAAATTTCACTTTCTCAGATTTGTTCTTTAAAAGCACTGTTATTTCATTTACCTCAAGCATTTTGAAACTGATCAGTTCAGGTTTTATTTTATTGACAATTTTAATCTTTTTTGGAACCACCCCTCTTTTTATCGACCCGACGGTCTTCACCCCAGTCCCCTCAGAAACAATGTTTTAACTGCTAATATCCAACACACTGTGCATTGTGTGAAAGAGGACTGACTATCAACTTTCAATACCCCCCCAGAACCAATATCTGCAGTATTACTACCAAACTCTGTCCCCTCCTTCAGACCCCCCAGCCAGATAACCCACAAACCATCACCAGCACGTCACCCTCACCATCCCCTCTGTTATATCCATGCGACCTATTTCCCCTAAGAAACTAACAGGAACTATAATAATCTTAAAACATGCACATCCAGAAGTCATCCAGTCACCACCAATCCAATCACAGCAATAAATCAACTGAACTGAATTTATTAAACGTTCAATCACTCTCAAACAAATAATTTCTTATTCATGACTTTATTTTAGAAAACAATCTTAATAGCCTGTTTTTAACAGAGACTTGGAACTGGTGCACCAATCTCTCTGTCAGAGGCAACACCCCCCCCCCCTTTTTAACTTCACAAACAAGGACAGAAAACAAGGCAGGGGTGGTGGGACTGCTGCCATTTTATCTGCAAGCATGTTCAATGAATATTCCTCATTTGAATACCAGGCCATCGTGTTTATATAATCCTTGTATTTAATAATCCTGTCATCCATTCTGGATCGTTTGTGTCTGCGCGAGGCTGCACATCCGTTTCTCTGTGCGAGTGTTTGTACGATTGAGATTTTTCGATCTACTGATCCAGCATTAGTAGAATGGTTTATCTTAGGAATGAACTACTGATGCTCAGGAAACATATAAACCCCTGGAATCCGTCATGTTATTCCATCGGAGCTTAGGCGGAAATACCGGGGATGCCGAGCTGGTCGTAAACACAAGGCGAAGCTGAAGGCTAAGGCGGCTAACCGGCGGCGTTTCAAACCATTCATCCCCTCCGTCATTATGGGAAACGTTAACGCCCCGTCCAACAAGACGTACGAGCTTACTGGACTGATCAGGACGCAGCGCTGCTCCACGGAGAGCAGCCTCCTTATCTTCACAGAGACATGGCTAACCAGCTATGTGCCGGATTTTAACGTGGATCTGCCCGGCTTTACCACCGCTCTGTGTTTCCATTCCTCCGAGAGCGGAAGCACAGGCGACTCTCCAGACAATATACAACACAACCACAGAACTGCAGTCCAAGCATCCAGGGGCGTTCATGATTATTTCTGGGGATTTTAACCACGTATCCCTGGAAACCACTCTGCCCACCTTTCACCAATATGTCGGCTGCCCCACTTGAAATAACAGAACTATTGATCTTCTGTATGCAAACACTCTGGAAGCATACTCAGCTGCCCCCCCCCCTTGAAAAATCTGACCACAACCTGATACACCTGCAGCCTAGCTACACCCCTCTTGTGAAGAGGCAGGCGGCCACCACCAGACAGGTCAGGAGATGGTCTGCTGGAGCTGAGGAGGCCCTCAGAGACCTCTGAGAGCACGGACTGGAGTGAACTGATTGGGTCTCATGGGGATGACATCTGCCATCCTCCACAGAAAGACTCAGGAAGTCCTTTGCACCGAGTGCAATTAGACTGTTCAATACTGCTGGGAGGGGAGGGGGCATGAGGAGGAGTCACTTAACGGGCATGTACTTTTTACCACTTTTATGCTTTTACTTACTTTATTTTTATTGCTCTTATACTTTATTCTTTTACTCTGTTTTTAGTGAGTGTGATTTTTTTATGACTATTAATTACTCAACTACTATTTTTAATTTCTATTGAATGTTTGTGTATTTGAGTAGCAATGGATGGATATGCAGGTTCCCTTGGGATTAAAAAAAGTTGTCTGTCTGTCTGTCTGTCTGTCTGTCTGTCTGTCTGTCTGTCTGTCTGTCTGTCTTAAAAGACTGTGGCACGTAACCCGTTTCAGAGAGGTATTTATCATTGTTAATATGGAATCATTAATTAGGGAAAAGTTTCTTTAAAAAGTCACAATTGGGAGTAGGGTCTAGAAGACAAGTTCAGGATTTGGAGGATGTAATAATTGATGCCATTTGTGCTTGATCACAATAGTGAAACAGTCTAATGTTACAGGGGTTTCTATGGATGCCTCCATACCACTTCAGCCTGCTCTGGGCTGATAGTAGGAATAACTAGATTCAACTAATGTCTAATATTTGAGATTTTACCATCCAAAAATGTAAGAGAAAATCATCAGAGCTAAGGGAGAAACAGAACATGTGGTTCTACTGAGCTCTGACTGCGAGTTAATCTAGCAATAGTACTAAAGAAATCTTGGATTATTTCCATTCTCTGATATTAAGGTTGAATAGTACTGGGTTCTAGCTCTACACAGAGCTTTTTATAATTAAATAGGCTATAATTCCAAGTAGTCAGAGACTACTCTGAACGGAGCAACGCCATTCTCTTTCAATTTACGGGTTTTAATCATCCCCTCAACATTGTCCTGTCATCTATACAGATGACACTGATGTGTTTTTTTGTTATTCTTTGGTCCAAATGTCTCATTCACTGTTGTAAATGGAGGCAAAAAAAACCTTCATTTTGATAATTGAAGTTTATGAAGGGTCCAGATACTGAGATACTGGTGGAGTGGTATTTCTGGCTACCATCAATGAAGACAGAGGAACACTCCAAGCTACTCAGAGAAATGGTTGTTGAAAGGTACAATCATGGGATGGATACAAAAAATGTCGCCTCCTACAACTACTTTGAAGGAGTTACGGCTGGCTGTTGAGATGAGAGACGGTGTCTTGGAGAAACGCTTCCTGGTTCTTCACTGGTCAAAAACTTTATGGGAGAGTGGCAATGGCTTACTTGAAGAAGTACAGATTAGGCTCTCAACTAGGGTTCCCCAAAAGGCATGTGGAAGACTCCATGATCAAGTGGAAGAAGATTCTTTGGTCTGATGAGACCAACATTGAGCTTTTTGACCATCAGACTAGACAATATGTTTGGTGGAAACCAAACACTGCACATCATCACATAAATACACCATCCCCACTGTGAAACATGGTGGCAGTAGCATCATGATGTGGGCATGTTTCTCAACAGCAGGCTCTGCAAGGAGTTGTAAAGATGGGGCAGAATGAATGCTGGAAAATACACTGAAATCTTGGAGGACAATCTTTTTGTCTGCAAGAGAACTACGGCTTGGGAGGGAGATTTCTTTTCCAGCAAGACAATGATCCAAAGCAAACTGCAAAAGCTAACAGGAAGGGTTGAAAAAGAACCAGGTCAATGTTCTGGAGCAGCTGAGTCAAAGCCCAGACCTAAATCATAGAGAATCTGTGGCTGGACTTGGAAAGGCTGTCCATGCCTGGATCCACGCAACCTGACAGAACCTGAACAGATTTACAAGACAAATGGAGCAAAACTCCAGTGAGCAGCCAATGGTGCATCTACTAAATACTGACCTGAAGGAGTGAATAATTATGAAAACAATTATACTTCATTTGAGATTTTGTTTCATCAGCAGCACATAGAAATCTGTTTTCAATTAAACCTTAAGGTTTCTTTTCTTGTAAATGTTGTGTAAAAGAAAGTCAAATTTATCCATTATTTTACTTTCAGAAATGTTGTTTTCTGATATAATTTTGTTTAGTTCATCATAAAGAATGAGAGCTTTTCCAAGCAGATAGATCAGCAGCTCTGAGTGAGTGTGTTTTTCACCTGAAGAAAAAGAAACAACAGAAAAGATTCTTTAAAGCATTTCTGGACTTGGGAGAACATGTTCATCTGAATCTTCTCCAGAAAAAGAAACCAGTGGAATTGTCAGACTTGGAGAAATCAGCACACTATGAAACCAAAGTCCAGACGCATTGCCACCGAAAAATCTAGCAAACCAGAGAAAGCTGGAACTTTTCTCCTGTTTGATTCTGGAATCAGACTGGAGCTGCTGTCAGTCAGAGTCAGCAGTCAACATGTTTCTTCTCCAACATCTCTGATGTCTCTCCAGAACTCTCAGAAGACTCAACTGAAAAGATCTCATCACACATGATGCTCCAAGTGAGTCTGATCCAGAGATCAGAACTGATTAGACCTCAAGTCCTTCATCTGAAAACCACAGATCATCTGAACTAGAATCAGAATCCTTTAACTCTGACAAACACTCACTGTTCCAGTCCTGAATGGATGTCCTTGAAGTCTGGATTTTACCCTTTGGTCGTCACTCTTGAAGGATCACAACTAAGACAGATCAAGTTCAGGTCCAGGTCCAGGTTGGTTCATGGAGAGATACAGGTTGCTGGTGTGAGTCCTGAGCTCCACAAACATAGTCATGGACAGTTGGATATGTTCATCTCACCTCTGAGCTTTGCTCTGGGTTGTCATAGTTACCATCTCTGCTTTTTGGGGAGGCTCCTCCTGTGGCTCTCCACTGATCCATGCTGCCCACAGATTCCTGGATCCCACATCAGCTCCACACACACCTTCACCTGCAGAAACCCTCCTCATCATCAGAGGAAGCTGCCATCAGCTGCTGCACTTTGCCTCTCCCTCCAGCAGGTAGAACATGGAGCTGCAGCAGCAACATTTCCATTCAGTCACTTTGACACAGAAACAACAAACTTCCTGTTTCTACACTTCAGGAAACATGAAGCATCAGAAAAAACAGAACGAAAATCAAAGAAATGAGGAGGAGAAAGAAGAAGACATGAATTCTTCCCCTCAGAGCTCCAACAGAGATGCAGCCTGTAGGTCAGGTGACATGCTGGCCTACAGCAGGGCCCGGGCAGAGCTGAGGAAGAGGGCATCAACGAAGGCCAAATCAAATCAAATCAAATCAAAATCAAACTTTATTTATATAGCACTTTTCCAACAACACATGTCACTCAAAGTTATTTGCATAAAATACGATAAAACTTAAAAACAACATGACAACAGAGACAGGTAAGACAACACATAAGAGCAGTTTGCTTTTATTTTTTATTTTTACCCTTGTCACCAATCCAACAGCTGGGCAAACAGATGAGCTGAAGGCCTCTTGTGTTGGACATATTTTACTTTAACAAGAGGGGTTATTAATCTTCAGACAAACCAGAGGAATGTCTGAATAAACCCCTTTTGTAGTTGAGACCAAACTTTAAATTCAATCATGTTTGAAAATCTTTGGTGCTGGACCGGACGGAGAAGAAGGAGGAAGAAGAGAGGATGTTAGGAGGATAGGAGGGTGATAATAGGGAGGAGGGGTAGAACAAAGCAGCCTAAAGCAACAACTTTGCTGGATGTTTTATCATTGCAGTAAGGTTCAAGTGTAATACAAATCTCAAAGAGGCGGGGCCTGTCACACACACATTCAGATGTTATAAACACACCCTTTTAACTGTAACGATGTCTACATGTCAACATGTACACAAAACAGATATTGTTCACACACGCATACTTATGCCTTTAAACCAACTAGTGTGAAATATTTCATTCATTCAATCATGCAAACTATTAGAGTAAAGGTGAAGCTAACACCTGTTGCTCAAGGTAAGTTTAAGTTCTTTTAAATGAATGGTGGAATGTGAAAAGAAGGAGGGAGGGGTGACCAGCCATCCCCACACCAGAACCCCGCCCGCAGCAGCAGCGGAGCGGCAGCAGAACTCCCCAACGCCACCCGGCGGCAGGCCGAGAGAACAACCACCCCCGGCGATCACACCCACACCCAGGCCAGGGCCAGCAGGACCACTGCGAAGCCCCAGAGCCAGAAACGAGGAGGCATGGGAAAGTCTGCCCAGCCCAGCCAGAGCAGCCCCCGCCCGCCGGGAGGGCCAAGCGCAGGCCCCACCGAGCGCCCACAGCCCCAGACGAGCACCTCGTCACCACCCAGTTCTGGGCATCCCCGCCCAGGTACGAGCCAGGACCCCCAAGGGAGACCCGCTCTGCACTCCAGGCAACCACCCACCCGGCCCACGGTTGGTCCAGGAGGAGCAAGGCAGGGGCCAGCCGCGCCCGCCCAGAGGGGGCACCCGGAGAGGGGCCACGAGTTCCTGTTAACATGGCCCGATCAGGCTCGGCCACAGTTGGAGTGTGGGGGCCAGCGTAGGGGCAAAGACCGAACCCACCCCACAGAAGCGGACACCCCGGCTCAGGTGTAATGTGAACCCCCCTCCTGCGTGGAGAGAGCCCCGCCGGGCCCAGGGAAACGGCACCCAGGGGACACGGCCACCGCTGCCAAGGGCCCAGTACCCCCCACCAGGGATGGGGTAGGGGACAGATGGACCTTGGACCCACCTTCCTTGTATAATGTGTGTGCGTGTGTTCGTAAGGGTGTATGTGTGCATGTGTGTGTGTGTGTTTGAATGTATATTATGAGGAGTAAAAGGTGTGTGTACTAGGGGGTGCAGTTAAAATTGGTGGGTAGGGCACAGAGAGACATTCCCTGATTACTCACAGTAATGTCCCTCACCCTCCCCACCAAGGGTCCCTAAATGTCTAAGGTGCAGTTAAAATTGGCGGGTGGGGTGCTGGGAGGACATCTGCTGCTGCTGGCAGTGATGTCCAAGCACCCCCACCAGGGCCCTACATGTCTAGGTGCAAATAAAACCGAGAGAGGGGGCCCATTCCATCACGGCAACCATGGGAGAGGGAGGCCACTGCCAGTAGCCCAAAGCGCGCTCATGAGCTAAACCCTCACCCTAATGTGAAGTTATATGAGGAAGGGGGGGTGAGTTGAACTGCTTCAGCAGACTGTCTCCCGGTGGTCAAACATCCGTCCCCCAGCCCCCAGCATAGGGCCCAGGTCCCCCAGCCTCGGGCCCCATCCCCCGAGCACAGCCCCAGGCCCAGCAGTTTGCTAGTGCTCATGACCCACGGGAGATGTGGAGAGGCATTGGAACCATCACAGACCACAGGAGCAACAAGCAGCAGGTCACCAGCATTTACCTTGCCTGACCTCAAAACCTTCTTTGCGCTTTGACACGCGGTGGCCCGGGGGCTACAGTGTATCACTTTGCATCTGAGAAGAGGTCAGGCCTCTCTTCCTGCTGCTTCATCAAGTAAGCTCCACTCTGAGGAGGATTGACACCAGCAAAGCTGCAGGACAAGATAAGGTGCTAGGTCGGGTTCTGAAGCTATGTGCTCACCTGCTGGCTGAGTTTTCAGTTCATGTGCCTGGGGTGCTCCATGCTACATGCTGGTTACCAGAAAAATCCATCTGTCCTGCGTGCCTCAATGATTAACGGCCGCAACTGCTCGGCACTGGGTGATCATGGGGGTGCTTCAAGAGGATCGATCTTGAGCTACATCAGGACCTCATCCTGCCTCTGGACAGTCCTTCGGTTTGCCTGCAGGAGAACCAATCGACAGAGGCGCTGATCTCGTTAACCCTGCCACGCGCCCTGTCCCACCTGGAGCACGCAACCGTCGTCAGGATGCTGTTTTTGATTTTTTTTTAGCGTACCATCAACATCTGGGCAGACAGATGAAACGAAGGCCTCTTGTGTTGGACATATTTTGCTTTAACAACAGAGGGTTATTAATCTACAGACAAACCAGAGGAATGTCTAGACCAACCCACTCACCCCAGAGGAATCCAGGAACATAAACTTTATTCATTTGATCATTGAAAATCTTTTAGTATTGGTGGTGGGAAAAAAGAAAGGGAGAGGAAGAGAGGATGTTAGGGGAGGGAGAGGAGGTGATCATAGGAGGAGAGAGGGTAAACATGAAGCAGCATACAAGCAACAGCTACTTGCTGTTGGTGGATGTTTATCTTTTTCGGATAGGTTCAGATGGCTAAATCTGGAAGGGCGGGGCCTGTCCCACATCGTGTTTCAAACACACCTGAGAGTATTCAGAAAGCTTAGGTTCTGCTAAAGCTCCCATGGTAAGTTTGAAGCTGAAGTTGATAACTCAGCTTTCAGTTTCAATGAAATTATGTTTCAGGGTAGATCAAGTTGCCATAGCAACTCATGCTCTGAACATAACCTGGTCTGGAGCAGGTTTAGTTGAAGGTTAGTTTGTTTTCAGAGAGGTGCAGCAGCATGGCGTGTCCATTTGAAGATGATTTAGTGGATGAAGAAGCTCAGATAATACTTTTCCACAGTGAGAGGCTGATAGATACATGGATGTTGGAAAGAAAGTTTATACTGATCTAACTTCATTCTTGTGATTAAATCAATATATTTTTGTTAAGTCACCTTAGAAATAACAGCAGTTTTCAGACAATTATTTTCCTTTTAATTAAATTATAGCAATTAAGTAGGTGTAACTTTGATGGGGCTGTTAGTCGGCACCGCAGGGGTGTGGGATCTGTCCCCTTTTTATCTGACCAGTTTGGGTTTAAGTGTGGCTTTTAAGGCTAATGTGTTTAGCTGTTTTACTGTGTTTAACAGGTGTGCATCTATATATTAGTCTCTGCACCATGAGTGAGAGGGAGGAAGAGAAGGATGAGTTTATATAGCAACCCTATAACATATCTGTGTAATAATATTGTTGAAAAGTTCCTAGATTAATATATGTTAAAGTATATTATTTTGTCCTTATTTTACTGCAAGATGAGTATATTAATCAAAGTAGACATATGAGAGTTCAAGGTGTAATTGTTTGGAGATGGAAAAAATATTAATTCAATTGGAGTAATATGACATTTTAAATAATGTCACAAGTTAAATAAATATGTAAGTTTGAGTTGTATAAACAATTATTGAGTTTTATGAGCGTAGAGAATTAGGTTAAATAGGTGAACTCAATTACTTGTACCAATTAATTTAAGTTGCCATTTAAGTTGGCAAAATGTGATAAGTTATAATCGTCACAAGGAGGAAAATGGAAATAAGAACAAACTCCTGCGTTTACCTTTGTCTGTTCTTTTCTGCAACAAAAACTCTTTCTTTTGCTGATGATGCAACCGTGTTACTTTTTTGATGGTCTTACAATCTTCACCAGCGTCCATTGTCTCCAACTCCGTCTCACTGAAGTGTCGCTCCTTTTCCCCATGCTTTTCCTGCATCCATGACTCAGAAATCGATCCATTGAGAATGTCTTTATGTACCAGCCGTGCACGTGCAGTAACCCAGGGTTACCAAGTCGAGCGTAATTACGCTAACTCATATCCGGTCTTTTGGAACCGACATACCCAGAGTAAGCAAGTTCAGGAGGATTTCAGCCAGAGTTCAGGGTTAAAGTCAGGCTAGTTTAAACATGCTTCGTGGAATACCCCCCTGTTGGCTCCAAAAATACATGTCAACAATACAGATATTGTTCACACACGCATACTTATGCCTTCAAACCAACTAGTGTGAAATATTTCATTCAATCAATCATGCAAACTATTAGTGTAAGGTGAGCTAACACCTGTGCTCAGGTGAGTGTTTATGTTCTTCTAAATGGATGATGGAATGTGAAAAGAAGGAGGAGAGTGCCCAGCCATCCCACAAGACCCCCGCCACAACAGCTGTGGCGGCAAAACCCACCACCACCACCTGACGCCACGGCAGCAGATGAGAACAACCACCCCCAGGTGATCATCCACCACTCGGGCCAGGGCCAGCAGGACATGAGAGCCCCAGAGCCAGAGGCAGGGGAGGCATGGGGAGGAGTGAGAGTGTAAGGATGCGTTTGTTAGCTTCAGCTCAGCCTTCAACACTGTGATCCCAGACAAGCTGACGCTGAAGCTCCACAATCTGGGACTGCCTGCCTCTCTGTGCCTCTGGATCAGGGACTTTCTCATCAACAGGGCCCCAAGTTGTGAGAATCAGGGACTTAACATCTATCGCGCGATCCTGAGCAGGAACACCACAGGGTGTTTGCAGCCTGGCCCTTTTCCCTCTGTTCACCATGTCTGTCTGTCTGTCTGTCTGTCTGTCTGTCTGTCTGTCTGTCTGTGTACAGACCTCCTAAAAATAATTATTTTATTTCTGATTTCTCTGAACTGCTTTCTTTAGTATACATAGATTTTACAAAAATAATGCTTCTAGGTGATTTTGACTTACACTTTGATGCACCTTGGGGGGAGGAGCTTTTTGGTAGTGTTCCTCCCTCATGGTTGCCGGATGGAATGCCCCCCCCCCCCTCTTGGTTATATTTGCACCTTAGACATGTAGGGCCCTTGGTAGGGGGGTGTTTGGACATCACTGTGAGTAATCAGCAGATGTCCTCTCAGTGTCCCACCTGCCAATTTTAACTGCACCCTCTTAGTACACACACCCTTCCCCCCTCAAAATGTACATTCCAATATAAACACACACATGCACACACACAGCCTCACAAACACACACACACACACACACACACACACACATTTCACAAGGAGGGTGGGACCTTGGACCATCTGTCCCCTACCCCATCCCTGGTAGGGGGTACTGGGCCCTTGGCATCGGTGGCCATGTTCCCTGGGTGCTGGTTTCCTGGGCCCGGCAATCCTCTCTCCACACAGGGAGAAGGATCCCTGAGCTTTCTGGCAAGGCCAAGAGCCAAGGATCACATCACAGAGGGGGGGTGTCCGTGTCCCTGTGGTGGGGGTTCTGGTCCTTGCCCCTGAGCGCTGGGCCTCGCCAAATTTCCAACTGTGGCCGAGCCTGGTCTGGCCATGTTAACAACACTTCTTGTGGACCCCCTTTTCTCCTGTGTGCCCTCCTTCTGGTTGGAGGTGAATGGCCCCTGCCTTGCTCCTTCCTGGACCAACTGTGGGCTGGGTGGGTGGCTGCCTGGAGCGTGGGGCTGGTCTCCCTTGGGGGGTCCTGGCTTGTAAATGGGGTTGGGGTTTCTGGTGTAAAGAAAATCACTCTTATTCACGTGCAGCTAGTCCAGAACTCTGCTGCACGCCTTTTAACGAAAACCAGGAAGAGGGAGCACATCACACCCATCCTAAAATCTCTGCAGTGGCTCCCTATCAGCTTCAGGGTTGATTTGAAGATTGTTTTACTAGTTTTTAAGAGTGTCTATGGCCTTGGACCTTAAATTATTTCAGACTTGCTTTTAGCTTATTAAGCTCCCAGAGCCCCTAGATCCTCAGGCATGAGGACATAAATCCACGGCGAGGCCTCGTTCAGACACAACATTCAGTCACATATTTATTTGTTTAATGCCTTTTAGCACTTTTATGTCTTAACTTATTCTAATTTAATAAAATTCCCGTTACGGGTTATGGCAGGACGCGTGGCGTGCCTCTATGCGGATACAACTATCTTCAAATGACTTAAAAAGTTGATTTTCTCCAAAAAAAAGAGAGCTGACCACGCCCCCCAAGAAAGGCCAGGACTAGGAAGACCTTAAAAAGATTCTTGTTGATATTAAAGCTACGCTGTTTTTGTTTATGGAACAAGTGTCCGCTAAGCTAACGCCACTTATGGAGACGATGGAAGAGTTCCAAAGATTTCGGGCTCAAAACGAGCAACGAGAAAACCGGGTTGACATTCTGGAGAAAAGACTGGACGATGTGGAACAACAAGTAAGGATGAATAATGTCATTCTCACTGGAGCATCAATCAAACCTCGAGGAAAGCTGAATGAAGCAGGAGCTAGCACTGCTAATGCTAGCACTAGCGCAGCTAGCAGTGCTGAAGCGGCGAGCGGTGGAGAATCTCTGGAACAGCAAATACATTCATTTCTCACGTCTGAATGGATTTCCCTGGATCTCAATACCATCGAGACCTGCCACCCGCTCCCCAGGAGAAAGCAGACGGATAAACCAGCGATCCTCATCAGGTTTGTGAATCAAAAACACAAGCTAGCTCTGATCAATCAACGTAAAAATATCAAAGGATCTGCTGCTTATCTGAACGACCATCTGACAAGAAGGAATGCTGAAATCTCAAAACATGCACGGCTTCTCAGGAAGCGTAAGCAGATTGAGAACACTTGGGTTAAAGGCTGCAGGATCTACGTCAAACCACTCGGTCCACCGGACCGGTCCAAGGTTCTGGTCGTGAACACCATGAAGGACTTTGAGAAGTGTTTGATTACGGTCGTCTGAAACAACGTGGAGTGATAAATCAAAGAGCCAAATAATTTCAAGAAATATGACACCAGGAATCATCACTTTCTCAATACGTCTGACGTCACCTGAATAACAGCAGAGTTCTGACCTGCAGACAACTTGACCTCAACTTTCAGCGCCGCTGATATCAGCTGAAGAAGGATATGGACCTGAATCTAATGTCTGCAGACATAACATGGAAGAGAACTGTAAACTGTTTAAACCCAGAAGAACGGCTGTTATCAGTAAAAGAATAAATGCCAACCTTGGACAATCGACAGTTCGACAGATTATGGACCCTTTTTATTTTTTTCCTTACAGCATTACCTTATAATAAAAAATAAAAAAAATATTTAAAAAAAGTAAAACAAATGATTATTCACTTATTGAAAATTGTTAAATTGACTTTTAATGATATTACTTCACTAGCTCCTAAAATTGATAAATTGATTCAAAAATCTTTCCTAATGTAGCATAACTGCACATGTTTTTAACTTTTGATACTTGATGAAATTTTGCTATGAAAATTCCTGAAACAGTGTTATGTCTACTTTACTGATATAGTATTATGTTTAAATCATATGAATGACTTTTATAAGTAACATAATCTGCATATATTTCAGATGCTGCATTTGCCATGTTGATTTCTAAAGTTATTTTTGACGTAGTACTTAAGTAATTCATCTTTGTCATGCGCTTTATCGATATCTTATGATTTTTAATTCTGTCTGATGAAAGCTAGGAACCGGATATTGATAAATCATGTAATAAAATGGTTATAGTATAACGGGGTGGGATTATATAAGTTCGCTTCCTTTCACTCCCTTTCAAGCAATTTTTATTAATATGTCTAATTATCCTAAGTTTGATTAGTTACTGTATAAATGTGTAACTGATGATTATATTGCTTTTGTGTATTATTTCTACTTAATTGCTTGAAATAAACCATTTCAAATCAAATATTCCTTTTTACTTTTTTATGCACTAAATCATCTTATCTGATTTTATTTTAATTAATATTTTCATATTTTACCTGTTTTTATATTTTAACTTTCTTATTTTATTACTTCTACATCTTAGACTGAGTGTTTTCTCACCCTTGGCTGGGGTCTTAGTGTTCAGGCTCCATGAGATTCTGGCCATGCTTGTCCTCTGGTATCTCTTGTTCCGGGTCCTTCGGGCTGCCAGGCCTGGTGTGCCCATGTTGGGTGCCCTGGACCTGGGGGTTGGGGGTCTCTGGGGCGGGAGGTGCTGGGGATGAGTTGTGCCTGTGCTGCATAGATGCTGACGTCCCCGGACAACAGGAGGACAGGGGGGACAGCGCCTTCTGGGTTCTCTTTTATTGGAGCTTGTTTTTGGTGGTGTTTTTTTTGTGTATTTTATTATGAGGGGCTTATTTAATTATTTTATTACATGTGTGGGGATTTATTTTATTGTATTCTTGTTTGTTTTCTATGGAAAGCACCTTGAGCTGTCTGTTTGAGATAAAAGGTGCTTTATAAATAAAACTAATTTGAATTTGAATTTGATTTGGTTGGAATCAGACTGGAGCTGCTGTCAGTCAGAGTCAGCAGTCAACATGTTTTCTTCTCCAACATCTCTGATGTCTCTCAGAGACTCTCAGAAGACTCAACTGAAAAGATCTCATCACACACATGATGCTCCAAGTGAGTCTGATCAGAGAGATCCAGAACTGAACCAGACCTCAAGTCCTTCATCTGAAAACTACAGATCATCTGAACTAGAATCCAGAATCCTTTATCTCTGACAAACACTTACTGTTCCAGTCCTGAAGGGATGTCCTTGAAGTCTGGATTAGGAGGCTTTGATCTGTCACTCCTGAAGGACACACTGCTGGATCCAGAATCAGATCCAGATCCAAGTCCAGATCCAGGTCCAGGTTGGTTCCTGTAAGGGATTAAGGTTTCTGGTGTGACTGTTTAGTTCGGACATGCTTCTTTAACTCTGACAAACACTCACTGTTCCAGTCCTGGATGGATGTCCTTGAAGTCTGGATTACGACCCTTTGATCTGTCACTCCTGAGGGAAACACTGCTGGATCCAGAATCAGATCCAGGTCCAGATCCCGGTTGGTTCCTGTGGAGATTGCAGGTTGCTGGTGTGAGTCCTGAGCTCTGACATGGAGAAGATCATGGACAGTTGGAGATGTTCATCTCACCTCTGAGCTTTGCTCTGGTTGTCATGGTTACCATCTCTGCTTTTAGAGGGAGGGGCTCCCTCCTGTGGCTCCTCCCACTGATCCATGCTGCTGGATTCACTGGATCCACATCAGCTCACACACACCTTCACCTGCAGAGGAAACCCTCCTCATCATCAGAGGAAGCTGCCATCAGCTGCTGCACTTCTGCTCTCCCTCCAGCAGGTGGAGACATGGAGCTGCAGCAGCAACATTTCCATTCAGTCACTTTGACACAGAAACAACAAACTTCCTGTTTTCTACACTTCAGGAAACATGAAGCATCAAGAAAAACAGACAGAAACCAAAGAATGAGGAGAAAGAAAGAAAGACATGAATTCTTCCTCTCAAAGCTCCAACAGAGACTTTGATTCCACTGTTGAACCTCTGAACTGGAAAGAATTACAGGTTACTTGTTCTAAAGTAATCCATTACCTTACAGGATTACTCTCTGAAACTGTAACATGAGTCCTGAGTTACTTTTTAGTTTCTGCAGAACAGCTGCAGCAGAAAAACTTTTCCACAGAGTTGTTCTCATTTCTATGAAGGATGATTTGGTTTCATGAAGATTTCTAATCATAAAGTTTATTTCTGGTAAAGTGGGAACAATGGAAACACAATCGGAGGATCAGAATTCAGCTGAAGTGAGTTTAGTCCATGAAAAGAAAACTGAGGCTGTGTTCAGACTGGACACATTTGATTTAAAGTCAACCAGAGTTTGTTTCCCGATAATCTGGATCAAATGTTCAGTCTGAATCCACCCAAGTGGATCCTGTTCTGGACCAGGAACCGCTCTCTGACCCGTCTGTGGAGGTGGTCTCAAACAGAGAACTACAGGCCTGTGAGCCTCAGGAACAAACGCTTTCATTAAAGCAGGTTCTACCACGGAGAACTAGGACCGCCTTAAGAAGAAAACTACACATTTACAAGAATAAAGTTAGACATTTAGGAGACAAAGTGGTCATTCTACACAAAGAAAGTTGGAGAATTATGAGAAAAAAGTCAGAATTGTAGGACTTTATTCTGATAAATGTATTTCTTTGTTATTTTGATGGAGGCTCCAATTCTCTGTCCTAAAGTTCAAATGACTGAACTAGAAAAACTAGACACACAACTCTGTCCAAAAACACACAAAACACACCATGAGGAAGACAACAACTAAAGTTTAGAGTCTATGAAGACTAACAGCAAAATCATTGAAGATGATCTGAAAAATAGAATTGATAGTTGAAGAAAAGCAGAAAAATCTTTGTTTTCATCCACTAAGGCCTCATGGTCTCTCTGCTCCAAACATTTCTATTCTAGCTTGTTGGTCTGATGGAATCCCAGAGTTCCTGAACATGGAAGGAGGAAATAGGACTCTGTTACCTGGAACTGTAATCTATTACTTTAGGAAGGAGTTCTCCCACAGACTGGATGGAGGAGAACAGGAAGGTTTGGAGTCAGAAATGAAAAAAGCCAACAAGCATCAGCTGATTGTTGTTGAGGTGATGAAGAAGAGTCCTCCATGTTGTTGATCCAACAATGATGAAGCTTTGGAAACAGCAGAGGGAGGAGAGTTTGCAGAGAAAGAAGAAGATCTTCTCCAAACATTCAGAAACAAACAGTCAAGTTAGTGAAGACAAAGTTCCAGAAACAAACTCACTTCAGTTTCTGCAAAGACATGAAGAGGAAGAAGAGTCTCCCTCACCGTGTCAACGCAGCTGCAGCACTGATCACTGACTCACAACCAGGAAGAGTCCACCTGGATGGAGGCGGGGCAGCACAGGTGGGCGGGGCAGCAGGTGCAGCAGCCTTCCTGAAATCAAACTCTCAACCTGCCTGTTGTCTACCAAGTGGACACCCGCTGCACCACAGCCAGAGGGTCAGGATCTGATCTGGTTTTATCCTGACGCTAATCAACACGGTGGACATGAAAAAAGGGGGCGGGGCTTCTTGTTGGAGGTGAAATGACTGTCAGGATCTGCAGGATGTTTGTAAAGTGACCTGAGAAGTTGATGAAGTTGGAGGAAGAAACATCACATGAACACAGCAGGATGTTTAGACAAACTAAAGACAGAAACAAGTTCAACCAGAAACCTGCTAGTCACTGGGAGGAGGGGCGGAGCTTCAAGCTGTCAGATTGACAGATAGTTGATGTCAGTGAAGGTCATGTGACCTTCTGCTTTCTGTTCTCCCCCTTCCAGACGTGCATGACCCCCCCTCATCTGTCATCTACTGACACTGAAGCAGAAACTCCTGATGGAGCTGAAAGGAGGGGCCTGACTATTTCCTGGAAACAGCTCCTTCTGATCATCAGTCAGAACAGCCGTTGGAGGCAGAGATTTGATCCCAAAGAAAAGCTCAAAGTGAAAGAATGTGGATCTTCCAGATCTGTCAGAGCTTCCAGGAAAAACTCTGACAGATTCCAACAGAGAGAAAGATGTGAGGAGCAGAAAAACACTTTAGTTTGACACTTTGATGACTGCAGGAAGTTTAGAAAAAAGAGTCCCACTGATCTCTCCAAACCTCCAAATCTCTGTTTTCCCTCCAAGGATCAGGATCTTCAGGTGTTTCTCTTCTCCACCTCATACCTGCTGATCTTCCTCCAACCACCTGAGTCTGTTTTTTCTTCCTGTGCTCTTTCAGCTCTGCAGAGACTTTCCTCCTCGTCTGTCTTCCTCATCCATTCCTTTGCTGTCAGATCAACTGTCAGCTTGTTGCGTCACATGTTGGAGTTTGGAGCAGGAGCTCTGATGCCTTCATGGTCGTCTGTTCAAAGCAGAAATGTTCCTTTCAGCTCAAACACATCATCAGCTTTTAGGAACTGATCTGCAGACATCAACATTGTTCATGATTTGATGGAACATTCCTAGATTCTCTGGGAATGTTTCCATCTTTTCTGATCACATTGTTGACTGACAGCTCTGCTCTGACCTCTGACCTCTTTACTGCTGACACAAACATCAACATTCAGACTGTTTGGAACCAGAGTCTGAGCCTGAGAGCAGCTCTGACTGAAAGAATGTGGATCTTCCAGATGCTCTGTGGGACTTTTTCTCTGCTTTAGTCTGGAAGAATGTTCTGCAGCAGAACCACATTCCTGAATGACGTCTTTGTTCCTCAGTAACAGGAAGTGTTTGAACGGCTGCAGATTCTGCAGAACATCAAGGTTTCCTGCAGCTGGAATGAAGGAGTGTTGCCCCCTGGTGGACAGGAACTCAGCAGTGCAGCTTCAGGATGGAGTGGGTTCCAACAGATCAGATCAACGTTCTGCTCTCTGCTAAAGAGGCCGTTTCAGCAGAACGCCGTCTGACATTAGAAAAGCCTCTAGAAGAACAGAGAAGTTCCCAGATTTACTGGAGGAAGAAGAAGAAGCTGAGATGGAGAAACAGGGAGGAGGGAAAAGCAGAACCATCTCTGGAGCTTTTAGCTCTGATTGGACCAGAAAACATGGAGATTTTCAAGACTTTACTCCAACAAAGAACAGTGACATCTGCTGGAGAAATGTACCGTCACAGTTTTGGAGGATTCCACGATTTGAACCATTCTGCTGGTTTGGATTTCTTCAGGAAATGGAAATCTTCCTGACAACAAGCTCATGACAGAGCTGAGTCAGACAGATGCAGAAGTGTAACAGGTTCAGTTTGGTCGCCGATGCACTCCGTGCACAAAAGTAAGGAGTTCTACTTCCGCCGCCTTGAGTGTGAGGCCGACCATTTCCGGCTTGCGACTTCTATAGCAGCGACACGGCAGATTTTGATTGCGAAAGATGGTATATTTCACCCGTTTTCTACAAGGTCTCCCGAAAATCGACGTGAACGAAATCTACAGGATTGTCGACCAGTGCGTGGTTACATGAGCAAAATATCGTGTCGAAAATACCGAAAAGGAAATGTGTCCCGTTGTAAACAAACCTGTGCTGTCACATTATGCAGCAGCTCGGTAATATACGAGGCGATCTTCCAAACGTGCTTTTATTAATGTTATGAATATTATGAAGAGCCTGTTCGCTCATCATTTTATATTTAATCCTTGTGGTCGGTGCTTTTTTTGTGGAAGAAGAACAGAACTAAAGAACAACCCAGTGTTAGGAGAGGCTAACAACATTAGCCTTTATTTGTCGGGGCACAATTAGAAACACAATTCCATGTGTCGTGATTTTTTGAACAGTTTCTAAGGACTGAGCGGCATTTCTGCTCTGAAAAGCTCACACACACTGTGTGCTCTGCTCTGTCCTCGCGAGTCCGGCAGCCGCTAACCCAGAGCGGCGGCTCGGCTCGCAGTCCGAATTCTCACACATAACAAAACGCACACGTAACAAAGCACCCTCCCCTCAAACACATTAATAAATCCAGCTGCTCTGCTCAGAGAGGTTCACTCGGTCCACTGGCTCCGGAGCCCGAACACAGAGCTCGGATGCCGGGTCCAGACGTCAGTGAGCACGCATCCCCCCCGCATCTCCCTCGTGAGGGGTGAAAGAGACGGGAGAGCCAGCGGGGCAAGAGCGGAGCGGCGCTTTACGCGGGGCGTCTGCAGAGCAGCTGGTCGGTCCCGTATGAGCTCACAAGCTTTCTCTCAGCGAAACACCGTCTATGCATGACGTAAACCAGAGCAGCAGCGACACACGATCGGTATATACCAGCTATCTCGATCGGAAAGAAATTTTGATCCGAACGAGTCTGACCGGGGCAAAGTATTCCGAACGGCGTGTTTACATGACGCATTTTCTTTCCGATTGCTGCAAATACGAAACACGACTCGTCTTGCTTGGGGTGAAGTCCTCCCGCCGTGTTCACCATCCATTCGGCTCTCACCGACACATCTACTGGAAAGCTATGAAAGCTTATATTAGTACTGTTGTACTTTGACAAATTCGCACACCGGTACACAACAATGTTGTGATGTCTTTGTCACGCGTTGAAACACCAAACGCTTCTCTTTTACCCGAAATCCGCTCCTATTTACTCAAAACTAGCAACTCAACAAAACTCTCCACAACAATAACACGACCAACAGGAAGTTGTCGGCCTCACACTCGAAACACGGAAGTTAACCGGAAGTTCTGTCGTGCACGTAGTCTATAAGGAGGGCGAGACTCAACTCTGGTCACTGTGTCTTTAATTCTTCCTTTAAAGCAGCACAAAAGAAAATGGCATCAGTGGACACAACTGCAGCTCCCTGATCAAAGGAAAAAAAAACGCGGTCAAGTGAGCCGTCATCTGTGGAAGTGCGGTCTCGCTGGCCGTCACCGACTTTTTGCACGCACGTTTACATCATAGTTTACGGTGCACACGTCCAGCGAGCTGAAAGACGGTATAAAGCGCTAATATAACCCATCATATCACAGTTACCCATCATCAAATAACATGGACGTGCTCTGACATCAATGAGAGCTATTGAGCCCTATATTGTTATTTGATGTACAGATTTATTCATTTAGATTGCATGTCTGACCAATCTATAAAAACTACCATAAATAACGTGTTTTGTTTGAAATATAATCAATCAGACAGATTCTAAAAGTGAGTTTGAACACTAACAAGAGTGTTGTGTGTGTTGTTGAGCATGGCATGGAATGGAATGAAACAGAAATAAAGATTCTCCACGTAAAAGGACACATCTGGTCCAGTCATGTCAATTCATTCTAAAGTGGCTTCTGTCTAAGATTACACAAAACTTTCAATGGATTATTGTTGGTGATGATGTTCATAATCATCACAGCAAGTTTGAAGAAGATTGACTGTATAAAATTAGAGATATTGCCATTATAGTCTCATTCATTGTCAGCATATAACATGGAAACCACCCAAAATGCCACTTTGAACATTGAATGTTCTTCCTATTTTTTTGGGCTAGAAAATTCTAATTTCAGCAATAACTCTCTGGATTCTCTTCAAATTAACGACAAAATTGAAACTGATCACAAAATTCTTGGTTCTTTTTGCTCTGACTTTTACAACAAACTTTCCTCCTCTAATTACTCCGAAATGAAAACGTGTGAGCTGTTAGATTCTATTAAACATTGTAAGATTATCAGTGAAACACATAAAAAACTCTGTGATGCCAGTATAACCTTAGAGGAAGTGCAAGATGCTATAATGATTCTAAAAAAGAACAAATCTCCTGTAATGATGGATTGTTAAGCGATTTTTACAAAAACTTTTCAACAGAACTTAGTCCCTTTATCCTGGAGACGCTCACTGAAAGTATTAATCTGGGAAAACTACCCCCTACTCTAACACCAGGTGTTATATCACTGATACCCAAACCTAATAAGAATAAACTTCAAATTGATAACTGGAGGCCTATCTCGTTACTTAATAATGACTATAAAATATTAGCTCTAATTTTAGCCAAACGAATTAAACAAACCTTAACATCTATTATAGACGAATCCCAATCAGGATTCATGTCTAATAGACACATTACTAATAACATCAGATTAGTTTTGGATTTATTGGATTATTCCGAACTAATAAATGAGAATAGTTTTATTCTGTTTTTGGACTTTTATAAAGCCTTTGATTGCCTAGAACATGAATTCATTTATCGATCTCTAGAAAAATTTGGGTTTGGACCATTTTTTATAAAAGCTATTAAAACTCTCTACAATAATTCTAACAGTACAATCAAACTTAAATATGGTACGTCTCCAAGATTTCAGGTGGGTAGGGGGGCACGCCAAGGCTGTCCAGTCAGCCCTTATTTATTACTGCTGGCAGCTTTCATCCAGGAAAATAACATCCATGGCATTTCAGTCGCTGAGAAACAAATTCTTATAAGTCAAGTTGCTGACGACACCACTCTATTTCTGAAAAATTCAGATCAAATTCCCGTTGTAATCAACCTTATTCATAAATTCTCAGAAGCTCCTGGCCTTAAACTTAATATAATAATAATAGTAATAATCCATTTTATTTAAAGCGCCTTTCAAAAAACCCAAGGACACTTTACAAAACAAAGGTTAAAAATAGACATTAAAAGCACAATAAAAATGGTAGATAAATCAAAAGTGAATCAGGATGGGAAGGCAGAAATGAACAGATAGGTTTTGAGTTTAGATCTGAAAGTTAGTAGAGAGTCTGTGTTACGGAGGTCAGGAGGTCAGGAATTCCAGAGTTTGGGAGCAGAGCAGCTGAAGGCTCTGGTTCCCATGGTGACGATTTGGGCCGGAGGGACAGAGAGCTGAACAGAGGAGGAGGACCGAAGATAACGAGAGGGGGTTTAGATATGAAGGAGGTGGGAGAGATAAGGAGGAGCCAGGTTATGGAGGGCCTTAAAGGTGAACAGGAGGAGTCTGAATTGGATCCTGGAGGTTATGGGGAGCCATAGCAGCTGGTGGAGAACTGGAGTGATGTGACTGAAGGAGGGGGTTCTGGAGATGATGCGGGCAGCTGAGTTCTGGACCAGTTGAAGCTTATTGAGGGTTTTTTTGTGGAAGACCAAAGAGGAGAGAATTACAATAATCTAGACAGGAAGTGACCAGACTGTGAACCAGGATAGAAGCAGAGGGGACAGTGAGGGAGGGGCGTAGACGATTAATGTTGCGTAGATGGAAATGGGCTAACCGAGTAATGTTATTGATGTGGGACTGAAAAGATAGTTTGCTATCTAGGATGACACCCAGACTCTTCACCTGAGGGGAGGGGGAGACAGACGATGAATCAATGGAAAGAGTTAGACTTGTGGCTTTGGAGAGGGTGGATTTGGAACCTACGAGAAGTAGCTCAGTTTTATCACTGTTGAGTTTAAGAAGGTTGGAGGTGAACCATTTTTTGATTTCAGATAGACAGGAGTGGAGGGGGGAGGGTGGAAGAGAGGAGTCAGGTTTACTGGATACATAGAGCAGGGTGTCATCCGCAAAACAGTGAAAATTAACATTAAATTTATGGAAAATATTGCCAAGGGGAAGAAGATAAGTTATGAAAAGAAGAGGACGAAGGACAGAACCTTGGGGGACACCAGAAGAGACAGAGGAGGGCTGAGATTTAAATGATTTAAGATGAATGAATTGGGTCAGAGAGGTAGGATTGAAACCAACGGAGGGGGGTTGAGGTGATACCGAAGGGGGAGGAGAGCCTTTGGAGGAGGATGGAATGAGAAATGGTATCAAAGGCTGCACTCAGGTCAAGGAGGATGAGGATGGTGAGGAGGCCAGAATCAGCTGCAATGAGAAGATCATTGGTGATCTTGAGCAGAGCAGTTTCAGTGCTGGGGGGGGGGGCTGAAAAGGTTCCAGAAGATTATTGTGTTTCAGATGATCATAGAGCTGAGAGGCGACTATTTTCTCTAGAATTTTGGAAATGAAGGGAAGGTTGGAAATTGGACGGAGATTATTGAATACGTTGGGATCTGAACCGGGTTTTTTCAGGATGGGTTTGACAGCTGCCGTTTAAAAAAGTGATGGACAGGACCAGATGAGAGTGAGGAGTGAATAATGGCAGTAATGAGCAGAAGGAGAGGGGGGAGGCAGGCTATAACTAAAGATGTTGGAAGGGGATCAAGAGAACAGGTGGTCGGTTTGGATTTAAGGATGAGAGAGGAAATTTCCTCGTGGTCAGGCAGTTGAAAGGAGGAAAACGTGATTGAGAGAGAAAGAGTCAGGGATGGGAGGGGGGAGAGAAGAGCTAAGCTGTTGATGGATGACTTGAATTTTCATGTTAAAGAACGACATGAGGGAGTTACAGGGAGAGAGTCCGGGGGGTTGAAATATAAATAAATGTGAACTTTGACCTATTTCAGAATGCGATCACTCAGTTTTACATGGTATACCTGTAAAATCACAAATTACTTATCTTGGAATTATGATTTCTAAAAACACAGAGGATAGATGCAACCTCAATTCCAATCCCATAATTGAAAAGACCAAAAAGAGATTTAACCGCTGGCTTCAGAGAGATATCACTTTAAGAGGAAGAACTTTATTATCCAAAGCTGAAGGAATCTCCAGATTGACATATCCAGCACTTGCCCTCAATGTTAACGCATCCACATGTAAAACCGTTGATAAAATGCTTTACAAATTTATCTGGAAAAATAAAACTCACTGCATTAAAGATAAAGTGCTTTTGAACACAATAGACGCAGGAGGACTTAATGTCTTAGATTTCACCTTAAACTACACCTTTAAGATCAATTGGATTAAGAAATTTCTTAGCAACCCAGACTCCTTATGGAATTTTATTCCATACTATTTATTGTCTAAACTCTGTGGACTCCCTTTTCTTCTCCAATCTAACTAGAACATTCCAAAGTTGCCCATTAAATTAGCAAATTGTCACAAACAAATGCTTCTGACCTGGTCTCTAATCTACAAACATTCATTTTCTCCTCACAGCTTTTATATCTGGAATAATACTAATATTTTGTACAAAAATAAATCTTTATTCTTCCCTTACTGGTTTCAAAATAATATACTCTATGTAAATCAACTTTTTAACTCAAGGGGGTGTTTAATGTCATACAATCAATTTTTAACCACTTATAATATTCCAGTTACCCCCAAAGAGTTTGCAATAGTCATGGATGCTTTTCCTAAAGGCGTTATAATGTTATTTAAAGGTCTTGTTCACCCTTTGCCCTCACATTCAGTCTCTTTATTTGAAACAAATATTGGTGAGACCTGCTTTACTACGAGAACGTCTACCAGGAATAAAATAACAAGATCCCTGTTTCAGAAAAATATTGCAGTTGTTCCCCATGTGACCCACTATTGGAGAACATCTGCCCCAGATGTTGAGTGGAAGAAAGTTTGGACTTTGTCCTCCAAATATGTTATTTCAAATAAACCTTTGGCATGTTTGCTTTAAACGTCTTCACAGATGCTGCAGCCAAATCCTCACATAGACATTGATAGAAACGGCTCCTTCTGTAAATTAGACACTGAAACAATTTTACATCTTTTCTGGAAATGCCCCAAACAGCAACTTTTTGGAAAGACTTCACCTCATTTGTTTGATGTAAAATGCATAAAAAATGTGATCTGGTTTACAAAGATATATTATTTGGTTTTTATAGTGTTAATAATTCACTAAGAAGGGAATACTATTTAATTAAGCTTTTGATAATACTAGCCAAATTCCACATACATAAATGCACATTTTCTGAAAAAAAGCCCTTTTTCAAACTTTTTATGATTAAATTAAACCAATATATCAGAACAATAAAATCTTCTTCCAACCCCAAAGCTACAAGAACCTTTGACACCCTGGAATTATTTAAAAGTACAGAATAGCAACTTGCTGCTTTTTCTGCTCTTGTTTATAATGTTTTTTTTTTTTTTTTTTTTTTTATTCTCCTTTGTTCATTAAGTTCCCCTGGTACATTTTGTCACTCTTTTTCTGTGTATTTAAAACTGACTTGACTTTGTATGTTGTACATCTTGAATAACCTTTATTTAAAAAATAAATAAATAAAAAATCATTCCTTGTGTCCGAATTACCGCCCTAACCACTATATAGTGCGGTCGCCATTTTGTAGGGTTGTCCGAATCTTTTTTTTTTTATTGAAATATAATCAGTACAAAACTCTCGCAGACACAACACACAAAGATGCAAGGCACAGCTCTTTCCAAAAACAAAGATAAAAAAACAAGAAACCTAACAAGAAACACAAAACAACAAGTATCATGTATAAAAGATATTAGAAAATCAGCGTAAATTAAAATACAAGGCAGTCAACAATCTGGACCCTAGATCAGTAACTATTCTGTAGCAGATTTCCAAATGTCATCAATAAAGGATTTGAGTTGTGAATCCATTTCAATGAGGAGAAATCCAGTCTGACTTCATTTTGAAAACACAGCAGATCTTTTTTCCACTTTTTCTTATGGATATGATATTTTCCCAAAATCAGTTCACTAAGTTTGTTGTCTCTTTTGGCAACTTACTATTATAAAACAAAATGTATTTTTCTGTGAATTGTATGTTGTTAATGTTTTGCCTAAGCCAGTTATGAAAATCTTTCCAGAATCTTTGGATCTCTGGACATGAAACAAACAGCTGTCTGGTTGTTTCTGGGGCTACATGACAGAAATCACACGGATCAACCTAAAAGCCAAATCCACTTCTCAGTGTCTCTGCCGATGGGTAATAATTGTTTATAATTTTAAACTGCATTTCTTTCATTTTGGGGGCCACTGGCCATTTTATGAATTTCCAAAGTTGAGCACCAGATGTGACTGACAGGTGTCTCAGTTATTTTATATTTCACTTTTCTATTTAAGTCATGATATAATTTACCTTTAAAGGATTTGTTTAAGTATTTATTATCACGTTTTTTTTCCAGTAAGATTTATTTCATCTATGACTAAATTTGTTAGTTTAATTTGAACATTGGAAGACAATATTCTATTTCTTATTAAATGATTAAAGCAATTGGAATTTCTCTGCAGGTTTTCTGAAATTCCTTGGTTGAACATTAAATATCAAATTGACTTTTGAAGTCTCTTCATTGAAGAATTTCTCCATTTGAATCAAGAACATCGTTTCCAAAATGATCTTGAGGTCAAACCAATTCTGATGAAACATTGTCTTCCTGTTTGTGGTCATTACTCTGTTGTTCCACAGGGGGGCGCAGTGAGGCCAAAACTAGGACTACATAGCATTTTCCACTGGAAAAGTACTTGTTGGTGAAATTCTGAAATCTTTAGAGGAAGTTTGGAAATTTCAAAGTCACATCAACAAAAAATCTAATCCAGCGCCTTTTTTGAAGATGTTTTTGGGAAAATGAAACCAGAATGAGTCAGGATTAGCTAGAAAGTCTTGAAACATTTGATTCTGAAAGTTCCAACCATTGATTCTAAATCAATCATCTTCACACCTCTCTAATTATATTCCTGAATTAGTGGAGATTTTCTGATGAAATGGGTCTGATTTCTCCAAATAAATGTATAAATACCTGAGTTAATTTTTTTGACATTCTTTGGGTTAATGTAGAGAGATTGGCACGGATATATTAATGTTGAAATTCCTTCTGATTTGGAGAACAAGTTTCCTCCAAAAATGGTTAAATCTCTAATTAACCAATGATTGAATGATTTCTGCATTTGGTTATTTTTTTCCATTATGTTTATTTCTTCTCTTTCTTTTTCATCTCTAATTAATTTAATTCCTAAATATTTCACTTCATGTTTTACTGCGATTGAAAACATGTCTTTTTCCAGGCAAGAGTAAAGGGGGAGTAATTCACATTTTTGTAAGTTTAATCGAAGACCAGAAGCTTTTGAGAAAATGGATATAATTTGCAGGGCTTTCATTACCATGTTTTTGTCTTTTAGAAAAAAAACTGAGTCATCTGCAAACTGGCTAAGGCGGAATTCAAAATCAAAAACTTTAATGCCTTGAAAATTAGGGTTGTTTAGAATTAAGTATGCTAGGAGTTGAGGACATAGAATGAAAACTTTTGGTGATATTGGACATCCTTGCCTTATTCCACATGTTCCATTTATTCTGGGTGTTAATTCTGAGTTAACAGTGATGTAACTGTAAATTTCTGTATAGAACATTCTTATAATCGAGCAAAACATTTTCCAAATCCAAAATGTTCCAGCGTTTGAAATAAAAAGTTATGTTCTACAGAATCAAAGGCTTTGAAATAGTCAATAAATAAAATGAGACTTTCTGTTTCTATCATAGATTGATAATCCATCATGTCCAGAATTAATCTAACATCATTATGCATGTTTCTTCCTTTTATAAAGGCAGATTGAAAACTATTCACTACTTTATTTAAAACCAGTTTAATCCTGTCTGCATGAACCAGAGCCAATAGTTTGTAATCATTACACAGCAGTGATGGGCCTCCAATCATCTCATTCTGTCAAGTCCTCATTTGGTTTAGGGAGTCCGGTTATCGGTCCAGTTTTCATAGATGGAGTTAGACAACCTTCACGGATGCAATCATTGAAAGCATTAATCATTAATTCTTTAATGTCCTGCCAGAAAAACTTTAAAAATTCTGCAGTCAGTCCATCTATTCCTGGTGATTTGCCATTACTCATATTTTTCAGTGCAATTTCAATTTCTGCTATAGTTACATCTTCTTCTAAACTAATTCTATCATCTTCTTCTATCTTTTGGATGTGTTCTTTAATTTGGGTAAAAAATATGTCACAATTTTCTTTACAAAAATTTGAACTATATAAAGTTGAGTAAAATGAAAATATTTCAGATTTAATTTGCTCTGGGTCTTCAATGAATCTTCCATTTTTTTTTTTTTTTACCTAATTGTTTTTTTGTTTGTCTACATTTTTCTAATCCATAGAAGTATGTTGTGTTTTTTTCTCCACTTAGCTCTGGATCGTATAAACGCACCGTTTGCTTTTTCTGAATAAATCTCATCTAGTTGTTTCTGGAGCTTGTTTAACTCGGCCAGATCTTCCTCTGAAGGATCAGCCTTGTTGCATAAAATATTCATCTTTCTGACAATTTCCTTTTGCTTTATTTTCCTACTTTTTACAACATGTTTGCCAATTTCACCTGCTATACGTTTGCTTTCAAATTGAAACCACTCCCACTTCCCTTTGTTTGTCATTTCCATTCCCTTGACTTTCAAACGTAGAGATTTGATCTCCTTAATAAATATTTCATTTAGTAAAAGTTTATTGTTGAATTTCCACGTGTTGTGAGATGGGTGTGTATTTTTACACAGTTTTAGGGAAAGGCTGATTAAACAATGGTCAGTAAGTGGAGACGGTTCTATTTCACAGTTTCCTACATGAGCAGATAAAGGTTGAGAAATGAGCCAATAATCTATTCTTGATCGCTGGTTAATGTTTGATGCACTGATCCATGTATAGTTTTTAGATGTGGGGTTTTTTAATCTCCAGAAATCAAATGTGTTTGTTGACAAACAGAAGTTTCTAATTATATCATTGTGTTCTGGTTGTTGTCCTTTAACGGGTAATCTATCAAGCCAAGAGTTTGAAGCAATGTTAAAGTCTCCTCCAATAATTATTTTATCTGTTGCATGAGAAATTTTCCATTCCAACAAAACCTTAGCAAGTTTTTCCAACATATTCTTATTTTGTACTTTGTTATTGTAACCATATAAAGTCAGCACAATAATGACTTGCTCATTTATTCCAATAGCAGCTAACAACCAGTGGCCTTCTCTATCTCCAAGATGCCTAATTAACTTCCCCGAAAACCTGTTAAACAGAATCCTGACTCCTGCTGAGCGGCTTGTGCCGTGTGAGTAAAGGATTGGATCTCCCCATTGTTGTTTCCAAAAGACTTCATCTGCTGGACCTGAGTGGGTTTCTTGCAATAAAATTAGATTCGCCTTAAGTTCTTTACAAAATAAAAAGAGTGCCTTGCGTTTTGTAATATTTTTCAAACCTCTGGTATTTAAAGAAACATATAAAATAGACATGAACACTGAGCAGAATCCTTGGTGTCTAAATAAACGCTGAGATTTCCTGAAGACGCAGGAATGAGCAGAATGTCTGTCCAAAAACCATAACGCAACATAATTGGACCAACCTCCCCAAAAATAGTAAAAGTTTTTTTTTTCTTTTTTTTCATTTATAAACCTTGTTGTTATCAACCTTGAAATTACAACATTCTAATGCTCAACAAAAACAGACCTTCAAACTCTGTCTCTGGTCGTCATGGCACCACTTTCCTCCCTTCATCAGCCGTATCCCTCCTTCAGAAAGGCTCTCTTCCCGCTCCGTCTGCTTGCTCCACCAGAGTTTGGCTCTTGCTTCCCGATCTTCTTTGGAAAAGTCCTCCCTGAAGTAGATCTTCATCTCTTTGCAGACTCTGGCTTCCTTGGATTTCCTCCACACTTCGTCTCTCACCGTGCGCATTGCAAACTGGATTATTATGGCTCTTGGCATGTTGTTATTGACTCCGCCTCTTTTTCCCAGCCGATGAACGGTGTGGACGGTGTCCCGGAGCTTCTCCACAGACATCGGAACCACACGGGTGAGGATACCGAGGACGACCTCTCTGGTGTTTTGGTTGTCTTTCTCAGGCCCCCATCAGCTGCAGGTCCCATCTCCTCTTGTATCTTTCGCTCTCCAGACATTTCTCTCTCAACTCTTTGTTTTCTAATGAGAGATGCTCCACACGTTCTTGCAGCTTCACAATATTGTCTTTGTTCTCTTTTGTAGATTTTCCAATCCCATCCATCCGATTCTCTGTGCCTTCCATTTTCTTTTCCAAGTCGTCAAATCTTTTCAGAGCTGTTTGGATTTCATCCATACGTGAATCAAGGCCGTCAAATCTGGTTAGAATAGCCTGTATGGCATGAGCGAGGCTAGCACTACTAGCGCCATCTTGTTTTTGTCGTGGCTCTTCGTTACTTCATTCGTTTTTGGGTTTGGGCTGTTTAAGCAGATCGGGTCATTCACATCCTCAGCAACTGCTTGCTCCATTTGCACTCTTTCTTCTTCCTCACCACTGTCTTCAAGAGCCCGGAGGTCATAATCATGGTCGCTAACGTTAGCTTGCCTTGGGTTAGCCATTCTTCAAGCAGTAGAGAAAAAAACGTGGAAAAAAATCTTGCAGTTATCCGTTTAGTCGTTGTTTTTTCTTAATATTGATTTTCTGACCCTTCTGGGAATATTTGGTCTCACCACAATTCCTAATTGGACACAAAATGTGGTTTGTCTTTCAGACCCTGCCTCAAACACCTCCACTCACTCCGCCATCTTCCGGAAACTCCTGTCCGAATCTACAGTTCAAAAATCATGTGCACTAGAAATTTCCCAGAATTCTCTACGAAGAACCAGTGTGGATCGATGCTCACTCGATCGGCGAATATTGTCCAGAATGCACTGCGTGTGACCCACAATGCACTGCGTTCGAATTATTTGAAGATGGTGGACGGTTGCACGAGAAAGAGGACTTAAACATGTAAGTATATTTAAAAGTATCAAGTATCTGCTGTAAAATATATTTGTAAATACGTAAGATGATGTGTTTAATATGTTATATTCCTCAATCGACTATCTACATTGTTTTGAAGCTCATCAATTTCGGTAATGCTAAAGCTAACGCTAACGCAAATTAGCGCCAAAGGCTAAAAACAAACGCTGTTGATATTACATCAAAAAAAGGAGTGAGTTTTAACCTTAGTCATAAGTTATTAACAGGTTTTTTTAAATGTGTTTATATATGTAGGGACAGACGAGGATGAGGAAAATCTGATCCATATGTGGATGGAGAAAGAGCCTGTTTGTTATCAGGCAAGCTCGTGCCGGATTGGAGAGACACTTGATCAGATTTGTATTTATTTATCATTAAACTGTAATTGTTGTCATGTTGGGGTAAAGGTTGTTGTTGAAAGAGGAGAGGAGAGGAGGAGAGAGCAAGAAGGGACAAAGAGTGACAGGAGAGTCTGTTAAGCTTACCTGAGTTTAAAATATTGTTCACAAAATGTAACGTCGTCATTGTTTTTTCAATTTGTTTAATAAATGCATGAACAAAAATGAATTATTTACATTCTCAAAAGGATTTCCATATAAATATCAGATGTACATATTTATTTTTATTTTCGTTTTATATGTTAACATTTATTTTATACATCTTAACAATAATCCTGGTCTTCTAGAGTCATGTGTGTCACAGTTGGAGCTAAAAGGAAAGCAGAGATCTGTCCTCGCAGACGGACGCCACTTTACCCGTCCTACTGGTTCCTGCTGTGGCTCAACATCTGTGGCTCCCAGCAGTCCCCTTCTCTGATGCACAGATGGTGCAGAACTGAACTGCAGGCAATGATTTTCATTGCAAAGGTTGGTTTTACTTCCAGTGCCCCCAGAAATATTGCTCTCCTCCTCATTTGCCAAATGCTCTCTCTCCACCACAGAGCATGCCTTGGCGTGGTGCTGGTTGTAACGGGCCTGAACCGCATTCCTCATGGGTTCCCTGTAGGGTGTCAGCAGAGTGATGGGATGAGCAATGCAGGGATACCCACCATCACCCAAAAGGATCCTTCAGGTGGGTAAGTTTGATTTACATAAATTGGGCTTTTACGTAGAGCCTGTGAATCATGGACTGATCCTTGATTCCCAACAAAAATATCTCTAAATTTGGCTTAGAGTCACATACAGCCTGCAGTTGAATGGAATAAAAAAGCTTCCTGTTAAAATAACAAGCTGCATTTTCTTTTAGGGCCTTTATTCTTCAGTGGCAGCCATCGATGCCCCCCATGACCTTTTGGAAGTTGGAAGACTCATCGAGCTGCTAAAATCCAGAGGCGACTGATGGCAGTTCATTCCCACTGGAGTGTGAGGAACCCAAAGCTGCTCCACCAGATGCTTGATGGTCCTGCGGGTCAACCGAAAGTCTGGTTTTGTGTCGGACTGAGCGTCAGCATAGAGGGCCAGGACAGACACCTTTATGTTGGCAAAGCAGTAGAGAAATGGAAGACCCTGGAAAATAGAACATTAATGTATTTCATTGAGAAAATTAAATCTGATTTTTTTTGAATGTTTCATTTTATTTTGATGTCTTTCATTTTAGTTTATGACGTATTTATTAATGCTGGAAAATCTCGTGTTTTCTTGGTTGGGTTTTTGGATTTTTATATAAATATTTAAAAATTAAAGTATTTTTTTTTAAAACAACTGATATGGTTTGACTCTGAATACAAAATACTAAACTTTGAACTCACAAGTGTTATGTAGTTAGACTACACAACTCATAGTCCAGTGTTGAAAAAGAATTTTAAACTCTTACCCAGCAGACTGTGTAACCTTGAGCACAAAGAGTGACAAATGCTTAAATTGAACTACTAAAAAAAACTTTAAGTTTAACTCACAGGTTGTTCATGTCTGGTCAGGGGCATCCAGAGGAAATCTTCTGAGACGTCTGCTTCTCATTGCTGTCCTGTGATGCTGCATATCTCCTCGTTTTTGGTTTGATCCCATGAAAAACGGTTGAATTATTTCCAGGAACACGGACAGATTCATATTCAAAACCATTTTCAGTAAGGCAGAAGAGAAAACTACAGAAAAAAATGCCTCCTCGCAAGAGCCCGTAAATCGTTCAGCGGCACAAAAATAAATATTGCCATGGAGTAATAACATGTTTATTTATGAACGAATACATAAAATCTAACACCAATGTGTTTGTAATTTTATTATTTATAAATCAGCCACGTTTTCCATGATCAGAACACAGCAGATTCATAAATAGTCTAAAATGTTCATATTTATTATGTGTCATTCTCCGCGTTAAATAGAAGTAGTTCCCCTCCAGACCAGGTGGTAGCGGTAATGCGCCACTTTGTTTCCGTGCCAAGCGCGTTGTGAACAACACCCGAAAGAGAAAACTATATAGTTCTCTATATAGTGCAGCACTACATAGGGTTTTAGTAGTTAGGGGTTAGCGCGGTAATTCGGACACAGCCATTGTCTGAGCCTGGCACAGTGTGCATTTACGAGCGCAATTTGTTTCAATAAAGTTGGGGAAAAAGAAAAAAATGAGTGCATTTTGTTACACAAAGCGACAACAAGAGAACTTCACCCCAAAGAGACTTTATCCATCAGGAGCTGAAAAAAGTTGAAGAACTTCAGCATCAATCACAAGGGAAGTTTGGAGGATCATGTTGGGCCGTATTTTTGACACTACCCAGTATTTCTGTGTGGCTGCGCAATTTACGTAAATACTAATCGATTCGAGGTCAAGAAGCTCGCACAGAAACGACCCCGTTTGTCGTAGTTAATTTCCATGGAAAACTCGAAAATAAATCTGATACCCAAGTTTTCAAGATGAGGACAGACATGAGAGAGCAGAGAAAAGTAAATGATGATAACGCTATAATGGCTGAAAAATGTTTAACTCACGTTATCGTATTGTTTCTACACATATTAGTGCATTCTGCATTTTCTGGTTTATGTCAGTATAAAAACTGCTGATTATCTAGTCAGGTATTCTAACTTTTTCAACAGTGTGTCTTAAAATCTGGCATAAGCATAAATATGGAGAATGAAAACTGCAAAATACAATTAGGAAATAAATGTTCTCATTTATAAATGACAAACAAAAAATGTACTAATTTTAGAATTACGAACATACAAAATAATAAATAAAGAAGTGTATAAATGGTTATATTTCCATTTATACTCAAAGTAGTGTTGGCATTTACTATTTATAAATGGCTAAATTGATTTCTTTTTTGTATTTTGCAGTTTTGCTTCTACATAATGACGATGTTTTGCACAGTTTCTTCTGCTCTCAGAAAGTATTGGAGGAGGTGCAGAATCCACATCCCAGAATGTTCCTGACATCACTGAAGATCTAATCTCAGGTCATTTTAATAGCATGTAAAGTCATTTAAAAACAGTGTCTGCATAAACCCTTATGTTCATAAACAGCAGCTGAAGAGAATGGAGTCCCCAGTTGTTCATAATTAAATTAATAAATATGATCTTGAGCAAATATACAATCTAAAGATAAATCTCTCATTATTATATTAACAGATCATGAAATTGTGAAAAACCTGCA
>CM074490.1:12673219-12695566 GCA_037389245.1 Oryzias sinensis
GAGTGCTGCCCCCTGGTGGACAGGAACTCAGCAGTGCAGCTTCAGGATGGAGTGGGTTCCAACAGATCAGATCAACGTTCTGCTCTCTGCTAAAGAGGCCGTTTCCTCAGCTGGGAGTCTGTTGGAGGTTCTAGGATCACAGCACGGGTTCTGCAGCTTCTCCTCCAGGAGGGTGGAGACGACTTTCTCCACCATCTGATCACAGTCTCCATGAAACCATGAAGAAGATCTGAGAAGAAGAAGAAGATCCTCCTGAGATGTGACAAACCTGGAGGACGACTAGAAGAAACGTCTGATCTGTGAGAGTCTGAGTTTGTTTGTGAAGAGGACACATGTCTTCTGTCCTCTCCCACTTTTTCACACTCCTGAACGTCTTCATTCCACCACCAAGTCTCCTGATCTCCTCATTCCAGATGAAAGACAGAGGACCTTCTCCCAGTCTCCATGATGACTTTAGCTGAAGACAGCAAAGAGTCATCAGCATAGAGGAGAACTTTCAGCTCTAAATGGGTTTGAATGAACGCCGTCTGACATTAGAAAAGCCTCTAGAAGAACAGAGAAGTTCCCAGATTTACCGGAGGAAGAAGAAGAAGCTGAGATGGAGAAACAGGGAGGAGTGAAAAGCAGAACCATCTCTGGAGCTTTTAGCTCTGATTGGACCAAAAAACATGGAGATTTTCAAGACTTTAGTCCAACAAAGAACAGTGACATCTGCTGGAGAAATGTACCGTCACAGTTTTAGAGGATTCCAGGGTTTGAACCATTCTGCTGGTTTGGATTTCTTCAGGAAATGGAAATCTTCCCGACAACAAGCTGGTGACAGAGCTGAGTCAGACAGATGCAGAAGTGTAACAGGTTCAGTTTGGTCGCCGATGCACAATAAGGAGGGCGAGACTCAACTCTGGTCACTGTGTCTTTAATTCTTCCTTTAAAGCAGCACAAAAGAAAATGGCATCAGTGGACACAACTGCAGCTCCCTGATCAAAGGAAAAAAAAACGCGGTCAAGTGAGCCGTCATCTGTGGAAGTGCGGTCTCGCTAGCCGTCACCGACTTTTTGCACGCACGTTTACATCATAGTTTACGGTGCACACGTCCAGCGAGCTGAAAGACGGTATAAAGCCCTGATATAACCCATCATATCACAGTTACCCATCATCAAATAACATGGACTGTGCTCTGACATCAATGAGAACTATTGAGCCCTATATTGTTATTTGATGTACAGATTTATTCATTTAGGTTGCATGTCTGACCAATCTATAATAAACTACCATAAATAACGTGTTTTGTTTGAAATATAATCAATCAGACAGATTCTAAAAGTGAGTTTGAACACTAACAAGAGTGTTTTGTGTGTTGTTGAGCATGGCATGGAATGGAATGAAACAGAAATAAAGATTCTCCACGTAAAAGGACACATCTGGTCCAGTCATGTCAATTCATTCTAAAGTGGCTTCTGTCTACGATTACACAAAACTTTCAATGGATTATTGTTGGTGATGATGTTCATAATCATCACAGCAAGTTTGAAGAAGATTGACTGTATAAAATTAGAGATATTGCCATTATAGTCTCATTCATTGTCAGCATATAACATGGAAACCACCCCAAATGCCACTTTGAACATTCTTCCTATTTTTTTGGGCTAGAAAATTCTAATTTCAGCAATAACTCTCTGGATTCTCTTCAAATTAACGACAAAATTGAAACTGATCACAAAATTCTTGGTTCTTTTTGCTCTGACTTTTACAACAAACTCTCCTCCTCTAATTACTCCGAAATGAAAACGCGTGAGCTGCTAGATTCTATTAAACATTGTAAGATTATCAGTGAAACACATAAAAAACTCTGTGATGCCAGTATAACCTTAGAGGAAGTGCAAGATGCTATAATGATTCTAAAAAAGAACAAATCTCCTGTAATGATGGATTGTCAAGCGATTTTTACAAAAACTTTTCAACAGAACTTAGTCCTTTTATCCTGGAGACGCTCACTGAAAGTATTAATCTGGGAAAACTACCCCCTACTCTGACACCAGGTATTATATCACTAATACCCAAACCTAATAAGAATAAACTTCAAATTGATAACTGGAGACCTAACTCGTTACTTAATAATGACTATAAAATATTAGCTCTAATTTTAGCCAAACGAATTAAACAAGCCTTAACATCTATTATAGACGAATCCCAATCAGGATTCATGTCTAATAGACACATTACTAATAACATCAGATTAGTTTTGGATTTATTGGATTATTCCAAACTAATAAATGAGAATAGTTTTATTCTGTTTTTGGACTTTTATAAAGCCTTTGATTGCCTAGAACATGAATTCATTTATCGATCTCTAGAAAAATTTGGGTTTGGACCATTTTTTATAAAAGCTATTAAAACTCTCTACAATAATTCTAACAGTACAATCAAACTTAAATACGGTACGTCTCCAAGATTTCAGGTGGGTAGGGGGGCACGCCAAGGCTGTCCAGTCAGCCCTTCTTTATTCCTGCTGGCAGCTTTCATCCAGGAAAATAACATAAACGGCATTTCAGTCGCTGATTAACAAATTCTTATAAGTCAAGTTGCTGACGACACCACTCTTTTTCTGAAAAATTCAGATCAAATTCCCGTTGTAATCAACCTTATTTATAAATTCTCAGAAGTTTCTGGCCTTAAACTTAATTTCAGTCAGACAACTCTTGCAGTAAGAAATATTTATTTGACATTTTTCCACATTCTTTAAGTTGGCATTCACATATTTTTGTTTGGCATAGGGCTCCGTTCAATTCCATAAAACTTCCATAAAATTCCATAAAATTTCCATAAAACTTTCGGGTAACAAAACCCCCCTTTACGGAGCCCACAGGTGGAAGCCGGGGAGGAGGGTGGGGCGAAGAATGAGCGCTGAAGGTAAGAAAGAATGAACAACTGCGCACCTGGGCTTAAATAGGACGCTGAGCAGGTGAGTTAATTGACTGAACCGCCCTAGAGTATTTACCTGAAAAACACTGCAGCGAGTATCTGCCCGAAATACGATAAATCGTCATATAATAATAATAATAATAATCCATTTTATTTAAAGCGCCTTTCAAAAAACCCAAGGACACTTTACAAAACAAAGGTTAAAAATAGACATTAAAAGCACAATAAAAATAGTAGATAAATAAAAAGTGAATCAGGATGGGAAGGCAGAAATAAACAGATAGGTTTTGAGTTTAGATCTGAAAGTAGGAAGAGAGTCTATGTTACGGAGGTCAGGAGGTCAGGAATTCCAGAGTTTGGGAGCAGAGCAGCTGAAGGCTCTGGTTCCCATGGTGACGAGTCGGGCGGGAGGGACAGAGAGCTGAACAGAGGAGGAGGACCGAAGAGAACGAGAGGGGGTTTAGATATGAAGGAGGTGGGAGAGATAAGGAGGAGCCAGGTTATGGAGGGCCTTAAAGGTGAACAGGAGGAGTTTGAATTGGATCCTGGAGGTTATGGGGAGCCAGTGCAGCTGGTGGAGAACTGGAGTGATGTGACTGAAGGGTTCTGGAGATGATGCGGGCAGCTGAGTTCTGGACCAGTTGGAGCTTATTGAGGGTTTTCTGGGGGAGACCAAAGAGGAGAGAATTACAATAATCTAGACAGGAAGTGACCAGACTGTGGACCAGGATAGAAGCAGAGGGGACGGTGAGGGAGGGGCGTAGACGATTAATGTTACGTAGATGGAAATGGGCTGACTGAGTAATGTGATTGATGTGGGACTGAAAAGATAGTGAGCTATCTAGGATGACACCCAGACTCTTCACCTGAGGGGAGGGGGAGACAGAGGATGAATCAATGGAAAGAGTTAGACTTGTGGCTTTGGAGAGGGTGGATTTGGAACCTACTAGAAGTAGCTCAGTTTTATCGCTATTGAGTTTAAGAAGGTTGGAGGTGAACCAGTTTTTGATTTCAGATAGACAGGAGTGGAGGGAGGAGGGTGGAAGAGAGGAGTCAGGTTTACTGGATACATAGAGCTGGGTGTCATCCGCAAAACAGTGAAAGTTAACGTTAAATTTATGGAAGATATTGCCAAGGGGAAGAAGATAAGTAATGAAAAGAAGAGGACCAAGGACAGAACCTTGGGGGACACCAGAAGAGACAGAGGAGGGCTGAGATTTAGATGATCTAAGATGAATGAATTGGGTCAGAGAGGATTCAAACCAACGGAGGAGGATGGAGGTGATACCGAAGGGGGAGGAGAGCCTTTGGAGGAGGATGGAATGAGAAATGGTATCAAAGGCTGCACTCAGGTCAAGGAGGATGAGGATGGTGAGGAGGCCAGAATCAGCTGCAATGAGAAGATCATTGGTGATCTTGAGCAGAGCAGTCTCAGTGCTGGGGGGGGGGCTGAAAAGGTTCCAGAAGATTATTGTGTTTCAGATGATCATAGAGTTGAGAGGCGACTATTTTCTCTAGAATTTTGGAAATGAATGGAAGGTTGGAAATTGGACGGAGATTATTGAATACGTTGGGATCTGAACCGGGTTTTTTCAGGATGGGTTTGACAGCTGCCATTTAAAAAGTGATGGACAGGACCAGATGAGAGTGAGGAGTGAATAATGGCAGTAATGAGCGGAAGGAGAGGGGGGGGGGTTGAAATATAAATAAATGTGAACTTTGACCTATTTCAGAATGCGATCACTCAGTTTTACATGGTATACCTGTAAAATCACAAATTACTTATCTTGGAATTATTATTTCTAAAAACACAGAGGATAGATGCAACCTCAATTTTAATCCCATAATTGAAAAGACCAAAAAGAGATTTAACCGCTGGCTTCAGAGAGATATCACTTTAAGAGGAATCCAAAGCTGAAGGAATCTCCAGATTGACATATCCAGCACTTGCCCTCAATGTTAAAGCATCCACATGTAAAACCGTTGATAAAATGCTCTACAAATTTATTTGGAAAAATAAAACTCACTGCATTAAAGACAAAGTGCTTTTGAACACAATAGACGCAGGAGGACTTAATGTCTTAGATTTCACCTTAAACTACACCTTTAAGATCAATTGGATTAAGAAATTTCTTAGCAACCCAGATTCCTTATGGAATTTTATTCCAAACTATTTATTTTCTAAACTCGGTGGACTCCCTTTTCTTCTCCAATCTAACTAGAACATTCCAAAGTTGCCCATTAAATTAGCAAATTTTCACAAACAAATGCTTCTGGCCTGGTCTCTAATCTATAAACATTCATTTTCTCCTCACAGCTTTTATATCTGGAATAATACTAATATTTTGTACAAAAATAAATCTTTATTCTTCCCTTACTGGTTTCAAAATAATATACTCTATGTAAATCAACTTTCTGACTCAAGGGGGTGTTTAATGTCATATAATCAATTTTTGACCACTTATAATATTCCAGTTACCCCCAAAGAATTAGCAATAGTCATGGATGCTGTTCCTAAAGGCGTTATAATGTTATTTAAAGGTCTTGTTCACCCTTTGTCCTCACATTCAGTCTCTTTATTTGAAACTAATATTGGTAGACCTGCTTTACTACGAGAACGTCTACCAGGAATAAAATAACAAGATCCCCGTTTCAGAAAGACATTGCAGTTGTTCCCCATGTGACCCACTATTGGAGAACATCTGCCCCAGATGTTGAGTGGAAGACAGTTTGGACTTTGTCCTCCAAATATGTTATTTCAAATAAACCTTTGGGATGTTTGCTTTAAACTTCTTCACAGATGCTGCAGCCAAATCCTCACATAGACATTGATAGAAACGGCTCCTTCTGTAAATTAGACACTGAAACAATTTTACATCTTTTCTGGAAATGCCCCAAACAGCAGCTTTTTGGAAAGACTTTACCTCATTTGTTCGATGTAAAATGGATAAAAAATGCGATCTGGTTTACAAAGATATATTATTTGGTTTTTATAGTGTTAATAATTCACTAAGAAGGGAATACTATTTAATTAACCTTTTGATAATACTAACCAAATTCCACATTCATAAATGCAAATTTTCTGAAAAAAAGCCCTTATTCAAACTTTTTATGATTAAATTAAACCAATATATCAGAACAATAAAATCTTCTTCCAACCCCAAAGCTACAAGAACCTTTGACACCCTGGAATTATTTAAATGTACAGAATAGCAACTTGCTGCTTTTTCTGCTCTAGTTTATAATGTTTTTTTTTTTGTTTTTTTTATTCTCCTTTGTTCATTAAGTTCCCCTGGTACATTTTGTCACTCTTTTTCTGTGTAATTAAAACTGACTTGACTTTGTATGTTGTACATCTTGAATGACGTTTATTTAAAAAATAAATAAATAAAAAATCATTCCTTGTGTCCGAATTACCGCCCTAACCACTATATAGTGCACTATATAGTGCACTATATAGTGCACTATATAGTGCACTATATAGTGCGGTCGCCATTTTGTAGGGTTGTCCACATCTTTTTTTTTTATTGAAGTATAATCAGTACAAAACTCTCGCAGACACAACACACAAAGATGCAAGGCACAGCTCTTTCCAAAAACAAAGATAAAAAAAGAAGAAACACAACAAAAAACACAAAACAACAAGTATCGTGTATAAAAGATATTAAAAAATCAGCGTAAATTAAAATACAAGGCAGTCAACAATCTGGACTCTAGATCAGTAACTATTCTGTAGCAGATTTCCAAATGTCATCAATGAAAGGATTCAAGTTGTGAATCCATTTCAATGAGGAGAAATACAATCTGACTTCATTTTGAAAACACAGCAGATCTTTTTTCCACTTTTTCTTATGGATATGATATTTTTCCAAAATCAGTTCACTAAGTTTGTTGTCTCTTTTGGCAACTTACTATTATAAAACAAAATGTATTTTTCTGTGAATTGTATGTTGTTACTGTTTTGACTAAGCCAGTTATGAAAATCTTTCCAGAATCTTTGGATCACTGGACATGAAACAAACAGCTGTCTGGTTGTTTCTGGGGCTACATGACAGAAATCACACGGATCAACTAAATTTGGTAGTTTAATTTGAACATTGGAAGACAATATTCTATTTCTTCTTAAATGGATTAAAGCAATTGGAATTTCTCTGCAGGTTTTCTGAAATTCCTTGGTTGAACATTAAATATCAAATTGACTTTTGAAGTCTCTTCATTGAAGAATTTCTCCATTTGAATCAAGAACATCGTTTCCAAAATGATCTTGAGGTCAAACCAATTCTGATGAAACATTGTCTTCCTGTTTGTGGTCATTACTCTGTTGTTCCACAGGGGGGCGCAGTGAGGCCAAAACTAGGACTACATAGCATTTTCCACTGGAAAAGTACTTGTTGGTGAAATTCTGAAATCTTTAGAGGAAGTTTGGAAATTTCAAAGTCAAATCAACCAAAAATCTAATCCAGCGACTTTTTTGAAGATGTTTTTGGGAAAATGAAACCAGAATGAGTCAGGATTAGCTAGAAAGTCTAGAAACATTTGATTCTAAAAGTTCCAACCATTGATTCTAAATCAATCATCTTCACACCTCCCTAATTATATTCCTGAATTAGTGGAGATTTTCTGATGAAATGGGTCTGATTTCTCCAAATAAATTTATAAATACCTAAGTTAATTTTTTTGACATTCTTTGGGTTAATGTAGAGAGATTGGCACGGATATATTAATTTTGAAATTCCTTCAGATTTGGAGAACAAATTTCTTCCAAAAATTGTTAAATCTCTAATTAACCAATGATTGAATGATTTCTGCATTTGGTTAATTTTTTCCATTATGTTCTTTTCTTCTCTTTCTTTTTCATCTCTAATTAATTTAATTCCTAAATATTTCACTTCGTGTTTTACTGGGATTGAAAACATTTCTTTTTCCAGACAAGAGTAAAGGGGGAGTAATTCACATTTTTGTAAGTTTAATCGAAGACCAGAAGCTTTTGAGAAAATGGATATAATTTGCAGGGCTTCCATTACCATGTTTTTGTCTTTTAGAAAAAAAACTGTGTCATCTGCAAACTGACTAAGGCGGAACTCAAAATCAAAAACTTTAATGCCTTGAAAATTAGGGTTGTTTAGAATTAAGTATGCTAAGAGTTGAGTACATAGAATGAAAACTTTTGGTGATATTGGACATCCTTGCCTTATTCCACATGTTCCATTTATTCTGGGTGTTAATTCTGAGTTAACAGTGATGTAACTGTAAATTTCTGTATAGAACATTCTTATAATCGAGCAAAACATTTTCCAAATCCAAAATGTTCCAGCGTTTGAAATAAAAAGTTATGTTCTACAGAATCAAAGGCTTTGAAATAGTCAATAAATAAAATGAGACTTTCTGTTTCTATCATAGATTGATAATCTAGCATATCCAGAATTAAACTAACCTTATTATGTATGTTTCTTCCTTTTATAAAGGCAGATTGAAAACTATTCACTACTTTGTCTAAAACCAGTTTAATCCTGTTTGCATAAACCAGAGCCAATAGTTTGTAATCATTACACAGCAGTGATGGGCCTCCAATCATCTCATTCTGTCAAGTCCTCATTTGGTTTAGGGAGTCCGGTTATCAGTCCAGTTTTCATAGATGGAGTTAGACAACCTTCACGGATACAATCATTGAAAGCATTAATCATTAAATCTTTAATGTCCTGCCAGAAAAACTTTAAGAATTCTGCAGTCAGTCCATCTATTCCTGGTGATTTACCATTACTCATATTTTTCAGTGCAATTTCAATTTCTGCTATAGTTACATCTTCTTCTAGACTAATTCTATCATCTTCTTCTATCTTTTGGATGTGTTCTTTAATTTGGGTAAAGAATATGTCACAATTTTCTTTACAAAAATTTGAACTATATAAGGTTGAGTAAAATGAAAATATTTCAGATTTTATTTGCTCTGGGTCTTCAATGAATCTTCCATTTTTGTTTATCTTACCTAATTGTTTTTTTGTTTGTCTACATTTTTCTAATCCATAGAAGTATGTTGTGTTTTTTTCTCCACTTAGCTCTGGATCGTATAAACGCACCGTTTGCTTTTTCTGAATAAATCTCATCAAGTTGTTTCTGGAGCATTTTTAACTCGGCCAGATATTCCTCTGAAGGATCAGCCTTGTTGCATAAAATATTCATCTTTCTGACAATTTCCTTTTGCTTTATTTTCCTACTTTTTACAACATGTTTGCCAATTTCACCTGCTATACGTTTGCTGTCAAATTGAAACCACTCCCACTTCCCTTTGTTTGTCATTTCCATTCCCCTGACTTTCAAACATAGAGATTTGATCTCCTTAATAAATATATCATTTAGTAAAAGTTTATTGTTGAATTTCCACGTGTTGTGAGATGGTTGTGTATTTTTACACAGTTTTAGGGAAAGGCTGATTAAACAATGGTCAGTAAGTGGAGACGGTTCTATTTCACAGTTTCCTACATGAGCAGATAAAGGTTGAGAAATGAGCCAATAATCTATTCTTGATCGCTGGTTAATGTTTGATGCACTAATCCATGTATAGTTTTTAGATGTGGGGTTTTTTAATCTCCAGAAATCAAATGTGTTTGTTGACAAACAGAAGTTTCTAATTGTATCATTGTGTTCTGGTTGTTGTCCTTTAACGGGTAATCTATCAAGCCAAGAGTTTGAAGCAATGTTAAAGTCTCCTCCAATAATTATTTTATCTGTTGCATGAGAAATTTTCCATTCCAACAAAACCTTAGCAAGTTTTTCCAACATATTCTTATTTTGTACTTTGTTATTGTAACCATATAAAGTCAGCACAATAATGACTTGCTCATTTATTTCAATAGCAGCTAACACCAAGTGGCCTTCTCTATCTCCAAGATGCCTAATTAACTTCCCCGAAAACCTGTTAAGCAGAATCCTGACTCCTGCTGAGCGGCTTGTGCCGTGTGAGTAAAGGATTGGATCTCCCCATTGTTGTTTCCAAAAGACTTCATCTGCTGGACCTGAGTGGGTTTCTTGCAATAAAATTAGATTCGCCTTAAGTTCTTTACAAAATAAGAAGAGTGCCTTGCGTTTTGTAATATTTTTCAAACCTCTGGTATTTAAAGAAACAAATAAAATAGACCTGAACACTGAGCAGAATCCTTGGTGTCTAGATAAACGCTGAGATTTCCTGAAGACGCAGGAATGAGCAGAATGTCTGTCCAAAACCATAAAACAGCATAAATGGACCAACTTCCCCAAAAATAGTAAAAGTTTTTTTTTCTTCTTTTTTTTCATTTATAAACCTTGTTGTTATCAACCTTGAAATTACAACATTCTAAAGCTCAACAAAAACAGACCTTCAAACTCTGTCTCTGGTCGTCATGGCACCACTTTCCTCCCTTCATCAGCCGTATTCCTCCTTCAGAAAGGCTCTCTTCCCGCTCCGTCTGCTTGCTCCACCAGAGTTTGGCTCTTGCTTCCCGATCTTCTTTGGTAAAGTCCTCCCTGAAGTAGATCTTCATCTCTTTGCAGACTCTGGCTTCCTTAGATTTCCTCCACACTTCGTCTCTCACCGTGCGCATTGCAAACTGGATTATTATGGCTCTTGGCATGTTGTTATTCACTGCGCCTCTTTTTCCCAGCCGATGAACGGTGTCGACAGTGTCCGGAGCTTCTCCACAGACATCGGAACCACACGGGTGAGGATACCGAGGACGACCCCTCTGGTGTTTTGGTTGTCTTTCTCTGGCCCCCATCAGCTGCAGGTCCCATCTCCTCTTATATCTTTCACTCTCCAGACATTTCTCTCTAGACTCTTTGTTTTCTAATGAGAGATGCTCCACGCGTTCTTGCAGCTTCAGAATATTGTCTTTGTTCTCTTTTGTAGATTTTCCAATCACATCCATGCGATTCTTGATGCCTTCCAATTTCTTTTCCAAGTCGTCAAATCTTTTCAGAGCGGTTTGGATTTCATCCATACGTGAATCAAGGCCGTCAAATCTGGTTAGAATAGCCTGTATGGCATGAGCGAGGCTAGCATTACCAGCGCCATCTTGTTTTTTCGTGGCTCTTCATTTCTTCATTCGTTTTTGGGTTTGGGCTGTTTAAGCAGATCGGGTCATTCACATCCTCAGCAACCGCTTGCTCCATTTGCACTGTTCCTTCTTCCTCACCACTGTCTTCAAGAGCCCGGAGGTCATAATCATGGTCGCTAACGTTAGCTTGTCTTGGGTTAGCAATTCTTCAAGCAGTAGAGAAAAAAACGTGGAAAAAAATCTTGAAGTTATCCGTTTAGTCGTTGTTTTTTCTTAATATTGATTTTCTGACACTTCTGGGAATATTTGGTCTCACCACAATTCCTAATTGGACACAAAATGTGGTTTCTCTTTCAGACCCTGCCTCAAACACCTCCACTCACTCCGCCATCTTCCGGAAACTCCTGTCCGAATCTACAGTTCAAAAATCATGTGCACTAGAAATTTCCCAGAATTCTCTACGAAGAACCAGTGTGGATCAATGCTCACTCGATCGGCGAATATTGTCCAGAATGCACTGCGTTCATACCGGAATGCATTGCGTGTGACCCACAATGCACTGCGTTTGAATTATTTGAAGATGGTGGATGGTTGCGCGAGAAAGAGGACTTAAAAATGTAAGTATATTTAAAAGTATCTGTTGTAAAATATATTTGTAAATACGTAAGATGATGTGTTTAATATGTTATATTCCTCAATCGACTATCTACATTGTTTTGAAGCTGATCAATTTCGGTAATGCTAAAGCTAACGCTAACGCAAATTAGCGCCGAAGGCTAAAAACAAACGCTGTTGATATTACATCAAAAAGCAGTGAGTTCTAACCGTAGTAATAAGTTATTAACGGGTTTTTTTAAATGTGTTTATATATGTAGGGACAGACGAGGATGAGGAAAATCTGATCCATCTGTGGATGGAGAAAGCCTGTTTGTTTTCAGGCAAGCTCGTGCCGGATGGGAGTAGAGACACTTGATCAGATTGGTATTTATTTATCATTAAACTGTAATCGTTGTCATGTTGGGGTAAAGGTTGTTGTTGAAAGAGGAGAGGAGGAGAGAGCAAGAAGGGACAAAGAGTGACAGGAGAGTCTGTTAAGCTTACCTGAGTTTAAAATATTGTTCACAAAATGTAACGTCGTCGTTGTTTTGGCAATTTGTTTAATAAATGCAGGAACAAAAATGAATTATTTACATGTATTATTTAAATCTGATCCATCTGTGGATGGAGAAAGCCTGTTTGTTATCAGGCAAGCTCGTGCCGGATGGGAGTGACAGAGACACTTGATCAGATTTGTATTTATTTATCATTAAACTGTAATCGTTGTCATGTTTGGGTAAAGGTTGTTGTTAAAAGGGGAGAGGAGGAGAGAGCAAGAAGGGACAAAGAGTGACAGGAGAGTCTGTTAAGCTTACCTGAGTTTAAAATATTGTTCACAAAATGTAACGTCGTCGTTGTTTTGGCAATTTGTTTAATAAATGCATGAACAAAAATGAATTATTTACATGTATTATTTAAATCTGAGCCATTTTTAACAATCTCAAAAGGATTTTCCTATAAATATCAAATGTACATATTTACATTTTCGTTTTATATGTTAACATTTATTTTATACATCTTAACAATAATCCTGGTCTTCTAGAGTCATGTGTGTCACAGTTGGAGCTAAAAGGAAAGCAGAGATCTGTCCTCGCAGACGGACGCCACTCTACCCGTCCTACTGGTTCCTGCTGTGGCTCAACATCTGTGGCTCCCAGCAGTCCCCTTTGCTGATGCACAGATTGTGCAGAACTGAACTGCAGGCAATGATTTTCATTGCAAAGGTTGGTTTTACTTCCAGTGCCCCCAGAAATATTGCTCTCCTCCTCATCTGCCAAATGCTCTCTCTCCACCACAGAGCGTGCCTTGGCGTGGTGCTGGTTGTAACGGGCCTGAACCGCATTCCTCATGGGTTCCCTGTAGGGTGTCAGCAGCGTGATGGGATGAGCAATGCAGGGATACCCACCATCACCCAAAAGGATCCTTCAGGTGGGTAATGTTTGATTTACATAAATTGGGCTTTTACGTAGAGCCTGTGAATCATGGACTGATCCTTGATTCCCAACAAAAATATCTCTAAATTTGGCTTAGAGTCACATACAGCCTGCAGTTGAATGGAATAAAAAAGCTTCCTGTTAAAATAACAAGCTGCATTTTCTTTTAGGGCCTTTATTCTTCAGTGGCAGCCATCGATGCTCCCCACGACCTTTTGGAAGGTGGAAGACCAAGCAAGCTGCTAAAAAACCAGAGGCGACTAATGGCAGTTCATTCCCACTGGATGCTGGGTGACCATGCTCATCAGCTGGAGGATGCGGTCTGCCGTCCTGTGGACAACGTCACTCACAGTGGACCGTGGCATGTCAAAGGCTCTGGTATATATATATATATATCTATATATATATTTGTCATTCATATTTATTTCTTTTCACTTTGGCACCAATTAATGTGTATCCAACATGGAGGCAATATACTGTGTTCAATTCTTCAGCAGCAACAATAATACATTCACAAAATGTAGTAATAGAGATATTCCAATATCTCATTTATATTACAACAACAGTTGCGTTTTGTTGGTGCTGCCGATCAGTTAGAGGGCCCACAAATTACATTTTGCTTAGGGCCCCCAGAAGACCAGGGCCGGCCCTGACTGCGGGCCAATAAAAACAGACCCGCAGGCTGCAGTTTGGACACCCCTGCTCTGATGCATCAGGTCTGGAACATTGATGTTAAAACACGGAATGATGAACTAAAATACCAGAGTATGAATGAAAAAAACACACAATGAGGATTTAAAACCACATCAAACATCACAGATTTAACATTGAAACAGTTTGATGTTGAGAACAAATTCATGGACTTTAGAGCTTTTTGTTTTTCTACATTTAGTCTGACATCCACAAAATAAAGAAAAATGTGGGATTTAGTTAGAAAATGGACATTTATGGACATAAATGAGCAAAGAGTAGGAATCAGTTTCTGAAACATTTGAAGGACATTTCTTTCTGTTGGTGGAAGTCAAACATGTTTCCATCAGAAAAGGAAAGTTTCCACTAGAAATGACAGGATTGTAATCTGTTAGTGGAAGTGAGGTCATTCTAAGCCTCCACAGCTTTCTGCAGAGTTTAAAGGTTTAGACTCATTCCTGCAGGTTTATTGATCCATCATTGGGACCATAGATACTGGCTCTACAGAAGTCCTAGTTCTGAACTGATCAGGATTCCAAATGTGGGTCAATAACTGAGTCCTTGGGAGTCAACTTGATACTTTTATTGATGAAAGCAGAACTCCTCTTTGTTTGGAGTTGGAGCAAGCAGAGTACAGGAATGCAAACTGTGAGCAGCACAGAACAGGATCAGCTGATCTAGATAAGCGGCTCTGCTGCAGTAAAGCCAGATGTTCAGTGGGATTCAGAGAAGGTCAGCAGGACATTTCACTGTCGCCTCAGGAATACAGACATCAGAAACCAGGTTAGTCTCTGTCACCATGAAAGTGAACAGGCAGGTTGTTCTCACACTTGACCAACAGCTTCCTGTTAGTCAGGACACTGCCTTGATATCGGCAGTCGGGGTACCTGGCTCCTGGCGCCAATTCGCACCTGACGATCCTGAACGTTTTGGTGCTCAGTGTATTTTCTCCGCGTGACTCTCCTTCACCTGTACAGATTTGTTTAACTCTGTAATCGGAAGAGACGATGAAACTGTTGCTATCTTTACATTTCCGCTCCCTGTTGTGGCTGTTTATTGCTTCCATCTCTTTGGGACAGTGAAGCAATTCCATGCTTTGGCGTAAGTGCTTCCAGGAAAAACTTTCGTATGTAGCCAGAGATGAGTCAGCAAAGAGCATGAGGATCAGCAAACAGCTCAGCAGGATCTTCATGGTCACCTGGAAGCAGAAACAACAACATCTGTTGGTTTTTCTACCAAAGCAGCTGCAGATCCTCAACACTTTCTTCCAGAAAGCGTTTAGCAGAAACCAACACGTCTAGAGATCCTAATGGGACCAGGATCACAGTGATGGATGGCGTTTCTGCAGAAACCATGACATTCCTGGAATTCCCTGTTTCATCCCCAAAGAAGGACCAGGACCTTCTGTTCTAAACGTCTGTCTGTCTCCGTTCAGAAGAAGGAACCAGCAGATAAAGCAGTTTTCTAAGGACACTTTCAAAGTCCCTCAAACTGAAAGGTCTGAAAGGAACTCCAGACTTTCTGGAGAGTGAACTGATGGCTGATGGTCTCACCCACAGTCTCTGGTTCTTCAGGAGCTTCAGAACGGGATGCTGGACCCACGCTGGTTCAGGCAGGAGGACCTCTGAGGCGTGTGTCAGCTGCTGAAGGTCTTCAGTCTCTGAAGATCTCACAGGCTCTTTATAGAGAGCAGACGGACAGGAAACGTCTGCAGGGACAGATGCAGATCAGAGAAAGGGAAGTGAAGATGAGGAAGAAGTTCCACATTCAGGAGAAAAGTTTCTCAGATAAGCTGTTTTCTTCAGGTCAGAGGAAGTCCAGCAAACTTTAGAGATGATCTGATCACCAGATGTTCAGTTTAACACGTAAAGAGGAAGTAGGTGTGTTGACAGAATTGTCATTTTTCAACCTTCTCTGAAGTTAGTCTATGGAGGGGGGCCACCACGCCACTACAGCCTCTGGTGAACCGCCTGTAAAAATGGGCAAACCCTAGGAAGTTCTGGAGTTGTTTGGTAGGAACAGGCCACTCCAGAACAGCCTTTACCTTGTCCCTGTCCATCTGTACGAACCCCGGCGTAACTGTGCTTGGTGTGGAATTCCAGCTCTGCAGGAGGCGCTGGAGTACGGCTCTGACGTGCTGCACATGGGTTTGAGATCTGGAGAGAAGATCAGAATGTCATCCACATACATGAACACAAACTTATAAATCATGTCCTTGAGCACATCGGTTATCAAACCCTGAAAAACAGCAGGAGAGTTGGTGAGTCCAAAAGCCAGGACTGAATACTCAAAGTGGCCACTAGGGGTGTTAAAGACGGTCTTCCACTCATCCCGTCCCGTATCTGGACCAGATGATAATAACTTCTGAGGTCCAATTTGGTGAAGATCTGGGCCCCCTTTAATAGATCAAAGGTCGTCTGTAAGAGAGGTAAAGGATAAGTTCTTCAGGTTTCAGAGAGTCTGCTACGTAAAAACCTCAGAAGGTCAGTGTGATTTCCAGACAGTCACCTTAATGTCCACAGTACGTGCATTGCTGTATGAATAATGGACCCGTTTATGGCATGGATGAGTGGAGGAGGCAGAGGTCAGACAGGAACCTGTGGAGCACAGGTGCTGAGACAGAGCGGTGGAACGCCCACAGGAAGCGGCGGACAGGGACCGCTGTTGCTCTGTTGTTCTCATCCACCAGATGACCAGAATCTGGAAATCCACAGCCTGATCTGAGAGGCTGCAAACTCCTTGCTGGAGACGGAGGAGCTCAGAAGCAGCAGCTGGTGGGGTGAAGTTGGATCAAACACCGTGAGGAGTTGGGTGGAGAACTGCCGAAAAGAAGAAGAAGAAAGAGGGAGATTCTGGTGTTATGGATAACTTGCAAGAAACTGTAAATTCAAGTGACAGTATCTCACAAGCAGAAACTAGTTCTCACAGTTCATGTGTGAGTCAGATAACATCTTCACGCATTTCTTCTACATGAACAAGACAGGAAGCAGAACATGCAGCGCTGCTAGAACGTGCTGCCGCACTAAAGAGAAAGCAAGAGCTTGAGTTTGAAGCGGCGAGAATCTAAGCAGAAAAAGAAAAGTTGGAGCTGGATGCTATGTTGGCTGAAAGTCAAGCAACGTTAAAGGTGTTACGGGAATTTAAACGCTGGGAAGATGGCTGCAGTAGCCACACATCAAGACAAAAACCTTGAACTGAAACTGTTAAGAAAGAGAAAATGAACCTGACTGCAAACATGCAGGTCCAGTCACCAGTGCAGCACCATCAAACCATGCCGGTGTTTCATCCTGAGCTATCAGCCAGACACCCAGAAGGACAGAAAAGGTGACGACATCCTAGCAGTCATGCAAAAACAGAATGGAATCACTGAGCTGCTAGTAAAACAACAGCAACCATCTCAGCCACCAACCAAAGACATTCCAGTGTTCAGAGGTGATGCTCTGCAGGACAAATGTTTTATTAGAGCTTTTGAACATGCAATTGAGCAGAGAACGGACAATGAACAAGATAAACTGTACTTTCTGGAACAGTTAACGGCTGGAACCCCAAGAGACACCTAGCAGAGGCTATCAGAAGAAAAACAACTGCTTCAAACCAATATGGGGATGAACTAAAGATAGCCAGTGCATTTATTGATAAAGCACTAAAATGGCCTCAAGTGAGATCTGATGATGCAAAGGCTTTAACTGCTTATGCAGACTTTCTGATTGGACGTCTGAACACCATGAAAGACATTGAATATCTGGATGAGATGGACAATCCTACCAACCTGAGGACAGTGTTGTCTGAACTGCCATACAAAATGAGAGAGCGTTGGCAGGCTGAAGCTTTAAATATCAAAGAGCGAGATGGAAGAAGAGCAAGGGTTGCTGATCTGGTGAACTACATCCACCGTCAAGCCAAAATAACTCCAGTTCCTCTCTTTGGACAAATGCCAGACAGCCGTCCAAACACAAGTGGAAAGGGGGAACAGAAAGAAAAGCAGTTTTCCAAGAAACACAGTTTTGCAACTAATGTTTCTTCAGAAAGTGAAAATGCTTCAGAGACACATGCTAACTCAGCATCATTAAGCAGAAGTGTGAGGGCTTTTAGAGGCCATGTTTGGACTGCCAGCAGTCACATACTCTGGCTGTGTGCAGTGAGATCAAAGGTCAAGTGTACAAAGATCCAGTTGATGTCCTCAAATCAAAAGGATTATGTTTTGGAGGTTTAGTTCCAGGTCATCTCAGCAAATTTAGCAAAAAGCCAGTTGAATGTAAAGGATGTGCTCTGAAACATCCGGAAATGTTGCACGTAAAAAGAGAGGAAGGCTCAGTTGCACCTGAAAAGAAAGATGATGGACATGGAACGGAGATATCTATTTTGAACAAGTGTCCATCCACCAGCAGTGATGGAGCAACACTGGAGCTGGAAAAGAAGAATGTGTGCTGTCTGTAGTACCGGTGAAAGTTAAATCACAGAAGAGTGACAAATATGTTGAAACTTATGCCTTTATAGACCTGGGAAGCACAGCGACATTTGCACAGAAGACCTGCAACAAAAACCAACAAGAATACTTCTCAGCACCATGGGACAGGATGAACCGGAGGAACCAAAGCTCATGAACAGTCTGGGGCTTTCAGACCTGGAAGTGTGTGGGTGTGAAGACACAGAGTTCATAGATTAGCCAAAGGTGTTCACACACAGAAACATACCTGTCCACGCTGGAAACATACCTAAGCAATCAGACATTGAGAAGTCAGCTTACCAGAGATAAACACAGATGTTGGCTTACTTATAGGAGCTAACTGTGCAAAGGCATTGGAGCCATGGCGCATAATGAACAGCCAAGATGGAGGACCCTATGCTGTAAAAACGGCCATCGGTTGGATGGTAAATGGACCCATAAGACAACCACAGGACATCAAGAATGAAATACCTCATCATGCAGCAAACAGGATCTGAATGGTTGAAATAGAGAAGCTACTGGTTGAACAGAACAACTTTGATTTTCCAGAACAGAAGGAGAGAAAAGATGAAAAACTCCTAAATGATCCAGAGGTCAAGAACAAAATAGCAGTCAACACCATCAGAGCCAAACAAGCTGAGGAACCAATGAATGAACTGATAAACTACCATTCAGATTGGCTTAAACTGAAAAGGTCAGAGGCATGGATCCTAAAGATAAAAAAGGAAATACTTTCACACCTGGAAGAGGAAAGAAGAAGGTTATTGAGAACAATCAGTCAAACAGAAAAAGACCCTGAGATGCAAAAAACCAAAGTGGAGCAACACCTAAGAAAATACCAGAAAACAACTGGAAGGAAGACACTTAGCTTGGAAGATTTGACTGCTGCAGAGTCAGAGATAGTTCAGTTCAGCCAGAGACAGCATTTTGGAGAAGTAATCAAAGATTTGCAGAAGGACAAACAACTCAGTTGGAGCAGTCAGCTGTTCAAGCTGGATCCATTTCTTCAAGATGGCAGATTCAGAATTGGGGGGGAGACTCACTAAATCAGCAACGCCAGAAGAGGAAAAACATCCAGCAATCTGACAAAACACAGCAGAGTCTCTCCACTGATTTTAACAGACATTCATGAAAGAACAGGGCATTGTGGGTGTGATCATGGATTCCACAGGCTAATTCTGCAATCCGCCATATAATAAACAAATGTACAACCTGCCACAGAAACAGGGGAAAGGTGGGGGGGGGGGGCATGAAGATGGCAGACCTACCAGAAGATGGTGTTCTGCCAGACAAACCTCCTTTTACAAACACTGGTGTTGTTTTCTTTGGTCCGTTTAATGCTAAGGGGGGTGGGCTACAGTCAAAGCATATGGTGGACTCTTTACTGGCCTCACTCTTAGAGCGGTGCACATTGACGTTGCAGACAGCCTTGACACAGACTCTTGCATTGATGCAATTCGTTGGTTTGTGAGCAGAAGAGGCCAGGTTTCCATCATGAGGTCAGATAATGGCACAAACTTAGTGTCTGCTGAAAAGGAGCTCAGGGAAGCTGTCCAGCAGATGGACAACGACAACATTGAACGAGTGTTGCAACCAAAAGGAATAAAGTGGATTTTCAACCGTCCAGCTGCTTCCCACCAAGGTGGAGTGTGGGACAGACAACTAGGTCTGGACCCAGAATACTAGATAGTCTACTGAAGGAGCAGACAGTTAATGATGACTGCCTACACACAACCATGTGTGAAGCTGAAAGCATCATCAACGTAGACCTCTACCACTGTGTCAGCTGATGTCAATGATGTCGAGCCTTTGACACCAAACCACCTGCTGTTGCTAAAATCCCAGCCCAGCATGGGCTTCTTCAGGAAGAAGATGGAGACAAGTCCAGTATCTAGTGGATTTATTCTGGACCAGATGGACCCGTGAATATCTTTCACAACAACAGGAACGTCAGAAATGGCTGAGACCAAGAAGACATTTCATGGCTGGAGATGTCGTCCACCTTTTGGACAGTTCTGCCCCTCACAACTCTTGGCTCATGGGGAAAGTGGTGGAAACAAAACCAGACTCCAGTGGGACGGTGAGAAGAGTACGGATAAAGACCAAGACCAGTCTGCTGGAAAGGCCTGTGAATAAACTGTCTGCTGGAAGAAGCAGCATCTGAAGAGTGAAGACAAAGGAAAGAAGATGTGTATGGATACTTGAAGGATTTGGCTCTCTATGTTTGAGTTTGTAATCGCTTAGTCATCCTGCTAACCAATTAGGGGCCGGATTATGTTGGAGCCAAATGCACTGTTTTCATTTAATAGTTCATTTAAATAATCATTGTTGAACTGTTATGTCTTGCTGCTTCTGCTTTGCTGCATCCCCTTTCATTCTGCTTACCTGGCAGGTAAAGCCAATGATCTTGATCAGCACCTGCCAGGTATTTAAGTCAGAGGAGGCCACAACCAGGAGAGAGGCATGCAGAGCAGAGCAGTTGTTTTGTGTTGGAGCTGTGCTGGTTGGTTTGTTTCTCTTTTTCCCTCTTGGTCCTCAGCAGTCTTATACTGCTGGGTTTTGTTATTTTAGTTTGGGGTTGGACCTTGGTAGTCCTCATTTGCAGGCTTTGTTTATTTACTTTCAATAGTTAGATTCTGTTGGGCAGCCTTAGCAGGGAGCTGCTGACTCCGACGGTCAACGTGGCTGGGTCAGTTGTCTCCCTGAGGCTCCAATCCCTTTGTTTTGTCTTTTGTTGGGACCAGCACAGTAATTGTTTCTTTCTGTTTTACAGGACACAGGTTATTTCTACCATCTAATAAACTGTGTTCCTAAATGTATTTGGTGTCCATCGTCCATATGTTTTGGCCCCTTTTTGATTTCCCCTGGACTGGGACAGGTTTGTGCTGTTGGGGGCCGTAACATGAACTTCCAATGAAATAATGCTACGTCACAGAGATGCTGTTAGCGAGACTTATTGTTGATTGAAGACTAAGAAAGTTGGAACTGATATAGCTTTTTGACCGTGTGTTCGTGTAATTTATATTTTTGGGAGTAAAACGTTGATGAAGAACACGTCTCACTCGTGTTTCAAATAACAGTTGCTGGACAGACTTCAAGCGGAGATACAAGAGAGACACGCAGAGAGAGTTCCACTACACCTGGTGTTTCTCCAGTTTCTCATGTTCCTTCTTCCTGATGTTCCCATCCTTGGCACTGCCACATCCACCACAACGGCTTTCCTCTGTTCACTACAATGTCTGGTTGGTTCTCCGTCACCATCCTGTCAGTCTGGATCTGGATCAGGATCTTTGATCTCTCGTTCTCTTCCACCTTCAGAGGTGTTTCCCATCTAGACTTTGGGGTTTCCAGTTATCTGACGACGTTGAAACCTTGGCATGTGCCGAGCAGAGACAGCAGAACCCTGTGTTGGTCATCTTATCGCTGTAAGGAAAATCACATGACCAGAACAGTCCATGTAACAGAACCAAGTAACCGATCCCAACTGATCCAGAGACTCTATGGGTTGGTGTTGACACAGGACGGATTATGGTTAGAAAGACCAGACTGACATCACGTGATCAAAATGACATCACGTGACTAGCCGAGGTATGCGGTCTGCGATGTTCTTACTTTTTCTGGAACTTCAGACACCTTTCCTGCCATTTTCCACCTTTCAAAGTCCCAGTTCTACTAACTAAAGTCAACTCATGTTTAGAACTTGTATTTCTCCAGGTGGGAGACTCCTTCAGGACCACGGCCAGCTGCTTCATCCCTGAGGGGGTCACTGCCATCTGGGACGGCCTGGTGGGGGACTTCATGGCTGCACCTCCTGCAGAAGACTGGAGCTCCACAGCAGAGGACGTCCATCAGAGGAGGACGTCCGTCAGAGGGGGACGTCCGTCAGAGGAGGACGTCCGTCAGAGGAGAACGTCCATCAGAGGAGGACGTCCGTCAGAGGGGGACGTCCGTCAGAGGAGGACGTCCATCAGAAGAGGACGTCCGTCAGAGGAGAACGTCCANTTCTCTTCCACCTTCAGAGGTGTTTCCCATCTAGACTTTGGGGTTTCCAGTTATCTGACGACGTTGAAACCTTGGCATGTGGCGAGCAGAGACAGCAGAACCCTGTGTTGGTCATCTTATCGCTTTAAGGAAAACCACATGACCAGAACAGTCCATGTATCAGAACCAAGTAACCGATGCCAACTGATCCAGAGACTCTATGGGTTGGTGTTGACACAGGACGGAT
>CM074490.1:12696066-12721501 GCA_037389245.1 Oryzias sinensis
TTACTCTGATGATGCACATGGGTCCAAGCCAGATACTTGGCATCGCTGTTTACATGCAAGTGCATCAATTTCTGGAGTCAGAAATCCTCAGGACTGAATGAAGGTGTTCATCAGTCAGACGACTCCTATGTGGGGTTTTGTTCATTTTCATTGATGAAAACAGTTGCTTGCACAGATACGTGCTGCCGAACACAGAGAGCATTTGTGCAGCGTCTCAGGGAGGTAAGGTGGAAATCGCGCAGCACCGACAGTCATACATTGACCTGAGCGTGTCATTACACTGTAGCTCAATAAGCTCCATTTGGAGATTGCTTGGTGCCTTATTCACATCAAACACAAAGGGGTTGAGAAAAAGTTCAAATCTACATTTTTTGACTTCAAAGTCGGCAAATCGTCGGTTAAACTCAGCGCCAAGTAGAATGAGTTTTTCAGCGAACTGTGCAAAAGGCGGTCTGCTCTTTCATGACTTGGCAGCACAATAAATGAGCCAGGTTTCCCTGCTGCATCTGACTCTCCCACAAGTGCAACTTGGTTCTAAAAGCCCTCACGGCGTCGTACACGTCTGTGATGACGTGCGCGCCCCTGAAGCTGCAGATTGAGCGCGTCCAGATGATTCATGATGTCACATAGAAATGCAAGCTCACATTGAAACTTTTCATCCCTGAGCTCTGTTGTGTCTTTCCCTTTGCTTTCCATGAACAGACAAATTTCCTCCCGCAGCTCAAAGCATCTCTTCACAACTTTTCCTCGGCTCAGCCACCTCACCTCTGAGTGATAGGGCATGTCACTATGGTCTGCACCCAACTCCTCTAGGAAAGACTTGAACTGACGGTGATTCAGGGCTCATAATGTGATCCATTTTCAAGGCTTTGCCACAAGGCCTCTTGGTGTATGATGCAGTGGTAAACTGTAAGCTCGCCTGCCTGCTTTTCCAGCATCTTCTCTCACATCCTGCTGACCAATCCACTCTTTTGACCACACATCCCGGCTGCTCCATCAGTGCTCAGTCCCACAAGCTTATCCCAAGGCAGCTTCATTCCATCGACCTCCTCAAAGATGTCTTTTCCTGTCGTTGTGCCATGCATGGATTTTAGTCCTAAAAGTTCCTCTGTAACGCAAAGATTCGAGTCCACTCCACGAATAAAACTTGACAGCTGGGCTGTATCGGAGGTGTCGCTGCTCTCGTCCACAGCAAGTGAGAATGCAACAAAATCTTCTCCCTTTCTCATCAGCTGTTCTTGTAGATTGGTGGCAAGTTCACATGCACGCTGGGCTACAGTATTTCTGCTCAGGCTTACATTTATAAATGCCTGTTTTTTTTCCAGGCAAACGACCTCCCAAATTTTGACCATGCACATTTTTACAAACTCTCCCTCATTAAAGGGCCGGGCTGATTTGGCGATCTCCTGCGCCACAATAAAACTAGCCTTTACTGCAGCCTGACTTTGGGATTTAGCTTTGGTGAACAGAGTTTGCCGTGACATCAGACCTTTTTTCATCTCTTCTTTAGTCTCTCATTTGCATTCAGATCCTTATACGTGTCATGGGGTCTGGTTTCATAGTGTCGTCGTATGTTATATTCTTTTGATACAGACACGTTGGCGCCACATACAGACAGACAGACAGGTTTGTCCTTTACCACGATGAACATGTAGTCGGTCTCCCATCTGTCTTGAAAGCTTCTGTTTTCTATTTTTCGTTTGGCCATCAGCCCTTAGGACCGACTGACCCATGTTCAACTGCTGTTCACATGGAACCCTTCTCCACTTCGGCCTTCAAAGTTCTCCTTTGAATATTTGCTACTACCACCAAGATCTGGATTTGAGCCTGTGCCTCGTTGCAGGTTTGCTAATGAGCGTCAACACAAGAAGTGGGGGTGTTTTCGCGCTCCGCAGTCTGGCGCGCCAGGACAGAATTGTGGGAATTGTAGTATTAGCGGTATGTGTGCTGTATAACGGGCCGACGGGCCAGATGTAATACATATTTGAAATCATCTCAAATATAATTGTAGTAGCCAAAATTAGCCCGGGGGCCTGAGTTTGACATGTCTGTCTTAGGAGATCCAGACAGGGGTGTTGTGGAGGGGAACAGGGGTTCTATTATATTTTCTATGATCTTTTCATTATGCATTTAATGGATTCTATATATGCATGTCTACAGTGGCGGTTTTACACTAACTTGCGCCCTGGGCGAGTAACTCCACCAGCGCCCCCCCCCTTCCCCCCGAAAATATACAAAATTTGACATCATCCTTTTGTGTTCCCTATCTTTTATTTTTTTTAACATAAATATGAATAAAACTAAAAAGGAACATCTGGAATAACTCAAGTTAAACCTTAAATAACGTGTCATATTTTGCTCTCCATAAAAATAGATTCTGTCAAAATGATACAAATATGAAGATGCTGCAGAACAAAACAAACAAACCTGGAAATATTCATAATAAAAAATAACAAATCAAATAATTCTGTTTTCTTTGCTCTTTTATCATTTTTTAGAGCTGGACTCCTGCATCATTTCAGCAATAATTTCTTGGTGTGGGACGTCCTGTGTGAGTCTTTGTGAAACACATCAGAGGGATTGGATCTACACAAAAACTTATTGTGAATATTATTTTTAGGTTTTATCAAACATTATAAACTAAATCATAGAACTCATCAGTGGGATTACTCCAAAAATATTTGACATTTTCCTAACTTTGTGCAACACCAACAGTAGAAATCCTCCAAAAAAACCTCAATACATTCATAAAAAATGATTTATGGTTTATTTATGATGTCATAAAGTGCAGCTGTTTTCCTGCTGTCTTTATATCAAACACTGACACCAACTAAACCACAGAAAAGACACGTAATAAAAATATCAACAATGGTTAGTAAATAATGACATCATTGACATGAGCTGCTGAGTGATCCAACAGCAGTGATATCCAGGTGTTGCGTAATGGAGGCTGAGCTCCTCTGTCTGTGCCTATGGCAGGCCGTTTTAACATTAAAAAGCTAGACTGGATGTGTGTTGCAGATAACTTTATTTGAGTTTTGCCTAGTCAAAAAGAACATTTCAGATATCTGCAACTACATTCTTCCCATCCGTAATTGTAATTTCAGATATCCTCAAACATATTATTCCCATGACGTTGTAGATATCTGTAACTGGAATTATGACTAGTCAAAATGACGTAGATATCTCAAACTGGAGTTAGGAATAGTCATAATTTAATTGTAGATATCTATAACTGGAATTATGACTAGTCAAAATGACGTAGATATCTCAAACTGGAGTTAGGGATAGTCATAATTTAATTGTAGATATCTATAATCAAGTTACAGATATTGTCATGGTTTGAGTTTCCTTTGTATTGGTTTTTGCTTTCTGTCTTGTTCTGTTTCCTGTTTTATTTTGAAAGTCTCCTGTCTTGTCTGTTTTCTTGAGTTTTACTTCCTTTGGTCCCCATCAGCCCTGATCGTGTTCACCTGTGTCTTGTCTGCCCTGTCTGTATTTAAGTCTTGTCTCTGCCTTCCTCCTGTGTTGGTCCATTAGTTAACTCAGTCTTGGTGTTCATGTCTTGCCGTCAAGTCCCTTGTTCCTCGCCACGCCACGCCACAGTGAGTTTTCGTTTGGTTTTTGTCATCCTGCTCTGCAGCGCTTTTTGTTTGTTCTTTTTGTGCATTAAAACCCACTAGCCCTGATCCTTGCCTCCTGCCTCTGCATCTGGGTCCAACCGGCTCTCGAGCCACCCACCACACCGTGTCAGATATCTTGAAATGAAATTTGAATAGAGATATCTGAAACTTTAGATATCTGTAATGTTCATTCAGGATAGTCAAAATGTAATTACTGATATCTTGAATTAGAGTTTTGACTAGGCGAAATGACGTCACAGATATCTGTATGCAAATTAGGTCCGCATCGCACTTTAGGGGAGGAGCAAAGCGTGTTGTTATCATTCAAATAGCACCTGCTAACTTGTAATTAGCACTGATTTTGTAAACGCGGCTAATTACCTGTTGGTGAGATTCTTCCAGCCACTGGTGAGTTAATTTTTTTTACTTTTTATGTTCCACAGACCACCTCAAAGAGGTGGGGGCACAAGTGTCTTGCAGCAGAGGGCGGTGGTCACGTTCACGTCAGGTCTGCTGTGTTGGAGCGTGGAATTGTGGGAAATAATCCCCTCTGCCTGCTTTGGTCTAAATTGGGTTGAGCTCGGGTTTTTCTTCTGCCTGATTCCTTTTCATGGGGCTGTTTTACGTTGTTTCACTCTGAGTTATTTCATTCTTTTTTTGCACCATAAGTGTGGAGGGGGGAGAGGATGATGAGATGGGTGGATGTTCAGTGTCAGATGTGGAAAAGTAGAAGCGCGGCGTGCAGGCTGCAGTAGGCATATCAAAATAAAAGCAGACGCCCCGCATTGAATAAGTTCTACCTACTGAGAGACACCTCAGGCACGGAAAATGTCGCCCCCTACTGGGTGTCGCCCACTTCGCCCATATCAAAAACCGCCACTGCATGTCTAATGTATTACAGAAATATGCTGGATTCCTGCCTTCAGTGACAGATAATATGTACAGAGGTCACCAGTAGGCCTGTTTTTGACCTTTGGTCTCTGTTTTCTCTCTGTACTGGAGTGTTTATGGAACCACGACACCTGCAATGCAGACTAGAAACAAACACACCATTCTAATGACATATTTAGGATGTTTTCATCTTCCCTCACTGAATATTAATAAAAGCTTTGCTTTTTGCCTTGAGGACAGAGAGAGTGGACAGCCACAGAGGCTAACAGGTCGTGTTTCTCCACCTCCCCCCCTTTGGCTAAAGGTTTGAACATTCATGCAGACTCTAGTGTGTCTTTTCATTTCCCAACTGCACATTTCATTTTTGGAAATCCTGAATCTGTGAAGGCCGGATGGGACGGAAACAAGAATCACAAAGTGAAGCAAGTTTCATGATGGCAGAGGAGATCAGCGCTTCAGCCAGACCATTTACCCAGAGAGAAGTTCTGAAGAGCTTTGATTTGACCAGGATTTATCATTTAAGGCTCACAGATCTCAGGCCTGGAAAACTGCAGTTTTCCACCTGTTCAGTATAGCTAAGATCAGAAATCTACTTTCTAAGAGTGATGCTGAAAAACTCATCCATGCATTTGTTACGTGGAGGCTGGATTACTGTAACTCCTTGTTAGCAGCGTGTCCTAAGAGTTCCTTAAGAAGTCTCCAGCTTGTTCAGAACGCAGCAGCTAGATTGTTAGCTGGAACTAGCAGAAGAGATCACATCACTCCTGTTAGTTTCACTTCACTGGATCCCAGTTGATTCCAGAATCAAGTTCAAGATCCTCCTGTTAACCTATAAGGCCTTACATGGAATGGCCCCGTCCTATATTAAGGACCTCATAGTCCCTTACCATCCAATCAGAACACTTCACTCACTAAATGCAGGACTGCTTGTGGTTCCTAGAATTAGTCAAAGTACGGTTGGAGGTAGAGCGTTTAGCCACCAAGCCCCTGTCTTATGGAATAAACTCCCAGCTCATGTAAGAGAGGCCGACTCAGTTTCTACATTCAAAGTTAGACTGAAAACATTCCTCTGTGGACAGGCTTATTGTCAGACTAGATCTACATGAGAACCTCTGAAAAAAAGAGAAAAAGGAGCCTCAGAGTCTCAGCAGCAGCATACGGTAAGGTGGGAATGGGGGGGGTCAGTCATCACTCTGTAGTCATGTCATCAGTCAGTCATCTGGACTCATCATATTGATGTGAACACAACTGAAACATGGAGTCTGACCTCAGAGTCTGCAGTCTGCAGTCTGGACTCTCCAGAAAACCACACAGATGAAGAACTCCTGTATCCTGCAGGTTCCTGTTCCAGCTCAGGTCCAGTTCTGTCAGATTGGACGGGTTTTTCTTCAGAGCTGAGACCAGAACTTCACAGCTGATCTCTGACAAACGGCATTTCTCCAACCTGCAATCAGACAGAAAAGTGTGTTCAGGAGCAGTGATGCAGCTGGAGGTCCAGGAACTTGGTAAACCATGAAGGTGAATTTAAAAATGTAGCTGATTTGAAATAACTTTAAAATGAAATGAAACTTACTATTGTAAGTTGAACTTTAAGCTGAATTTTATTTTTAATTATGAAACAAAAACAATGAGAGTTTAAAATCCAATATATTTTACTTTGATTTAAAGCTTTGATTTAAAAAATGTCAAATTGAATAGTATTTCTTCATCTTGAATCCTAAATTGTAAAATGCATTTTCAAATGACATCATAACATTCTAAAGTGAATTGTTCATTGAGAATTGAAGATCACTTTGAATTATGGGTAAAAAAACATCTTCAATAGGAAAATCTGGATCACATTTTAATGGATCTGACACAAATCAAGAGAAAATAGAAAGTTTAAACCCCCTGCAGATATTTTACAGAGAATGAAGATTCATGAAAATAAAGTTGCTGATTCATGAAAACAAAGTTGCTGATTCATGAAAACAAAGTTGCTGATTCATGAAAATAAATTTGCTTATTTGTGAAAACAAAGTTGCTGATTCATGAAACAAAGTTGATGATTCATGAAAACAAAGTTGCTGATTCATTAAAACAAAGTTGCTGATTCATGAAAACAAAGTTGATTCATGAAAACAAAGTTGATGATTCATGAAAACAAAGTTGATGATTGATGAAAACAAAGTTGCTGATTCATGAAAACAAAGATGCTTATATGTGAAAACAAGTTGCTGATTCATGAAAACAAAGTTGCTGATTCATGAAACAAATTTGCTGATTCATGAAAACAAAGTTGCTGATTCAAGAAAAAGTTGCTGATTCATGAAAACAAAGTTGCTGAGCCATGAAAACAAAGTTGCTGGTTCATGTAAACAAAGTTGCTGATTCATGAAAACAAAGTTGCTGGTTCATGAAAACTTGTCAAAGAGACATTGTAGAATTTTCCAACAGCAAAGCTAAATGAACAGAACCCTCTTCAGAACCTTTAGAACAGGAAATCCTCCTCTGTGTTCCAGAGAAATCCACAATGAGTCCAGATTTCCAAAAAAAGTGGGATTAGCGGTTTGGCCCTGAAGAACTCATGACCAGGACTGTTCAGATAGTTAACGGCACATTTGATGGAGAGAAATGACAGAGCAATGCAATATTGGAGTCTGTCTGAAGGTCACACTGTCATGTTCAACATCGAAGCTATTGGGAATGTCTCCACCCGGGCCAACCTACAGTCTCCACCCGGGCCAGATATGCCCATGTCAACATGAAACAAGCACCCAACTCAACTCATTCGTTACTGAAAAAACTTAAACCTGCATCTTTGTTTGATCTGATCCCACTCCAGCTCCAGAAACCAAGCCAAAGACACAACTGGTTGGACTGGTTTTGAATTAAGAATCTATTTTATGTTGAATGCTGGGGGTATTCCAGGAAGCATGTTTAAACTAGCCTGACTTTAAGCCTGAACTCTGGCTGAAATCCGCCTGAACTTGCTTACTCTGGGTATGTGGGTTCCAAAAGACCAGATGAGTTGGCGTAATTACGCTCGACTTGGTAACCCTGGGTTAACGCACGGTACATAAAGACATTCTCAATAGATCGCCGATATCTGGAGTCACCATGGAAACGCGTGGAGTATAAAAAAGAAAGCGCGGCACGTGAGACGGAAGTGAGACGGAGGCTGAGATTTTAATGACGGCGGATAAAGATTATAAGTCCATCAAAAAAGTAACACGGCTGAAAAATAATTTAAATAATTTAGTTAAAATTATTCAAACTCAATAATTGTTTATACAACTCAAATTTACGTATTTATCTAACTAAATGTCACATTACTCCATTAATCTTTTTTCCATCTTAATTACTTATATTTCTTGAACTTTCATATGTCTAAGTTTGAGCAAGTTCACAAGAACAAATCATAATCTACAAAGATGGCTGAAGAAGCTCTTGGAAAAACGTTAAAACAACTGAAGCGAGAAAGAACCATGGCAAATGCTTTCACTAAACAAGCCAACTACCTGAGCAGAAGGGCCAGAAGTATGGGAGAAAATGAACTAAAAGAGGAGTTCCAAAGACTCACAATGGAGGCAAGAAATGTAAGTGAAGCAAATGATGATTACAGAGCTGGTCTACTTGCAGAGTTGGAAATTAGTGGCAAAGACACAGAAAAAGTGGAACTTTATAAGCAACAAGAAGATTTAGAAAAAAACAATAAATGAATGTGATTCAAGGTTTGACAGTGTGAAAAGTGTAGTTCAACTGAACCTCTGGTCAAGATACGGTTTAGAGGAAATGAGAGTTGCTGTTCAAGAAGCTGAAAAAGCATGTGATGATGTTGCCGCAATCCCTGTAACTTCTGTGAACAAAGCTGGATATGAAGCACGGTTGACAATCGTGCAGAAACTTGTTCAAGATTCAGTTCAGAGTCTAACATCTAGAGAGCTGTGGATACCAATAGCAGAAAAAGGGTTTTTGAAGCCAGAGTCAAAAGGTTAAAAACTATGATCAATGGTCTTTAAGCTAGAAAGTCTGAGTTCATCACAGCACAAATCGTTGCAGAAGAGAACCGTGCGTCTCAAGCAGTAGCTGCTGCAGCAAGTTTGGTGAATGTGCAAACGACACCAACCATTAAATTAAGGCCGACTAATTTGCCTAAATTTTCTGGTTGTAAAAGAAGTTTTGGAAGAAAGACTGGGATAGTCTACAGAAACAGAAGTAAAAAGGCTCCAGTTATTGGACAGCATAGATGAGAAAATCTGCCATCAACATCGCCTGTCAATCTATAACACAGCAGAGGACATCTTCAGAGTGCTTGAGAACAGATTCGGCAACAAAACAGCCATTGCTCTGGAAATGATTGAAGATCTAGAGAAGATGCCAATCGTGAAAGCTAATCAACCCAGAAAAGTCATTGATTTAATCCAGACTGTGGAAAAAGCTCTTGCTGACCTCACTGAACTTGGAAATTCAAGAGCCCTGAAGAATCCACCTGTGATTAAAACCATTGAAAGTAAACTACCAGATGCTGTGAAAAAAGACTGGCTCGTCTCGGGTTCCTGAAAACTCAAGAAGACATCTTTGATAGGTTGGAGCAGCTTGGAGTGTCAGAGAAGTCAGACCAGAGACTGGATAAAAAGCATGCTTCCACCCGCTCTACCAGAAAGGATGGTGGATGGGGATGGAAAACACAGAGAAGATCTTCTTCTGCAAACAGTTTAACGCACTAAACCCTTCAGAAAAATCAAATGCAGTGAAGAAACTGGGAGCTTGCCGAAAATGTTTAGGGTGTCACTCTGAGGATGAACAATGTCTGACAACCAATTACCTATGCAGAAAAAGGGACTGTAGGAAATATGGTTCTACAAACCATCATTTCTTTCTTTGCCCAATTGGAGAAGAACCCAGCGAAACTGCAAAAGGTAGAAAAGAAATCAAGAAAAGACCAACTTTCACACAGGAGAAAGAAAAGTTAATTGCCGGACTTTCACCTGAACTGGCAGAACAATTTAAAAGAGCTTTTTCAAAAGTTGCTGCAGTCACAAAAGACAAAACTAACTTTCATGAAGAAAGTGAGGTCAAAGTTGAAGAGCTGCCTGGCATCCTGATGTTGTTGGAAGTCACTGCCAAGGTCAGAAAATTGGGATTCTAACAGACTTGGCTTTTGACACAAACTACATCACTCACAGAGCAGCCAACAACTGAACCAAGACTGAACTTAAAAAGTGAGAAAATCACACTAATTGTCCATGGTGTTGGAGGGATGTCAACAAAAGTGAAGTCAAGAAGATACTTCCTAAAGATCAGAGTCAAAACCCCTCAAGGAACTGAAAAGGCACATCCGCTGATATGCTATGGCCTCGACGAGATTGCAAAAGTGCATCAAGTTGCAACACCAGATCAACTAAAAAGATTCTTTCCAGAGATTGAACCAGAAGACCTACAGACACCAGACACAATTGACCTGCTAATTAGTCACAGAGAGGGGCGTCTGTCTCCACAGAGGCTCAAAATGGTGGGTGATCTAGTCCTGTGGGACAGTCCTCTGGGGAAAATTGTAGGTGGAGCTCACCCTGATCTGTTTGAAAATGTTGATGTCTCAGCTCACAGGTCTGAAACATATTTTGCTCGTTCTATGAGAACAGCTGCTGTTAAATATAATGAAGTCTGCAGTTCAAATGTATCTTCCCAGCATAGGTGTGCGGTTGCTGCGAGTGACTTCCTGGACTGGTGGACTTGGGAGAGTATCGGAGCTGCTTGTGATCCGAAGTGTGGAGGTCGTCGGTGCAGCAAGTGTCAGCCAGGAGGTAAAGAAATGTCATTGGTGGAGGAAAAAGAACTGGAAATTATAAAGCAAGGCCTCACCTATGTCTCATCAGACTCGCATAGTGACTCACCACACTGGGATGCATCTTATCCCTGGATTGTAGATCCATTGTCTCTTCCAAACAACAGGAAAGGAGTGGAGCAAACATTTCTGAAAACAGAAAAGCAACTAAACAGGCAACCTGAGTGGAAGATGACTTACACTGCCCAAGTCCATGACATGGTGAAGAGGGGAGCGGCAAAACAACTCACACAGGAAGACTGGAACAGCTGGAAAGGACCAATATGGTATGTGAGCCATCTAATTGCACCAAAGCCAAATTCCATGTCTACTCCTGTGCGTCTTGTCTGGAATAGTAGCCAAAAGTTCAACGGGCTGAGCATGAACGACCTCTTGTTGAAAGGACCTGTTGTTCTAAATCCCATACGAGCAGTTTTACTACGGTTCAGAAGAGGAGTGCACGCAGCTCTGGGGGACATCAAGAAGATGTATAACTCTGTATGGTTAGAAGAAAAAGAGATGCATCTTCACCGTTTCCTCTGGAGGGATGACGAAGAACAGGAAATCAGTGAATACGCCATCACCAGAGTGAACATGGGTGATCGACCAGCTGGATGTATTGCTCAACTGGTTATGCGGGAAACAGCAAATCTTCAAATGTTCATCAACCTAGGAGAGGAACGACGGATTGTTGAAGAAGACAGATATGTTGATGACATTTCAACGTCCAGCAACAACTTGGAGAGCTTGAATGAAAACATAAAGGGAGTTGAACGGATCCTGAAAGCAGGAGGGTTTTTCCTCAAACCATGGATCCGATCTGGCCAAAGTGGGAGGCACACTGAAACTTCAGATCCTCTCACTCCAGCAAATGAAAACAAAGTCCTCATACTACCCAATCAGATGAAAATGGAGGACAATAAAGCTCTTGGAGTTGGCTACCTGGTGAAAGAAGATAAACTTTATGTAATGACTGCAATCGATTTCTCAAAAAGAAAATACAAAATAAGAGTTGAACAAGATCTTCTGGAAGAGGAAGTAAGAAGAAAAACTCCAAACCCTTTAACAAGAAGGGAGTTACTGAGCCAAGTCGCAAGTCTGTATGACCCAATTGGCTTAGCCACACCTACAAAACAAAAAGGGGTGATTCTTGTTAGGAAAGCCTTCCAAGAAGTAGGAGGTGGAGCTAAGACCAAAGACACCTGGGACAACCCCCTTTCTGACCACCCGAGAGAAGAAGCAATGCAGCTTTTTGAAGATTATTTACTTCTCAGTCACATCACCTTTCCCAGGAGCCTCACACCAGTAGACTGGGTTGGAAATCCCTGAGGAATAACGTTTTCTGACGGAAGAGACAAAAGCCATGGTGTTGTGGTTTACTTCAGGTGGGAAACAATCAAAGGTGTTCAAGTTAGACTGAGTCAAAGGCAAAGCTTACTCCACTTCATTAAAAAGGAGATGCAGTCAAAGCTGAAATGTGTGGAGCTGTCTTTGCATCTCGACTAAGACTGTACGTTGAAAAGCACAGCCGCATGAAAATAGACTGCTGGTATCACCTAGTGGACAGTCAAACTGTTCTTGGAGCCATTCAGAGAGACAGTTATGGGTACCAAACCTTTTTTGCTAACAGGATTGGTGAAATCCAAAAGATCTGACCCATAGAAGATTGGTGGTGGATACCAGGAGACTTCAATGTTGCAGACTGCATAACAAGAGGTACTGGACCTCCATGAAGACTCTGACTGGCAAAGGGGACCACCATTTTTGAGGAAACCTATGGCAGAATGGCCAATAAAGTCAGCCAAAGAAATTGCTGCCAGTTCCAAAGAAGGAGTTAACAAACTCCTACGAAAAGTTTACTCTTCTGCCATCACAAGAGCTCAGGCAAAAATCAAGACAAATGCACTCGACAATATGGTTCAAAGTAGTCCAAAAAAGGCATCTTGTGAGTCCAAAGTGGAGATTGCGCAGTCAAAAAAACTCATAGATGTACGGAAGCTCTGAGCTGCCACCGCGAAAAATGTTTTCTGGAACAGCTTCTTGTAATAACGAGAAAGTATCTCGTTATAACGTGATAAGTTTCTCGTTGTTGCTTAGTTGTTGCGTAGTTGCTTGAAAATGGGCACTGTGAATTTTAAGAGTTTAAATATAAATTCAAATAAGTATGCATTCCAAAACATAAAATAGAACCTCGCTTTCTCTGCATCTTTTGACGGATTATTGATACAGCCATCATCCTGTTCCTCTCCAGCGCGTCAAAAAAGCGCACGTATACATGCATCACACCACCAGGACGCGCTTTTGCTCCAGTTGTGGTTTTTACACATAATATCAAACATAACTAGTTGGCATGGCTTCTTATGTTATGATGAAGCCAATAATAAAATAGTTTTCACTCACTTGCTCATGAATGCTATCAACATAAAGTTCTGCATTAACTGCTTGATGTTGACACCTAATAAATTGTAAATAATCATGCTCAACTCGTCATTTCTGCAGGATAAAAGTATACGCTATGATTAGCTTAGGATAAAAGCATTAATCGAGGTGTACTTTGTAATATTTTGATATACGTTTATCCTACTGCACTCGAATGCATCTCTGTTACGGTAAAGATGCATTGACAATAGGAATAATGCATTATGGGATATGAACGAAGCACAAAGCCTTCTGTTAAAAGCGATAGCTACCCGTTGTGTTAATAAAAGAAGTTAACACAGCACATCCATACTGAAGAGAGTTATACCCTGCAACTCTAAAACACTACATACTGTAACGACCCAGAGTTTTGACAGAGCTGCAGGTGGCTGGCGCCCCCCTCTTTCTGCCAGATGCTAGACCACAGTGTGTCAATCCGCGGTGACTGGTGGGAGAGAGGGGGCGGGGTCTACCTGTGGGTGTGTGTGCGTGTGCGTTCGGTGAACGTTGTCGCTGGAGTTAGAAGAAGCTCGCTGTGCCTGTTAGTTCGTGCTGTAACCGTTCTGAGATACAGAAACATTAATAAAGAGCTGTTTGACAACCGCCCGCCTAAGGAGCTTCCTTGCAGCTACTACAACACTTAAGTTAACGAGGTCTTGGTCTCAGCAGGTCTACGCAGTAGACGGCAGGCTCATTCAGTAACAAAAAACTAAATTAAATCGATATGAAACTCACGTGAACTATGTTTATCACAAGTATAACTTACTTTGTCATTTCTCATGGTGGAAAGTCTGTCCTCCGACACATTTCTATCCCTTAAAAAGGAATAAAGAGGCTCCCGCTGATTCTCCATCTTTTCCCACAGTTCCATCAAGACGAGAAGGTGACGTTTTACTGTAAACAACTATGTCGTTATTACGAGAAAGTATGTCGTTATAACGTGATAGGTTTCTCGTAATAACGTGATAAGTTTCTCGTTATTTCGAGAAACTTATCACGTTATAACGAGATACTTTCTCGTTATTACGAGAAGCTGTTCCAGAAAATATTTTTCGCGGTGGCAGCTCAGAGCTTCCGTATAGATGTGACCAAAATCGGCAGTTTAATGCGATTAGTCAGGATTATTGCTTGGCTTTGGAAAGCTGTTGAAATATGGAAACAAAAACTGAAGAACACAAAAAGGAGACAAATCAAAGTTGTCCTTTCAAAGAAAGAATTAGCAAATGTAATTAAAAAGCTTACACTCACTGTGGAAGAATACCAAGATGCTCTCAGGGACGTGTTCCACGCTGCACAGGAAGGGGTGAAATTTTAAGATACCACCACGAACAGACTCATTGTGTACAAGGATGAGGAAACAGGACTTCAAGAATCCAAAGCTTTGATGAGGACAAAACAGCAGTGCCCCTTTTGCCATATAACTCCTGGGTGTCAACACTCCTCGCCCGAGAAGCACACAAAGAAAACCATGAAGACATTGCTGGAACACTCATGAGGATGAGGAAAAAAGCCTGGGTGGTTAAAGGCAGAAGACTAGCTAAAAAGGTGGTTGATAGCTGTGTGGAGTGCAGAAAGAATAAAGCCAAAAAATGTCAGCAAATCATGGCTGATCTACCTCCAGAGAGAACACGTCCAGCCCAACCCTTTGAGTTTACCACAGTTGATCTGTTTGGGCCCTATGAAGTGAAAGATGAAGTAAAAAAAAGGGTACGACTTAAGGTGTGGGGGATTGTCTTTTCGTGAATGGCTTCCAGAGCTGTTCATGCTGATGTCGTAAGCGGTCAGTCAACTGAAGGTTTTCTGTTAGCATACAAGAGATTCACTGCCATCCGAGGTCACCCAAGAAAACTCTGGTCAGATCCAGGAAGCAACTCTGTGGGGGCAGAACCAGCTCTTGAAAGCCTGGATCTGTTCTTGGATCGATTGGGAAAAGTCAGATATCCAAAATGAAGCTGCCCTACATGGGACCGAATGGAGTTGGAAGATACACCCTGCGACTATGGAAGCGATTCTGTAGCATAAATAAAAAGCAAAGTCAAAACCAGAAATGCTTTTTAGTTTTCAAAATGAAGCTGCATTTTTTGACTCAAAAATAAAATGAAAAAGCAATCCACCAAAATGCTTTTTCATTTCCTTCCTCAACCCAGCTTATTCTGTCACTTAAATAAAATGATAAAGAAAATGGTATTTGACATTTCATTTTCAAAATGTTCTCTGGTAAATGTGTAGCAAAATTCATTTAGAAATGTCTAATTTGACGATTAAAATAGATTAACAGAAATGCTTTTTCATTTTCAAAATGTAACTGCATCAAATGACTCGGACCACCAGCTGCCTTCACACAGCGGAGCGCGAAGCTCCCGATGATCGCTGAAGGCGGAAATGCTGCTGCGACCTGAGAAACCATCATATGAACGTGTTTCCAGTGGTGTCCAGAACAAAATAAAGACTGATGTAATTCCCACATATTTACACATTTATTTGCAGCTTCGCGCTGAATTTGCTGTTCAATGTCAGCTGGAGCCCCATCATCAACAGATAGCAGATTTCTCGATGCTAAACGTTTGCTGGTTGGACCAAAAACACTCATTCAGCGCGAAGCTGCAGGAGACCATCTTCATAATGTGATTTTATTACTGTCATGATTATATAAAGGCCTGCTCTGCTCCATCACATGTTTTGAAATCTGTGCGGTCAGACGACGCTGAAGTTGGGTTATGATTCACAGCTTCTGATTGGCGAGGGCACTAAAGGAACATTCTGCTGCATTTTTCACATTAAGATCACCTAAACCGGGTCCTGCTCACAAACCGCTGGACCTGGACTGCTCAAACCTGGATTCCTGGATCTTAATGCGAAAAATGCAGCAGAATGTTCCTTTAGTGCCCTCGCCAATCAGAAGCTGTGAATCGCAAACCAACTTCAGCGGCCGGACACACGGAGAAAGCAGTGACGTCATCACCCCGCCTCCCCTCTGCTAATGCTTTTTCTAAATGAATATTGCGACAAGTTTCTCAGGGTGGATTTGAAAATGCAAATGCAATCCCCTCTTTGCATTTTCATTTTTATTATGACACACAATAAGTGGTTTTAAGTATAAAATGAAAAAGCATTTTGAAATATTGCTTTTTCATTTGAATTTTGAGGCATTTGATGCAGCTACATTTTGAAAATGACAAAGCATTTCTATTAATCCATTTTAATTGTCAAATTAAAGCCGCAAGCGGCGTTGTATGGCCCGCAGACGCAACCCGCCTTCCACACCCAACTCTACTTACCAAAGCCGACCTCACCACCCTCACCGCCCACAAATTAATAGCTAGTCAAGGCTGCATTTGCTAAATATGCTAACTCTGCTAACTATGCCGCCAGAATTACCATGGCGGCGGCGCGCATAGACGCGGCGGCTCTGTGCTCTCTTTTCCGGTGCTTTTTATGGCTATTTTTCTGTGAATTACTTATCGTTTGGACTACATCCTGCTGGGCAGACAACATCTACAGCCGGCATAAGCTCCTAAAGTTAGGATTACAATGTGAACAAGCGGTTACAGCCGACTTTTTTCACTCTCATAACATCCCGAAGGATATTATCAGGACCCCGGGCTCCCCGTGGATTACCATCCCCACAGGGAGGAGGCGAAGGCGGCGCAGGGACAGAAAACAAAAGCGGGGTTGCCGGGCTGGTGTACTGGCGAAGCTGCGTAAGAACCCAAACAAACCACCGCTCCCTAGCATTATTCTTGCTAATGTACGTTCCCTTGGAAACAAAATTGACGAACTTAAGCTCCAAGTGGCAACAAACAGGATCGTCAAGGACTGTTGTGTTTTGATTTTCACCGAGACCTGGCTTCATTCATTCATACCGGACGCGGCTATCGAGCTAGCAGGCCACACGGCACATCGCTACGACAGGAGCGGCGACTCCGGTAAGAGCAAAGGAGGGGGATTGTGCATATATGTGAACAATAACTGGTGCACCGACTCTAAGACTGTAGCCAGTCACTGCTCTCCGGACGTGGAATATGTGACTGTCAGATGTAGCCCGTTTTATCTTCCAAGAGAGTTCACTGTAGTCATGGCAACTGCTGTGATTATACCACCAGATGCTAATGCTAACTCGGCACTGGGACTCCTGCATAGCACGATTAGCAGCAACCAAGACAAATATCCTGAGGCTGTGCACATCATTGCCGGGGACTTTAACCATGCTGAATTAAAATCTGTGTTCCCGATGTTCCATCAGCATGTGAAATGCGCCACCAGAGGGGAAAAGACATTAGACAAAGTTTACTCCAACATAAAACATGGCTACAGAGCTATACAGCTCCCACACCTGGGCCAGTCAGACCACATTTCCCTGCTCCTAGCCCCTGCATATACCCCCCTCAGGAAACGGGCTCCCACCAAAAGAAAGACTATTAAAACTTGGCCCGAAGGTGCCTCCCACCAGCTGCAGGACTGCTTTGAAAGAACAAATTGGGAGATTTTCGACCACCCAGACCTGGAAGAGCACACAGCAGCAGTCCTGTGATATATCAACCATTGCACAGACACTGTTACTGTGGACAAGCACATCCGAGTGTATCCAAACCAAAAACCCTGGATGACCAGAGAGGTCCAGCGACTGCTGCGGGAGAGGAACACAGCCTTCAGGTCCGGTGACAGGAACCTGTACAGCTCTGCCAGAGCAAACCTGAAGAGAGGCATCCGACAGGCCAAAATAGACTACAAGCAAAAAATGGAAGACAACCTCAAAACAAACAACACACAGCAGGTTTGGCAAGGGATCCAACACCTAACCAACTACAGACCAGACCTCGCTGCTGTTGATGGGAACCTTCACTGGCAGAGGAGCTTAACCTCTTCTTCGCCCGCTTCGAGGTGGAGCCACCAGAGACAGCTGCATTACAGGCATCAGCGAACAACGGCCCCTCCCTAAGGGTAGAGGAACATGAGGTGAGGCGCACGCTGAGGTCTGTGAACCCGAGAAAGGCTGTCGGACCTGATGGCATCACTGGACAGGTGCTGAAGGACTGCGCGGACCAGCTGGCGGGGGTCTTTACTAAGATCTTCAATCGTTCCTTACATCAGTCCATCGTCCCACCCTGCCTCAAATCCTCAACTATTGTCCCTCTGCCCAAAACATCCACAATCACAGGCCTCAAGGACTATAGACCCGTTGCCTTGACCCCGATCATCACAAAGTGCTTTGAGAAACTGGTACGCAACCACATTACCTCATGCCTTCCATCAACCCTTGACAGCTACCAGTTTGCATACAGGGCGAACAGGTCCACAGAAGATGCCATCACCACCACTCTCCACACTGCTTTGTCCCATCTGGAGCAACCGGGGAACTACGTGAGGCTGCTGTTTGTGGATTTCAGTTCCGCCTTTAACACTATCCTCCCTCACAGACTTATTTCCAAACTGGAGGCCCTCGGACTCCCCACCTCCACATGCCTCTGGATTTTGGACTTCTTGACAAACTGAGTGAGAAACTGCTGGTGTCCTTCTACCGCTGCTCAATAGAGAGCATTTTAACGTACTGTGTCTGTGCCTGGTTTGCCAGTTGCACAGCTGCGGCTAGGACAGCTCTCCAGAGAGTCGCCACGAGAGCCCAGAAGATCATCGGCTGTCCTCTCCCATCCCTGGAAGAACTGTACAGTTCTCGCTGCCTAAAAAAGGCTCAAAACATTCTCCTGGATCCATCACACCCCGGACATTCTCTGTTTGAACTGCTGCCTTCAGGCAGGAGATACAGAACAATTAAAACAAGGACAAACAGATTAAAAAACAGCTTCTATCCGAGAGCCATCGTGGCCTTAAACGCTGCTAAATAAAGTTTATTTATTAGGGAAGTGTGCAATAACCGAAGAAGGTGTAACCTCCTTTTTATATTTTGTTGTATATTTTTTAACATTTCTTTCTTATATTGTCTTATTTCGCAGTTTTTAGTTTTCTATTCTTACTTGACCTTTTATTCCACCGGAAAAATTGCACTGTAATTTCGTTGTACATGTACAATGACAAATAAAGATATTTCTATTTCTATGCTAATGTAGCTAAATGTGCTAGCTTTGCGATCAGCATCATCAACTCTCTCAGAAAAACACATTACCTAAAATGCTAATTATGCATACTATGCTAGTTATGCTAACATAGCTAAAAGTGCTAGCATAGCGATCAGCATCATCAACTGACTCAGAAAAACACATTCCTCCATTGGTGAGAGCTATATGTCATAAGTTGGTAAAAAACCCACTTTTCCCGAAATGGCGGCTTTTCTTATCTCCATAGCAACCATTTTATGTTTTGGTCCCCTCGGGAGGACGAACAGATTGACGTCAGTTTCGGACAAATCGGTAAAAGTAAACTTTTTGTTGTCCTTAGCAACAGTGGTTTTATGCTTACCACGCCCACATTCCTTATATGTCCATATCCTGTGTTTTTCAATGTATTCATTTTCGTGCATTAATGCATGCATTCAAATTTCACAGTTGTCCATTGCAAAACATAGGAGATATAACAGTGCGCGACTTTGCGAGCTCGCCACACGGACGCCGTTCAAAATCTACAACTTCTGATTGCAAAATTTCTTCCAGAGTAGCTTGCCGTTGATGCCGGAAAAAGTTTCGAGACGATCGCTGAAAATTCCAACGACAAGTTTACAATTGAATCCAGCAGTAAAGGTGTTTTTGATAGAAAATTCAAGATGGACGCCTTTTCCCGAGGTCAAAGGTCGACGAAAATCCAGAGGTAGTTGTGGACTTGTTCTGACAACATGTGAGTGAAATTTCGTGAAAATCCCTGGAAGAAAAGTTCATTTTTTCATATTGTGTAAAAACGCGAAAAATGGGGAAATTGCAGATTTTGGCACAAAATGGCCGCCAAACCGTAGGTCGTGTCACCATCCCGTAATGATTTCAAAACGTCCTTATGATATCGCGAACAAGGGTAGATTGGTTTCGTTTGGCGATTCTCAAAAAAAAAGTTCCGAAATTTTCGTTTTTGCCGAGTCGGCACATTTTTTTGCGACGGTTTTTTGCTTACCACGCCCACATTCCTTTATCGATCTTGTCGTGCGTGACATCGTTTTGTTCAGCGCGGGCCAAGGAATCGCATATTTCCTCTTCACGACATTCCGATGAAAAATGTGCGAGCTAGCTAAGATGGCAACGGTTGCGAGCTCGCCACGCGCACGCCTTTCAAATTCTATAACTTCTAATTCCAACATTTTGTCCAGAGTAGCTGGCTGTTGATGCCCGAAAAGTTACGAGACGATTGATGAAAATTCCAAGGATGAGTTTTCGTTTGTATCTGGTGCTAAAGGTGCTTTTTTGAAAAAATTAGAGATGGCGGCCTTTTCCCTAGGTCAAAGGTCAACGACACTTCTGGGGTGTTTGTAGACTGGAGCTGGCAGCAAGTGTGTGCAATTGCGTGAAAATCGTTCAAACAAAAGTGTCTTTTCCCCATATCGTGGGAAAACACGAAAATCGACAATTCTCAGAGTTCGCCACAAAATGGCCGCCAAGCCGTAGGTCGTGTGGCCGTCCCATAATGATTTCAAAACTTCTTTGGGATATCCCTGACACGTGTGTTTTGGTTTTGCGACTGTATTCTAAAGTACATTTTGTTCTGCCCCATACGCGATTTTTGGCCCATTCATTCTTTTGACGGGATCGCTGGCCGTGATGTCATCGTCTTCGGGGGGGTGATGTTGACTTTGTGGAAAATTCATTTGCAATTTATCCCAGGTGTGTGCACGTTTTGGTGACTTTTCGAGCATGCGGCGGGGGTCACATTCTCGCTGAAAGGCGGCGAAGTCGTCGTTCCAACTGCGAAAACAATATGGTCCTTGCAGTCAGTGACTGCTGCTGCGGGCCATAATTAGACATTTTTAAATTAATTTTGCTACACATTTACCAGAGAACGTCTTGAAAATGAAATGTCAAATACCATTTTCTTTGTCATTTCAATTAAGTGACAGAAAAAGCTGTGCTGAGGAAGGAAAAGAAAAAGCATTTTGGTAGATTGCTTTTTCATTTTATTTTTGAGTCAAAAAAATCCAGCTTCATTTTGAAAGTGAAAAAGCATTTCTGGTTTTGACTTTGCTTTTTATTTATGCTACAGAATCGCTTCCATAGTCGGCACCCCACAGAAACAGAGCAGCCAAAGCAGCTGTCCAGGTACTGAAAACTTCTGTCCATGAACACTGAACTCACACTCCGCTCTGCTAAACTGCTCTCTGACTGACTGGACCACCGGCATCCATCCTCAGTTAAAACCACGGTTATCACACAACAAATTCCAGTTCACATAACAAGCAGATCTCACAAACATCCCCAGATCAGATCCACCAGATCCACAATTAGATATCTCCATCACATTCACACATTACCGGACAAAAAAGATAAATCAATCCATCTTCACACACACACTGTTTTAAACTTTGCTGTTTTAAACATCCGCTCTCTTTTAAACAAATCTTTTATCGTGAATGAGCTCATTTTAGACAGCAATTAAGATTGCCTTCTTTTAACAGAGACCTGGCTGGGTGCTGATGCTCCTGTTGTTTTCACTGAAGCTTCCCCACTAAATTTTAACTTTTTATTTTCTACCAGGGGAGATAAAAAAGGCGGTGGCACTGCATCGATTGCTCGTGGCTCATTTGCAACCAAAACAATCACGCTACATAGCTACTCCTCATTTGAGCATCATGCATTTTCTTTTAGCAGCCCATCTATTTTATGTGTTACTGTTTACAGACCACCAAAGCCTCCCTCCTGTTTTATTCAAGAATTTTCTGAATTTTTAGCAGTAATACACTCCAAATATAGTAGAGTTTTAACCAATCAGAGCCTTGAAACGTGAATGCAGGAGAGCGGAGAGGAAGTGGAGAAAAACGAAGTTAACTGTACATCGCAAAATTTTTAAAGAACAGCAAACGAGGTACAGTCATGCAATAAAAAAAGCCAGAACCCTCCACTTCTCAAACTTAATTTTACAAAACAAAAACGATCCTAGAGTTCTCTTTAAAACAATACACAGTTTAACTAAAAGAGACTCTCAAAGGTCCTCCATAGCAGCCTCAGATGCTGTATGTGAGAGTTTTGCAGACCACTTCAGGAGTAAAATCAATGCTATTAGATGTACTCTTTTATTTCAAAAAGGTGTTGCTTTTAATGAATCTATAGCATTGTATTTATCAGAGGAAACACTGGAAAGTTTTGTCCTGGTTGATGCTGTGGGACTTGGTCAGGTTTTCTCCCAGTTGAAGCCAACCACCTGCCTTTTAGACCCAATCCCCACATCGTTGTTGAAAACATTTTATGACTTCTTTGAGTTTGAGCTTTTAAATATAGTAAATTGCTCTCTTCAGACAGGTGTCTTCCCTGCTGCCTTTAAAACAGCTGTGGTGAGGCCTCTTCTAAAAGAAGAGTAATTTAGATCCAAACAACTATATTAATTATCGTCCGGTATCCAACTTACCATTTTTAAGTAAAATGATTGAAAAAACTGTTTTAATCCAATTTAATGAGTTTTTAAATAGAAATAACATATTTGAAAAATATCAATCTGGTTTTAGGACGAACCACAGCACAGAGACGGCCCTTGTTAAAATAGTAAATGATATTAGATGTAACCTGGATTGTCAGAAACTCTCAGTTCTGGTACTACTGGATCTCAGTGCTGCTTTCGACACTGTAGATCACAGTATTTTACTCAACAGACTGAGAGGTTTGGGAATCTCTGGTACTGTACTAAAGTGGTTTCATTCCTATCTCACAGATCGAAGTTTTTACGTAAGTATGGATACTCCATTTCTCTCTCTTGCCAGTACAGAGGTGCTAATGCATGCTTTTATTACCAGCAGATTAGATTATTGTAATGCCCTGCTCTCTGGTCTTCCCAGAACAAGAATAGCAAATCTTCAACTGCTGCAAAATTCAGCAGCACGCGTTCTGACGAGGACCAGGGGGCGGGAACACATTACACCAGTTTTAAGATCGCTGCATTGGCTCCCTGTGCAATTCAGGATTGATTTTAAATTTCTTTTATTGGTTTACAAATATTTTTATGGTCTCGGGCCTTCATATTTATCTGACATGATTTTAAAGTATGAGCCCTAGCAGACCCTGAGGTCCTCTGATTCAGGCCTTTTGGTTATTCCAAAAGTTAGAACAAAACGTACGGCGAGGTCTCATTCGGTGGCAGCCAATCTAACCAACGAAAGACCCATAGATGTAAGAACTCAAACTCAAGAAGACTGTGTAAGCTACATAACACCAAACACCTTACTGCTGGAAAGAGCTGGTCCTAAAGGTGACTCCTGCAGTTTTGACTTTGCAGGCTATCCATTCAAAAGACTGAATGTCCTCTAAGTAGAAGTGAACAGATTCTGGAAGAAATGGAGCCAACTTGCTGGATCAATTCTCTTTATTGGAGAAAATGGCACACCAAAACAAGGAACGTGGCTGTTGGAGATATTGTATGGATGTCATGGTGCCTGTGTCAGCCACCTCCCCCTCTCAGCACTCCTGCTCTGCTGATTGGAATCAGCTGTCCTGCATCTCCTCATCTCCTGCCTGCCATCATAAGGGTTCTCCTCTCCAGTATCCAGCGCCAGTTTGTTATATTCATTCCGGTGCTTAAGCCTGGCCTTTTAGTCTATGCTAACCATTCAAGTTACCTTGTTCACCTCGTTCTCTGTTCATTTCCAGGTTCTTCCTCCATTGGTCACGCTGGTTCCTTGTCCAGAGCTATTCTCCATTCCTCACCTCAAGCTGGTCACGCTGTCCTCTGCGTCACGCCTCTCTCCAAGGTGGTCCCGCCGTCCTCGTCGTCCACGCCTCGCCTCACCTCGCCTTGCTTGAAGGTCCCCGAGGTTGCGCTCCACCGCAAGCAGGTCTGGCCGATCTCAGCTCCCACATCACGCAACTCCGGAGCCCGGTGCCACCCGACTCCCAGAAACTCTTTTTTTCCCTTGGAGCAATAAACTTTGTTACTAACTATTTGGAGTCTGAAGTTCTGAGTTCCAGCATCTGGGTCTGCCATGTCTACGACAACCCTGACAGAACAAACTGGCCAAAACCCAGACCCAGCTGACCCAGAAGGACTTTGTGTCGCCGTCATGCAGCAAGGAGTAGCGCTCGGACAGCAGGCTGGATCCCTCAATCAGCTGGCTTCGCTCCAGCAGGATTTATTCCACCGTTTGGACGGCATTTCACAGGCTTTGTTGGAACTGACTGGACAGCAATCGGCTCCAATTACCTCCTGCCCCATGCCTCTCTCTGCTGGGGGTTCTGGTCGTTACGCCGAAACCGGGGCTCAGGAGAACTTCCGGCTACAGCCCGAACCATTCTTAGTTGACATTGAATCATGCCGAGGTTGTCTTTTACAATGTCAATTGATCTTTCAGCAGGCCCTGCGGTACTACCACGCTGACCACTGCAAGATTTCCCTCGTTGTCAACTCCCTCCGAGGTTAAGCCCTTCAATGGGCTCAAGCTTATTTATCCTCTAACCCTGTTTCTCAAGTGTCATTTGAACGTTTTATCGGGAAGTTGTTTGGTCTTCGATCAACCCCGCAAGTCTGAAGAAGCCACCCGCCGCCCGCTGGGACTGAGACAACGCGGACGGGCTGTCAGTTAACATCTAATTGACTTCCGCATCCTAGCGGTGGAATCCGGCTGGCCAGACGTTGCTCTTAAGGGGGTATTCTATCAGTCTCTAAATGAAGATATCAAGGACCACTTATGTTCACAGCCCGTGGCAGAGACATTTGAGGAGCTCGTCACAGCCGCTCTTTGGTCTGACATACGGCTACGGAAACACCAGCTGGAGTCTTCGCATCAGGGGGGAGAAAACACCATTAACCACATTCCTAAAACCACCAGGTCAGAACCACCTCCTCCGATCCTCAGAGCGACTGTCCATCATGGCTCTGAAGAACCTTTGCGGGTCGGCCATTCCAAGCTTACTCCGGAGGAGCGTCGCCGACGAAGGGAGGAAGGTACCCGTTTTTATTGAGGACATCACATTCATCAGTGTCCTGTCCGTTTAAACTCCAGTACCCCCCGCTAAGAGACAGGCCGCAGGAGGGTCTTTCGTCCAAGACTCAGGAAAAAGTTTTATTGACTCTCTTCTAGTTTCCAAGCTCCGTCTTTCCGTCGAACCTCTGGAACACCCGGTCAAAGCTGCTGAGTTAGGTGGACAATTACTCACACTAGGGATGGGTATCATGCCCCGGTATTGACCAGCCCCGGGGCCGCATTCTTCAAGACCGCAGTATCGTTAAGATCTGACCTGAACGGTTCTGCTATTGGTACTGGAGAAGTTACTTTTTCTTTTTTTGTGTCCCACAAGCGTTATCTGCCATATTTAACTCACCAAGTCAGTCAATTTTCCGTTAATTAATGACATTAATTTCGGTATTCTTGTTGAAGAGGAGAGCTCTGTCTGTCTATTTGTGTGCACGGCTGTTGATCAGACAGCACGCACCGCGCGCGCGCACACACACAAGACAAGGCAGCGCACACACAGTCAGTGGCGATCTTGTAGGGGACACGTGAGCGCCGTAGACTAAGAACTAACGTTTCTGCGTAAAAATTATTACGTTTGCCTACCATGCTGTCACCTTGCTACTACGATGACCGTATGTTGCGCTGTTTGTGCAGAACAGGCTGGGGCAGCGG